>JAYEPQ010000006.1:13364281-13601781 GCA_036321105.1 Dracaena cambodiana | reverse complement strand
AAAGCTTGACGAGTTGTAAGTTTTTCTTTTGAAATGAGGGACAATTGCTTGCACTGATTTTTCAGAGTATGATTTGGAGAATCCATGGATCATCCGAAGTGCGAGCATTATTTTCTCTTGTCATGTATTTATAAGGATGGTAATGGACCCTAAATTGCTCTGATACCATAATGAATGACCCTTCCACTGCAATAGTATATTTGATTAATTAGACATAATATTTATCGATGCTTAATTAAACATAATTTTGAAGTCATAAAAACTTGTTCATAATAATTATCGATGCTTAATTAGAAATAATATTAGAAAGTCTTTATCGATGCTTAATTAGACATAATCAAGAAGTCATAGAAACTTGTTTATAATAATTATCGATGTTTAATTAAAAATAATATTAGAAAGTCTTTATCGATACTTAATTAGACATAATCTTGAAGTCATAGAAACTTGTTCGTGTAAGGGTCGGGAAACATGAAAGGTGACCCTTTTGTTTTGGGAGAGGAAAAAATAAGAAGAAATATCTTTCATTTTCCTTTTTTCTTCTTCCACAACTCATTAAAAATTACAAAAAAAATAATTATTTTTACATCACAATCTAATAAGTATTTATTATTATATCACTTTGTCCTACTTAATGTAATCACTGACATATTTTTAACTTTCATTATTTTTAATTTACAGATAAAAGTCTAATAAGAAATGGACAAAAGTTGGATATATTGTGATAGAACCACCCAAAAATATATTAATGGAGTTTTAAGTTTCCTGAATTTTACTCTGACTAATACAACTCAAGAAGGATACATTTTATGCCTATGTAAAGAGTGCAACAATTGTGCATGGCAACATGGAAATGATATGTGTAGTCATTTAATAATTAAAAGTATTGATCCAACATATAAGAATTGGCGTTTCTATCGGGAAGGTATAGAACTTTATAACACTGAATTTTCAGATGATAGAGAAGATCATACGAAAAATAGATCCCTCTTACATAATAATATTGAGGAGATGCTATATGATGCATATCCTTACATCTATGAATAACCTGAGAGAGGCAAAGATGGAAATAATTATGATGGCATTGATCCTGAGTTGGATAATGCTTTGGAGAAGTTTCAGAGCCTGCTAAAAGATCGTGAACATGAATTATATCCTAGAGCTCCAGTAACTAAATTTACATTCATTGTTAGAATGTTTCTTATAAAGTGTCTTCATGAATGGTCCAATGTGTCCTTCACTACAATGCTAGAGGTTCTAAATGAGGCATTTCCAAATGTAAAAACAATTACAAAATTTTTTAATTTGACTCGTAGTATAATGCGAGGATTGGGACTAGATTCGAAAAAAAATGATGCTTGCAAAAATGATTGCATGTTATTTTGGAAGGAATATGCATACTCAAATTTCTGTCATATATGTGGTGAATGTTGATGGATTACTGATGAAGAGAACACCATAAAGAAAGATAATGCACATGAAGATATTTCACTACCAAAAGGTCTAGAGCACATGGACATAGTCAAGAGTTCATGGAGTGGTTTCAAGGTCATGTTAGAAATGAACAAGTTTCGGATGAGATTAAATGGTTATCCCGTAGACCAAATTTCGTGGCTAAAAAGAATAAAGGCTATGTCATAAATGGTTATAGATTTCAAGTTTTTGATTGTGATGTTGGAAAGACAACCCAAAATTGTGGTGTTGGTATCACAGCATCTACTCCTAGCTTTACAAGTATCAGAGATAAGAACCCCATTATTGGAGATGTCACATATTATGGAGTAGTAAAAGAAATCATTAAGCTGGATTACTATGGCTTCCATAAGTTCATTTTTTTCAAATGTGATTGGTTTCAAGGGAGGATAAATGAATTTAACCTTCCATTAGTTAATACCACAAAATTAATTTATGAAAATGATCCCTTTGTCTTAGCTTTTCAAGTGCATCAAGTCTTTTACGTGCAAGATCCAATTAAGGAAATTTGGTACAATGTAATTACGATAATACCAAGAGATATCAAGGAAATGTATGAGGAGCCTGTGCAAATTGACATGGATATGGATCTATTACATTAATATGTTAGCTGACAATTGATCCTACTTTGTAATGTGGCTTATCTATTCCTAATATTTAATAAAACATGATATTAGACAAGCAGTGTGAATTTGAAGTATCTTTATATGAACTTGTGTTATTTGCTAATTGTCTTCAACTTAGTACATTATCCTCTATCTACTGTCCAGATATCTGATTTATTTAATAATCCTATACCTACTATCCCATAGCCTCTTCAAGAACATTTCAGATACTTAAACAATATACATCTACTGCTACAGATAATTCTGAACAGGTTGATTAATTTTGTTACTCTCAGTTTCAATTATTATAACTGCAAGTTATTAATTCTGGAATTTAGTTTTTTTATGTATTCATATA
Source organism: Dracaena cambodiana (assembly GCA_036321105.1). NCBI lineage: Eukaryota > Viridiplantae > Streptophyta > Magnoliopsida > Asparagales > Asparagaceae > Dracaena > Dracaena cambodiana. The sequence goes on along the minus strand of JAYEPQ010000006.1, from coordinate 13,599,345 downwards.
GTTTGTGTGTATATAGTCTCAAGTTTTAATATTCTAATTATTCTTATAAATTTGTTTTGTAGGTGGGCTAAGAAGATGATAACTCAAATATAGAAAGAGGCAAAGATACTAACGGCATAGAAAAGGACAATGCATGGAGTTTTTATTTAACTTCATCTACTGAAACTTATTAATTATATTTTGTTTTTATTGTAAGAACATCCATAATTATGATTTTGAGTTCAATTTGTAGTTTTTGATTTAGAACAATTGTTTGTACTTAATTATTTTGAACGTTATTACATATGTCAAACATTATTATGTTAACTTCATTTGTCTCTTTATTATTCTATTTAAATTGTTAATATTTATTTCATCTCTGAATGCCCAGTCCATCATGTTGGGGACATTTAAAAGGACTTATGTTGTTGTTGATGTATTTCATTTGTTGAATATTTTGTAAATAAATTGGTGTACAGGAAATAATGTGAGATATATATATTTATAATCACAACGGTTATGTAATTGTTACAATTTGTTAGCTGTGGTAGCCCATAAATGTTGTAAAAAGTTAGCAATGGTTATAATTAAATGTTGTTATTTAGTTTGCAACATTTTCCCCCAACAGTTATCAAAAAATTAGTAACGGTTTTAAACCATTGCAATATTATAGAACTTACGGCAACGGTTTTTAAAAATATTGTAATAGGCATATATAAAATGCAACCGTTTCTAAAACCATTGAATAAATATGTATAAATAGCGACGGTTTTTAAAACCAATGTAATAGACATGTTTAATTGGCAATGGGTTTTATAACCATTGTAATAAATATGTATAACTAGTAATGGTTTTTTTAACCATTGTAATAGACATGTTTAATTGGCAACGGTTTACATAACCATTGTAATATGTTAATATGAATTGCAACAATTTCTGATAAATGTTGTAAGAATATTGTAGTATTTATCTACAACCGTTACTAATGAGTTGCAATATTTTAATACTACAGTTATAATATCTGTTGCATAGAAGATTGTAACGGTTATATTTAACCATTACAAATTTATTCTTATGGAATAGTTCTAACAACCATTACAATATTTGATCAAAACCGTTGCTATTATTATTTGCAATGGTGGCAAGCACAATGGATTTCAAAACCGTTGCAAATAAATTTAGCAACGATTTTGATATCTTAGGCAATACTTATAAACCATTGCAAAAGACCCTCTTTTCTTGTAACATGCTAAAAAATTTCAGCAAATCATTTAACAAAATCAATATTGATTTATTGTCCTAAGGATAGCCTCCACTGACAGACATGCACAATGTATCCAGCTGCAATGGTTTTCTAGAGTCAAACTCACACATATAATTTTTACAATATTAACTAAATTGAGTTCCTACTTGAAATTGAACTTGGGACCTTCTATAAATTGGAGAGTGATGGTGCTAGAGGCAAGGCCTGTTAGCTCCTGGCAATGGACATTAGAGGGTAATGTGTAAGGGATCAGAGTGCAATTCGTACCGCTTTCTCTTTTCTTCCCTGGTCATTGTTTTTTTTTCTTTTTCTTTTTTCTTTTTCTTAATGAAATTTTAACATCATATGAGAGAAGGGGTATTTACAGGTTTATCCCTTAAATATTTATAAATTATGATTTAGTCCCCTAAATCTTCATATTTAGAATTTAGTCTCCCAAATCCTCTAACTTACTATAATTTAGTCTCTCCGTTAGTTTTTTCGTCCAAATAAATGACAGAATTTAATTTTTACTTTTTTAAATAATAAAATGACTTAAATACCCTTATGAAAAAAATAGAAGAAGAACGGAGAGATAGAAGAGAATAAGAAGAGGGAAGCCAATGAAGAGAGAAGAAGAAATTAAGAAGGGATAAAATAAAAAAATCAGGTCAAAAAATAAACTGGGCTAACGAAAGTTAGGGAGGGAGACTAAATTGTAGTAACTTAGAGAATTTGAGAGACTAAATTCTAAATATGAAATTTGAGAGACTAAATTCTAAATATGAAGACCTGGAGACTAAATTATAATTTATAAAGATAAGGGATAAATCTGTAAATACCCCTTAATTTATTTGGATAAACTACTCGGCACCACGCCAATCCCTCTCACTCTCTGTCTCGGAAACTTTTGAAAACCATTCTCAAAATTTTCGTTTCCCCTCCATTGCTTCAAATTTTTGGCGCTCACTTAAAAAAACCTCCCCGAAAATAACATTAAATAAAACCCGTCCTCTATCTCTGTCTGAAACCAGTAACAGTTCCCTTTAGCAATGGCCGCCGTTGAGAATGCTACTACTAAGGTCGGCGGTAGAGAAGAAGAGGACAATAGCCAGAGTTCTCCTGCCGATAAGAAGAAGAGGACCAAAGATCCTGGGATTCGAGTCAAGGGAGTCAGGATCTACGACTCTGAGCATGGAAAGACTTGCCACCAGGCATAATTCTCTCTTTTAATCAAAACCCATCTCGCAATTTCTAATCTTGTAATTTTTCAGTGTTTTCTTGGTTTAATTGTGAGAGTTTGGACAAGAACGTAGCATTGCTCATGTGAATAAAATGCTTAATTCCTGTTTCTTTTTTCTTATTAAATTCTTGTGTTTAGTTGAGATAAAAATTGACCCATGTTTCAAAATGACATCGTTCTTTTTCCTTGCTGAGGTCGCCTGAGAAAGGGGTGGTGGACACCGGTCACGAAACGGATTTTTTTGTTTATTTTTCTTCTTTTATTCCGTGGCTGAAGCTTGATCCGTTATTTCACATTTCATTTAATTTCTATATTTTTAGAACACATTATAAGATATTTTAGGGGATTATGAGTGTAGGCAAAAGACCAGAGATTTCACGTCACAATATTAATATTTGTTTGTTTTTTCAATAATCAGTAACTGAAGATTGACCCATAAAACAAAATCCCACTATAACTCTTTGTAGTTGTATGATTTGTGAGATTTGGATTGTTGTCTATAAATATTCTGTACGTAAAAAGACTCGGGATTTCACCTGTCACAATTATTATTATTATTATTATTATTATTATTATTATTATTTTTGCTATTTTTTTTTCTTATAATTTATTAACTGAAGATTGACCCATATAACTTGCATTTCAATTACTTCTTTTTATACAAGTTAAAAGATTGGGACTATTGTTTATGATTGCAGTGTAGGCAGAAGACCAGGGATTGTGCAGCTTTCTGCAAGAAGATGAAGAATGATACGCCGTGCCCTCTGTTGTTCTGCCACAAGTGTCTACTTAACAGGTAGTTCCTGTTCCATTATGTCATTGATTTGGTAGTCCTTATTCTTGAATTTCTTTTGGTTTTTGTTTGTCGATCTATTTATTTAATGTTGAGTTGATTTAAGGTTTTTGTGGGATTTAGATATGGCGAAAGGGCAGATGAAGTGGGGAAAATGGCTGAGTGGTTTTGCCCCAGATGTCGTGGTGTCTGTAATTGCAGTTTCTGCATGTAAAGGCTCTGTTACCTTTTGTGTTGATTAATGGCGAAAGTTGTATGTGATGTAGATCTTTTGAAGTGATCTAGATTCTGAATTTCACAGGAAAAAAAGAGGGTACCAGCCAACTGGAATACTTGCCCGCACCGCCAAATCAACTGGGTTTGATTCGGTCCATGACTTACTGAATAACAAAGGCTCAGAAGCCTTGGAGCTCTTGAGTGCGGATTCGACTTCTTCTCCCAAAAAATCTACTTTTGCTAACAAGGTACGAGTTTGTCGTGAGTTATAAACCAGTTCAGTCTTTTCACATAGTATCATTATATTTTAATGAATAAAATTTGTGGTTTTGTCATCTTAACACTTGTTGTTCCTCTACTTGATTTTGGAAGGCCTCACTGGCTTCAAAAAGAAGTTGTGATAAGGAGAACAGCGGTGTCGAGCAGAGCAAAGCTGAATCAAATGAAGAGTGGCTGGCAAAGAAGGAGAAGACAAAGGGGAGAAAAAGATCAAAGAATGGTGGTATTGCTCAGGTTAGGCCACCAAAAGCCCGCAAGTTAAAGAAGGGTGGCAATGATAAAGAACATGTGCTCATGGAAGCTGATGCGAGTGATAAGGATGGTGAGAAGAAGTTGACTTCAGCTGGTCAAAATCATGGAAATTTTGACAAAGAGAAGGGAAATTCTGGTAACACAAAAATTGAGCCCTTATCTAAATTTGGCAAGTCAAAAATACTTGCTGCTAGAGCCCATGCCGAACCTAGAAGGGAAGAAATTATACTGCCCAAAGGCAGTCCCCTATCAGAAGTTGTTGGCATTGTGCTGCCAGCTCAAGATATTGGAGCTGCCTTGCAGTTCTTGGAATTCTGCAATGCATTTTCTGAGGTATAATCTCTGGTGCTTTTTAAGCCCATGGTGAATGTTTTGTTTATCCAATATGCATTTCTTATTATGCTATGCTTGCACCAAAACTTTAGAATTTGAAGAACTAGGTTTGCTCCAGAAATTATTTATTTTTTATATTCGTGTTTTCAAATCTCTCAGTTACAAGTTAGGCTTACAAGATAAAGATTTTAGTGTTGTATCTTAAAACTAGAAAAGAACTCTAGCCTCTGACCTCAACAAGTTTAGATAACAGATTTATGTTGTGTTTCTTAAAATTTATTATTTATTAATTTTCTTGTCAATTAATAATGCTGTTTTATTCCTGAAATTTATAGCTGCAACCTTGTAGTTCTGTAGTATGAATTGCCTTAATGTGTTCTTTAGCTTGTCCCAAGAGTCTCTGATTTGATACTCTTTCATCATTTGTTATGTTGATGCCTCAGACCTCTTTTTCTTGTTAGGTTCTTGACATTAAAAAGGGGCAGCCTGAACGTGTTCTCAGAGATCTAACAAGAGGACATGTCAAACGTCATGTCAAAAGTCGTGGAGTATATTCAGCTCATGTTGATTTCAATATCAAACTGCTGTCCCTGCTTGAAGGAAAGGACATGAAAAAAGAGTACGACTCCTTGCACCCTCTTTTCTCTGAATGTTGATGTCATTTTACATTTGTCAGACATTTCATATTTTCTGTTGAAAACTTCCTGACTGTTCTTCAGTCGATAAATAAGCAGTGGAGATGAATGGGTTCAAACTCTTAAAAGATGCATTGAAGAATCTAAATGCATCCTTGAGGAATTTTCTCTGGAATTTCTTGACAAGGGTGCATCTGGATATGATACTCTGGAACCATCTGAAAAATTGAAAATTTTGAACTTTCTTTGTGACGAGGTTCTTGCCACCATGTAAGAGATCTGTATTTTTTCCTCCTGAATAGTAGAGGCAAAGTGTTATAGTTGTATGTCCGCAAATTCTTGTTATGTCTGTGTTCAGGGAGCTGAGGAACTGGATAGATGGGGTAGCAGCAAAATTTGATGAAGGGAGAAAAGAAAGCAAAGAAAAAGTTCTTGCTGCCAAAAAAAAGGTTTGCAGTTTCTGGAAACTGTTGTCTATATATGTTTCGTTTACTTCCTATTTAGTTTCGTGTTCAAAAATGTTATCTTGTGCAGGAGAAGGATTTAAAACAGAAGGTGAGAAATGAAACTGCAAAAGCTCTTCTCTCACACACAGGGGGACTTCCGCTTACTCTACCTGAGTTTGACAGTCTTCTTTCACAATTACGGACGGAGGCAGATAAAGTGCATGCTGAAGTTCTTGCATCTCTTGAAGTTGCACCAAAGAGTATGTTGCTCAATTAATGCTATTTTCTCTTGGCTGATTGAGCTTCTTTCTTTTGGTTCTAACTATTACTATAATGCATTAATCCATACTCCTCATCTAGCAATTTAATATGGTTGGATTTGGTGCTGTGGAGCTATATTTCAATCTGGAAGGCTTCATGTGCAGGATTTAGTATATGAGCTTGTGATCTCGACATTCTGCATGGTTATTTCATTTAAATTGCCTATCTGGATGGATTTTCATGTGTGTGTGTGTTGTTTTAAAATTTAAAATGTATAAAGTAGCTTCTGGAATTGTTTCGCTTGAAAATAAACTTAAACTGATCAAAAATGGAAAATATATGACTTTATAAAATAAAGTAATTAATACACAGTTCAACCTTCAAATAATATGAATGTGCAATTCAATTATTACAATCATTCAATAAAAATCATAATTTTTCTTAAAATAATTTGAGAACCTGCAACTATAGGTACATAGTTAGAGTGGCTCTTTAGTCTGTGGATAATTCGACTCCAATCTAACACAAAGATTGACGAGGAAATAAAAAGGAACGAGGAGATGAGGAATCTTACTTACTAGAGATATAGTGTTGAATGTAGCAAAGAATCCTTACAGCAACGTGAGTTCTCTCCTCAATGAGTTTGATGTGAAAGATCTCTTCTCCGTTGTCATACCAGCGGTGTTGATGGTGACAAAGCAAAGGTCTTATTGATGTGAAAATCTTTCTTTTGAAGAAGATGAAGATTGCTTTTTGGCAAGTTCTTCAATGATCAGAACAATGGGAAGCCCCCTGTTGCAATGTTAGAGTTTTGGGATTTATTTAGAGTTTATGGATCTTCAAATCTTTCAAATAAATCCTCTATTTTAGATCTGATGTATAGGAACTACACCTAAAAAGGGAGTCCAATTTGCCAATTGTCATAAAAAAGACCTTGGGATTCGGATTTGCGACCTATGCTACTAGTGAGGTCACCGTGGGCCCATGGTGGCTGTTCCGGTAGCTAGGCTTAGGTGATAAAAAGTTTATCCATAGGTGGACTCATTGATAGGTCACTATGAGATCAATAGTGGTGCCACCAGTGATTTACTGGTGGTTAGGTATAGGTTGGAAAAGACAATTTGCCCATTAGTGAGCTCATTGATAGGATAACTGGTGAGGTTACAATTGGTTCTAGGTATCTTGCAGCCCCCTTATAATAAAACCTTCATATCTTTGGGCCTCGAAGTCCAATCAAGTTGATTTAAAGCCATTGTCAGGAGGATCCAGAGCTTCCAGCTTTTTCTAATAGAGTTTGGCTCCTATTATGGTAAAAACTGAGTTTAAAGTTGGTGTTGCTGCACAAGCTTCATCAAACTTTATTTTCTTAATGTCTACAGGACTCTTTTCAAAGTATTCGAAGAGATTTTCCACAAGTGTTGGAATACCTTGAACCCCTCACATACGGTTGGAACCATTGGGAGTAATGCAATTTTGTCTTTGTTCATCTCAAGTGCAATGTGTATGTACCAAGCTGGCCTCAGTAGAGCAAACTGAAGTATGCACTATGCTGTCCATTGTAGCACCAACATGCATCAAGTCGTCCTTGGTAGCACAAGATATAATATGCATCAAGTTCATTTTGGTAGCAAGAGACGTGACGTTAGAGCTGGAGTTATAATGGTATCTGGCATTAGATGTAGGGATGAACCCAATATTGACAGAGGTTTAATGTTGAACATGTTGAAAAATATTAAGCAACTTGGGGGATTTGATAGAGGTTTACTATAAACATGTCAAAATATTTACTAGAGGATTATGTAGAACATAACAAAAGAGGGGGTGGTTTGATAGAGGTGTAATGTTAAATATACCAAATATGAAAGGACTAATCAGAGGTTAACGAATAACGTGAAGCGAGATTGGCTTGACTAATCGAGGCTTGCACAAACATATCAAAGGTTTGTAAGACGTAGAGCATTAACATTACAAAAGGAAAACATCAAAAAAACCTTAATAGAGGTATAGTGTTAAATATATCATGGAGGATTGCAAGAGGTTACACAGACATTCAAAAAAGATTTGTTCGATAGAGAATTATGAAGAACATTATCTACCCAATTGGAAAGCTTATCGGAGGTGGCAAGGCTGGACATGGTTAGAGATTTGCTGGAGATATAATGTTAACATAGCAAAAAGAAACTCAACGGAGGTGTAATGTTAACTTGTCGAAAAATGGAGGTCTTCATCAAAGATTATAAAGGCTGGACATGATAAAATAAAAGGGGGTTGGGAATTTATCAAAGGTGTAATTTTAAAAATGATAAGCAGTATTTTAAATCTTGGTTGGTATATCGATATATCAGTTAATATACAGGTTTTGAAACTAAAATGATATGGTAAGACTAATTTTTTTTTTATCGATTCTTGTTTTGGACTGATATCGGGCGATATATTGCTCACATGTCGATATATTGCTCGATAATCGAGATGAACAATATCAGCAAGATTAACCTATTACTTTTTTCATTTTTTTTACATACTGAGATACATTAGCTTGAGCTCTTTAATATTTGAATCCATTTATATAAATACTGCCAAATCCTCCATTTCTCACTCTAGCCTAGATTTAATCAATCTGCAATTCGATGCTTCACTTCTTCCTCTTTCTTTATGTTCTCACTCTCACTCGCTCAAGCGATTATAGTGACTAGGCCAAAATAGAACCCCACTCCTGTCTTTATTCATTCTCAGCAACAACTACCGAGAGCTCTAAGAATGACCCTAATAACTCGTGAGTTGATTAACGATTTAATGCATTGCTTCTTTCTCTTCCTCTTTGTTCTTTCTCACTATATCCAACGCTCACATCAAACAAGCTATAGTAAAGAGCCTTATATTTCTCACTATTCCTAGCATCGGCTATTGTGAGCCCCGACCTCAACAATTTGTGAGCCTCGATGATGACCCCTCTTTCTCAGTCTTGTGCAAATAGTTCAGCTCCCCATCCCTCTCAAGCAGATCTTTGTATTTTAACAATTGAGCTTGAATATTCGAATTATTTATGTTTTCAGTCTATTGCTGCATTTTTACAATGTTTTAAATATCGACTAATATTTAGATATACTAGTTGGTATACCAGCTTTTGAACTATAACATACAGTAAGGCCAATTTTTTTGGCTGTTGTTTGGATAGATACTGAGTGATAATATCGGTCATGTGGTGATATATTGCCCTATAAACGAGATAGAAAATATCGGGAAGAGTAACATATTACTAATTCTTTTTATTTAGATCTTTAACCCAAACTCTTTATTATCTATTGCTGCATTTCTACAATTTATTGTATTAACCCAAACTCTGTATTAACCCAAACTCTTTATTGAGCTTGAATATTCAAATTATTTATGTTTTCATTCTATTGCTGCATTTCTACAATGTTTTAAATATCGACTAATATCTAGGTATACTAGTTGGTATACCAGCTTTTGAACTATAGCATACAGTAAGGCCAATTTTTTTGGTTGTTGTTTGGATAGATACTGATGATAATATTGGCCATGTGGCGATATATTACCTTATAAACGAGATAGAAAATATCAGGAAGAGTAACATATTACTAACTCTTTTTATTTAGATCTTTAACCCAAACTCTTTATTATCTAAACCCTTTATATATCATCGAATTCTCAATATTTTATTTTCCCTTAAATCTAACCGATCGATGATTTGATGCTTCGCTTCTTTTTTTCCTATTTGTGCTTTCTCACTCGATCATGCGATCGTATCGAAGAGGTTGCAACCAATGCTTAAAATTGCAACAACGACAACTTAGTGTTTTGTCTCTGTTAGATTATATTGCATATAGTATAACACATAATGTAAACTATACAATTTCTATTTATTTAATAAAAATAAATATAAAACTATACAAAATAAATTTTATAAATTGGAAGATAAATTAAAAATTTTAAAAGATGAATATAAAAATATTTTATATTTTAGTATCAATTTTAAATTTCTAACTAGTTTCACAATAATTTCTCATATTTATCTTTATAAATTAAATTACATTCACACCCATAATTTCAGTTATCAATTAAACAAGAAAACAAGATTTCAAATTTATTTTCAATTATTATCAATATTATAATTTATATTTGTAATATTTAATTTATCTTATTTGTAATTGTTTATTTCAGTTTAGTTGAGAATTCAATATAAACAATAAAAAATTTCAGTATTGAAGATGAATTATAATAAGTAAATCATGCTATAATTACAACTAACAAGTTAACAATGCCACAAGTAATTAAATAAGCAAATAAGTTATCAAGTGAAAAAGTTGTAGTAATTTGTTAATAATCAAAATAAATAATCGATGTCAATATAGAAATTATTGCAAGTAACGTTACATAACATAATTTATTATAATGTAATGTAAAATAATGTAAAAAACGCACCGTTACGGTGGATTGAGTTATTTTCGACTGTTAAATAACATTGGCTTTCTTTTATGTTTCACAATTCAATATAACGAGTTTCATAACGTGTTGTTTTCAACATTGGTCGCAATAGAGTACATCACCTATCCTCTCCACTTCCAAAACTGACTTTTAAGAGCTTTGACTCCTATAACCCTATGAGGCCTGATGACGATCTCGACAGCTTGTGATCAATCGATGGTTCTATATATTTCTTCTTCCTCTTACTCTCTACTCTCTCTATCGAGCAATCGCATTGAGCATGCCACGACAGAGAGCCTTACACATCTCTCTACTTCCAATATCGACTATCTAGAGCCCTAATCTTGATAATCGTGAGCCTCGACAATGACCCCTCATTCTCTTGTTGATAGTTCAATTCCCCGTCCCTCTTTCAAATTGATCGCCTCTTTCCTTTCTCAAGTAGTCCCCCTCCCCTTTCGACTTTCGAATAGATCGTCTCTCTTAACTAAATTGGCTAAGGTAGGTATCATATAAAACTAAACTTGTTTTAAGTAACTTAATTTGTTTTATGTATATAATAACATGTATATTTTTAATTGGTATCACACTGATATGGCATTCGATATTTAGTACCATATCATGATATATCATATGATATTCGATATCCAGTATATAATTCTATCGATTGGTATATTGTCGGTAATGTTTAAAATAATGATAACGTTAACGTAATGTTTTTTTGTTAGGTTATGTAGCAAATAACGTAACACGTAACACATAACGTAGGTTACGTAATTTTTTATTTAAATAAAATAAATATAAAACTGTATATAATAATTTTTATAAATAAGTAAATAAATTTAAAAAATCATATAAAATAATGGAAAATCAATATAAAGGCATAGAAAAATTTTAAAATTTCATAGCAAATATCATAATAATTTTGTAAACTATGTTTAAAATAAATAGTTCACAACTTCACATCACAATATACAAATTAATTACATGATTATAAGTCATACACAATAAAATACTGTTTTTCCTTATATGATGGATATAAACCATGTCATTATCATCCAATCTATAATAACAAGATCATCCTACTTTAGAATGCAGTTTGCATCTTCCGGATCGATATCATCCCTCGTCTCATCAAAACATCATTAATTGTTTTTTCTTTGTCTGAAGAAAATGCTACACAAGCGATATAAATTAAGATTTTATTAGATAGTACATACTCAAATCATGATAGTAGAGTATTCATTTAAGAATATTAAATTATAAAAATTAGGTAGCTTACAAGAAGTATTAACCCTTTGTTTTTTTGTTGGGACTTCAGTTTCTTCTTACTTGTCTCTCTTATTTACAATGGGTGGAAAAATATTTTGATTACTATTAATTACAATGACTTTTAAGAAATCATTCGTTTTTGTATTAAAATTGTTATCAGTAAACTTATCTAGCAATTTAAGATCTTCTGGGAGACAATGCTCTTCACTCTCAACAAGTCATTGATCCTCTAGTGTCGTCTCATCAATCAAAATTGGATCCAAATTTATTCGTTTCCTCCTAATATTTTTCTTTTTAAGTTTAATATTGTACATGCGTACACGAGAGAATATAAGTGTTCTTGCTCCGAGTGACATCTTTTTTTTGAATGCACCTTTAATAAAGTTGTGAATTGTTATATGAGCATGATGATAAATAAAGTACTTAAAAAAATAATATAGTAAGTTTTTTAAATTCATACTTACTCAAAAGTGCTTGAATTGTGTTTATATGTAGAAGCACTAGTTGTAAGAGAGAGGATTCGAATTGCAAACTTTTGGAGTGTTGGAATATTCTCTCCAAATCATTCCTATCAGGCAGCAAAATTAGATAATTAATTTGTGTTAAAAAATACAAAAAATAACTTAATGATATCTCTATAAATAAAACTCTAAGAATGAAAACCATAAATTAGAATATACCAGGACTTTGAGCATTCATAGTCACTTAAGTTAGCAGGGATCCAAATTCTCCAAGCTTCTATTTATACTGATCAAGCTCCACATCAGCTTGTGCATACTCATTGAGCTCGGGGATCATTCGTTCCATGTATTTAGAAGGCTTTTTTTAACGTTAGGAATATTGGAGAATGTATCATTGTAGAAGCATATAGGATTTAAAAAGTAAGCCGCTGCGTGGAGGGGCCTATGCAACAACCTGTCTTATCAATCAAATTCCAGTATAGCATGTACTTTCTCTTACTGCCTCCACAGATATTAGCAATTTTCTTTTTACAATTGTTAAGCATCTCATATAGAAAAAGTATTGAAGGTCTTACATCTGAATCCACCTCTCGCAGCACATAGACCAGTGGAAGGTGGTGCTAAAGCAAAAGAGAACTCGACTCTAGAAGTTTCTGCTATATAACTTGCCTTTTTGCTTTCACTACATTCGGTTTCTTCGCCCAAGCACTCTTGGTGAAATCGTCAGAAGCAAATATTTTCCTCAATGGTTGCTTTAATTTATAGAGTCTTTATAGAGCCAAGAATGATGTAGCGAATCTAAATTTCTTCTCTCGATTCTTTCATCTTCACCAACCTTTATTTCCATCTTTCTTTTTTATTACTAATTTTTACTGTGTTTTAGTTTTGAGAAAATAATTAAAAAAAAGACCAAAAAATCAGTGAAAAAAGTAGAGTGAAAAAGATTAGGAAAAAAAAGAAAAAAAAAAGGATTCCAGATCTGAAAAGAAAACAAAAAATAAAAAAGTCTCGAATTGGGAAGATTCCCTTCATCTCCTGGTCTCATCACCCCCCTTAACCTTCACATCAACTTTCCCTCCTCTTGTCCCACAGCAACTTCAACTACATCAACCTGAACAAACCCCACCTCCAACGATTTCTTTCTCCTCATCCACCATTCTCAGCACCCCCAACCTCATTATCTTCCCTGAGATCATCTTGTTGCATCATCCTCATCCATCCCCCTTGAGTGCCCCACCATCGCTCGAAACAACTTTTCCCATCTTCTCCTTCTTCCTCTCTTCTACTACACCACCTCACCTCAATCCACTCCAAATAACAACACTAACAACAACCCCAACTCATCACCTCCCTCAAGCGTTGCCAATCTCTTCCCTTCTCCAACTGCACTAGCCACAGCAAGCTCTTCCTGCCACTGCTAGCTAAGAAGAGCAAATCTGCACTTTTAAAGGTTGAATTTGGGAGAAGAAAATTGATTTGGGTTTGTTTGTTATTGGATTTGTGTTGGATTTAATTGGATCCAATTTAACCAGAGCCGCATCCAAAAGTAAAAAGAAATTAGGTTTTATTTCATTTTAGACCCGGCTTGCTTAAGATTCAACCCGATTTCAAGTTGTCTTCAATTATAATAGAGCAGATTATTAAATAGGAGCAGATCCGTTAAAGGAAATTTGTGATTGGAATCCTATTTGGAGTCCGAATCCGAGCCAGTTCAAGCTGCCATAATCCTTGGATATTTCTTGAATTTTTTGAGCTAAAAATTTGAGTTGACTATACATGGTGTTTATATTCTATGGTCATTACATTGACATTAATGCTAAAATATTATGAGTTGCGCGTGATATACATGCTACTATACCCTTTTTTATGATTTTGAAGATCGATAAAATTATAAAAATCGGGAGAATCATTTCTAAGATTTGTTTAGATATTTCGATTCAATATCAGCACAGAAATGTTGTTGCACTTGACATATGTTGGGTGGAGAAATTTATATTTAGAGTAGAGATTATAAATTATGTAAAAGTACCTCCTATTCTCCTATGTGACGTACCCATGAAACCTGTAGTTTGGAAAATCTTTTGCTAAAGTTTCGTAAAAAATTTTGTCGACAAGTTGTGTTTACCGATAATATTTACAAATCAGTTGCAGATGTACAAGGTGTACATAAACTTCTAGTCCGAAGCGAGACTTCAGAGAGAAAGAATTGTTATCGATAATGAGGTGAAAGTTGTGGTTTCCTGGAGAGGTTCCTTCTAGAAATTGTGAAGAAGTTGCATGTTTTGCATATAGATTTCTATGGAATTTTGATAAAGATTGCTTCCACTATCTACGGCCTAGATATTTCATGGGATGCTTATTCGATTACTTTCATTGTAAATGCCTATCCAGATCTACCATTGTTTTTTGATGCAAGTTTACTAGAGAAGATAGTTCCCCCACTATTATTTTGTTTCAGATGTGATATACGAGCTATGGTTCTTCGACTACTACTATGGTCCAATTAGAATGCTTCGTGGATGTTGATTAGTTTATCTGAATGTGTTTAACAATTCTTATCTCCGCATTTATCAGGGATGAATGTTTTGACGCCGAGGAGAATTGATGAGGATATGATATGATATGAGATGATTTTATTTGATTATGAGATCTAATAGGGTTTTATTTAGTTTGATTATGATAATCAAATTTAATAAGATTTTATTTGATAGGATTTTATTTTGGATTTTGTTAGGATTTTATTTTTTGGAATTTTCCTATAAATAAACTTTATATGAAATGTTTTAAGGAGCATGAATAAAGAATTGAATTTTGAAAAACTTGTGTGGATTTGCTGTGTTCCAAAAAAATCTCTGCTCGTAGATTCGTTGAGAATGGGCATGGATTCGCGATGATGGATTTCCGAACCCCTTTGTTATTCCTCAATTCTATCAATAAACCCTAGATTCTTAAATCTCTAACCCTAATTTGCTCTTATCTTGCATAACTTTATCTCCTTCGATGCCATTTTCTAATTAATGAATCTTATTTTTGTTCGCAACAGAAATTCGTTGCTTTCCTTCCATTGAAATAACTTGATTTACAACGAAAGAGAATAAGAAAAGAACAAACGAGAGGATTTATAATCTATCGCTCTCTTTTACAATGATTTGTGGGATCTATGTGGCGATGGGATCTATCGAAGTAGTTCTTTTGGACTATCTGACGACTATGGTCTTCTTGCTCTTGATGAAGAAGATGCCGGCCGATTTTGGATGATCTTCTTTGGTCTTGATTCGTTCAAGCCTCTCACGCGTAACTCGAACTTCACAAAAATTTCCAAAAGATCCTTTAAGGCTTCCTCAAAGGGGTATTTATAACCTTAGGGTAATATGAGAGTTTTTATCTAAATAGAATTTGTACTCATCAAGGATTCCAATCAAATATCTTAGTTTTGATTTAAATATCTTGATTTAGAGTTCTGATCGGACTTAATACTGATATTTGGATAAGTCCAAATCTTAATTTCAATCAATTCAGGATTCTGGTTATCTACTCACGCGGAGTTAATCTCACTAAAATGCGGAGCTAAGGAACCAGAACACGGAGCTATTGATTAGCTCTGCGTTTTTCTTAAACGCGAGGCTAAAATAGCCAAATGCGGAGTTATAGAGTTAGCTCCGCGTTCTGTTGTGGAAAATCCTTTTTATTTAGAAAATTTCAGTGCCAACAGAACTCCCTCCAAAGTTTTCAAAATGGCTTAGAATTTAGCAAATTTTGAAATACTTTGGACTTTCAAACTGAAAACGCGGAGTTAAAATACCAAGTTATCTTCGCGTTTTCTATCACTACGCGAGCTAATAGCTTCGTGTTTCAGAGAGCAACTGCTCAGTAATTGCTCCGATTCTCGCACCGAATACCAAGGGGCGGGTTTTTTTTATTTAAATAGAGTCTTAACTCTTCTTCTTCCTTATTTCATTCGAAGAGTTTTCCAGAGACCAGAGCTCAGGTGATCAGAGTTCAGATGACCCGAGCGTTTTCCGACCGAGTTTCCCTCAATTTCCCGTCGATTTCTCCAAGATCAATGGCACCCAGGAGGAACACCTCATCACGTGCCGCTTCTCCATCGGTGGTCGGCGCTAGCAGTGGCGGCAGCGGCCGAGGGAGTGGCCGCAGCGGCAAACCAGCCCATGTTGCGCCAATCGGAGGTAAGCACCTATGGATTTGGACATTTTATGATGATTTCAGGGTGATTTGGCTCGGTTTTGACCGGCCAATCACCTTTCTAACCGGCGAAATCGCCGTCCTCCGGCCGAATAGCTTAGAAAAGAAGGAGAAGTCCTCTGGTATTTCTCCACGCGAAGCTATCGCGTTATCTTTGCGTTTCTAAATGCGAAGTTATTTTTACTAAATGTCGCGTTTTTACGCGTGAAGTTATCATCCTCGCGTTTTGTCAAAACGCGAGGCTATTTCCTTAACTTCGCGCAGAGTTATATTTAATTCTGCGTCTCCATACTTAGAAAATTTTCTGATCCTGTAATAACTTTTCTAATTCTTGATTCTTCTTTTGCAGTTGACTACTCAGCGGATCCACTCTCCCAAGTGCATCGTTTTGGCTTTGCTGGGGGTGCGGATCTGACGGCCCAATCTCGTTTCACCACTGTTCTTGTTGCATACAAGCCGGGCCTGAGGGAGCGCAGGGAAAAATTAATCAGGTACCACCCTGCTACTGCACGAGAGATTATCACTGATGCAGTTTTCGAGGCCACCAATCGAGAAGTGTTGAAGAAACCCGTTTTTCTCTTTAGAGATGCAATGGGACATTCAGACCAGATCCTCTTTGAAGAGGAGTGCATGTGGCTCTACCAATCTGGCGACCTGCTGATATTTCTACCCAGCATGGAGCATAGCTATCCTCTGGTCTATCTTCAAAGGCTAGCCATGCACCAATCTTAATCAGCAAAAGTAACTCTAAGGAAGCCAGAAGTATATCATAGTTGCAAGTTTCAAGTTCCGGCTCCAAAAAGTAAACTTTTGAAAGAGTTAAAAGAACTTTGCTGCAGCTTATTAAGTTTTCTTGAGAATCATTTCTGTTAGATGACAATCTCTGTTACTTTCCAAAACAATAAAAATGAAGTATAAGGGCTTGTAGCATGTCGAATTCAACTTGTGCATCTTCATTAGGATCCTGTAACAGTATTTTTAGATGATCTACTAAGAACTTTAAACAGATCATAGTTGACATTTGCAGAGGAGATTTTTTGTATGTGAACCAGGAAATCTGGAAAAGCACATCGTATGGCACAGTACAATCAACAGGATAGTTTAAAAAAAGAGTCGTTCTTTTGAAGAATCTCATCAGCGGTTAATCCAGCAATTCGCATTAAATGGCGATGACTTGCGCCGGCAAGTTCAATACTCGGTGGAGGAGACTTGTCGTCGAGTTATTGATGAGTCGATGAATAGTTTAAAGCTTTTGGGAGAGTTATAACTCCCTCTACTTTTGTAACTTTTTGCTTTATGAATAAAGACAAATCTTTTTCTTTTATCTGTTGGCTACAAAATTTGCTTGCACAACAAATAACTTGTCATCAAAATAGTTCATCATTTTTGGTAAAAACAATCTAAGGCTCATCTGTGTAACTTAGATTGTTAATACCGACCGGGTTACAATTATTAATCTCGGTAAAGCTCTCAGAGCTAAATAGTATTTTGGTGAAAGCGTTTAACTACTTATACCATGATGATCGGATCAGGATCATTAATTTAGACAGAGACGCCCAATTGCACATATCTTAAATTTTGACGGAGACGGTTCAAGCTCTCTCGTGTAACTTGAACTGCACATGCCAAGATGATCGGGTCAGGATCATCGAGTTTCGGCAGAGGCGCCTAATTGCACATGCCTAGTTCAAGTGCTCTCAAGTTTAACTTGAACTGCGATGATATGTTTTATGGGATTTTTAGCAAACCCCAGCTATCAACGGATTTGATTAGTTTTTACCAATCGCCGTTTGCGTTGGGCTAACCATGCTATTCCCCTTAGTATGGTGAGTTGTCGAGGAATTGATTTCCTCTCCCATTTGCCTTTAATAGTATTGGATAGTTAATTTCATACTTTTACCCCAGTATGATAGGGTTGGTGAGGAATTTGATCTCCTCTTCCCGCCGCTTTAACAACATTGGGCAAAAATTTTTATTTATAGCACTCAATTAGCCATTCCAATGGCTATTGAGAATAGCAAAAGTATGATATTTATCATCGTCAATATTTTCGGCACCCCCAGCCAAATTCGGTTGTTAACCAATGAGGACGATTCGATCGCAGCTGTGGTTCGGAGCATATCCAAGAGGCCAGCTTGCAAGTGCGAGCTGCCCATGCTTGGTGTCGATATTGACTTCCCTACTGGTACATGGGTTGCTCTAGCATGGAACTTATTGGTTCCAACTACCAAAGTTGCCATATTTGCAGAAACTTTCTTCTGTTCCTCTTTAAGTGTGAGAACTCCAGCTTCTGTCAACGCCTGAATCCTGTTCTTCAGAGGGTAACAGTCCTTGGTAGGGTGTCTAATATTTCTATGGTAGAGGCAATAGTTGTGATCGTTGGTTTTACCAGTGTCTTCCGTTTTTTGATTTTTCGGAAGTTTTAACATACCCTTTCTGAGGAGGAGATGGAACAGAGCACCGATCTGCTTAGTGTTAAATCCCATAAAAGTTTTATCTTGTCGGGATTTATTCTGACCTGCACCTCTCGGATTGTGAGGTCTTGGCTTCGGATCTGCAACTGTCGCCATCACAGTCTTCCCTTTATTTTTAGAATTCTGTGGATATGGCCTGTTATTTATAGAGTTTGTCGTGCTACGAGATTTTTCAATTCGGCAAATTATATCTTCCGCCTGCTCTCTCTGTTTTAACAGGTCTTTCCAAGTTTTGGACTCTACAACTCCCATTCTTATCAGCACGTTGGTCCTGAAATTATACTTGCAGGTTTCTATCAGGATTTCCTAGGTCATACCGTGTCGACAATACACAGATTTTTTCCTGAAGCGTTCAATAAAACTTTTGATCGTTTCTTCTTCCCCTTGTTTCGTCGCAAGGAGGGAATGAATCGATATTTCGGTATTATCCTCAAAGAAACGTGCCAAGAACTGTTTCTCGACATCATACCAAGCATTTATGGTTACTGGGGGCAACTATATAAACCATGTAAAAGCAGGCCCTTGCAGGGTGCTCGCAAATATCTTGGTTATTATGGGATCATTTCTCATCAGATGACCTGCTTGCGATAAGAAGTAATAGATGTGCTGACTGGGAGATTCTTTCCCGTCATATGGCTCCAACTTGAGCGGTTTATACTTTTCGGGATACGGTGCCAAATTCCATTCAGGCGGGTATGGTCTTGAAGCCCCCGATTCTTTCAATTCTTTCTTGTGCATTAGGGCATCCAGTTGGCTTTGCAATTTCTCGATCTTTTCTCCATGAGGATCATGGAAAGAGTATTTGTCGTCATCCTCATGTATCGAATAAGTTTTTTCTTCTTTAGTTTTTTCATTTGTTTTAGCTGGCGGTTTCGAAGAAGTTTTAGTCTTATTATCGGCTATCTTTTGGGTATTTTCGACCACTTTTAGAAGTATTAGTTTGATGTCATTAATGGCCTTTTGCTGACCTCGAATCATTTGCTCTTAGATTTCTATCCTCTGGTCAATATCATCTGACCTGTCTACCACGTGCGAGTGTGATTTCAGTGATTGGGAGGATGCACAAGATTGTATGGAAGCTATGGCTGAATTATCGCTGTCATTATCATAAGAATCTTTTGTAAGTTTCTTGTATTTTCGAGGAGCGACAACGCTTGATTTGAGCCGGGTGAAATAATGAGGTTCTTCATCGTCTGCATCTGACTCATATTTTTTCTCCATTATTTTTTTATCTTTGCCGACCATATTTGAGGTCACTGCATTTAATTCTTTTTCTTTAATTTTGTATCTCAGATCATTCTTTCTCCTCTTTAGAGTACCTTGATGAGACTCAGTTATTCTGTTAAATATAGACACTCTCTTCTTAGTACAACAACAATTATCCAATACGGCAGATATGGCTGTTATGAGCTGCTCACAATGACATGTTGAGTGTGGTTGAGCTTGAGTCATATTTCTCATTTTTGTCAAGTAATTTCTGAGATTGGTGACCTTGGATGACGAAGAATCGTGGGGGCCACATGGTTGTTGAGAGGGTCCAGGGGCCCACTGAACCTTCTTGGAATCATTAGAGTCAAGTCCTGATCCAATAGCGTGATTATCAAACCTGATTTTATATTCAAGTTGATTTACGTGGAGCTGAGAACTAGCTTCACGTTCTGGCACGCGGAGCTTAGAATTAGCTTCGCGTTTTGATACGCGGGGTTGAATAGTAGCTTCGCGTTTTTGCACGCTAGCCTCGCGTTTCACGCTGGCTTGGCGTTTCTGCAGAAGTTTATCTTCTGGGATATTAGCCTCGCGTGGAGAAAAATTCTTATATGCTGGCTTACTTTTGCGATTTACGCAAGTGATAATTTTGCGTTTAGCGCGATTTTTGCAATTAACGTAAATTTGCCACTCATCTTCACGACTTACGGGAGGGTGAGGAGTCTCGCGATTAATGCAAGTGTTATTGGCTTCGCATTTATCGCTAAGCTCAGTATTAGCCTCGCGTGGAGAATCACACACTGGCTCTAAGGAAATTTTATCCTCGCAATCAACGCGAGTGTCAGAAATTTTGTGATTAACGCAAAACTTACTGGCTTTATGTTTATCGCTAAGCCCAGTAATAGCCTCGCGTGGAGAATCACACACTGGCTCTAAAGAAATTTTATCCTCGCGATTAACGCGAGTGTCAGAAATTTTGCGATTAACGCAAATCTTACTGGTTTCGCGTTTATTGCTAAGCTCAGTATTAGCCTCGTGTGGAGAATCACACGCTGGCTCGAAGGAGATTTTATCCTCGCGATTAACGCGAGCTTCTCTGGTTTTAAGTCCAGATAAAATAGGCTCGCGTGGAGGATTACACGCTGGCTTGTCCTTGCGATTAACACAAGTTGCAACTTTGCGTTTAACGCGATACTGACTGGTCTTGCGATTAACGCAAGCCAGTTCACGAGGTGCTGTAGCCTCGCGTTCTGCTCCCTGAATAGCCTCGCGTTTAACACGGGCTTTAAGCACTTTTCGCCTAGCTCTCCGATTTCTGTTCTGGAGTTGGGTTCTGGCTAATCCAGTTTCCGAGCCTTCCTCGGCCATAGAGGGATCATCCTATGCTAGGGTTTCCTGCCCGAACAACGACTCTATGGCCGCGGTCTCCATGGGTCCCCGATTAACGGTGGATTCCCGATTACCCGATTTACGGATATTGGAGCGCACGCGACAATAGCGTCGCGTTTCGGTCAGATTACCTGACTCAGAGGAGAGATACTCATCGTACTTCTGCTGGTCGATTTCAACGGCCAGCATATCCTCTTCGGATCCGATCCTCTCGACGTCAGATTACGCCACGATCTCTTCTTTGGTGAAAGAGATTTCTCCCACTGTGGTCGCCAGTTTGTTCGCAGCAGAAATTCGTTGCTTTCCTTCCATTGAAATAATTTGATTTACAACGAAAGAGAACAAGAAAAAGAACAAACGAGAGGATTTATAATCTATCGCTCTTTTTTACAATGATTTGTGGGATCTATGTGGCGATGGGATCTATCGAAATAGTTCTTTTAGACTATCTGACAATGATGGTCTTCTTGCTCTTGATGAAGAAGATGCCGGCTGACTTTGGATGATCTTCTCTGGTCTTGATTCGTTCAAGACTCTCACGTGCAACTCGAAATTCACAAAAACTTCCAAAATATCCTTTAAGGTTTCCTCAAAGGGGTATTTATAGCCTTAGGGTAATATGAGAGTTTCTATCTAAATAGAATTTGTACTCATCAAGGATTCCAATCAAATATCTTAGTTTTGATTTAAATCTCTTGATTTAGAGTTCTGATCGGACTTAATTCGGGTATTTGGATAAGCCCAAATCTTAATCTCAATCAATTCAGGATTCTGGTTATCTGCTCACGCGAAGTTAATCTCACCAAAACGCGGAGCTAAGGAACCAGAACGCGGAGCTATTGATTAGCTCCGGGTTTTTCTTAAACGCGAGGCTAAAATAGCCAAACGCGGAGCTATAAAGTTAGCTCCGCGTTATGTTGTGGAAAATTCTTTTTACTTAGAAATTTTTACTGCCAACAATTTTAACCTCCAAAGTAGGCCTAGTACCATGTGCAAACTGTTCCTTTACGTTGCTAAAGGAGGTAATCTATTATATTTAAATTTGTTCCTGAGCTAACTACAAGAAGGCAAACACATGACCATACTATCCATGTCATTTGAATTTGAATAGCTGGAAAAATGCAGTAGATAGTATATTAAGGAAATTAGTTATCATAGAGTTAGTTGATTGATATATGGCTTTCTGTTTTAATTAGCCATGCTACATGGAATTTTATTGTTTTTGGCTTTTGTCTGTGCTTTGGAGGTGATTATTTATTCCATAAGAAAATGTAACATCATTCCTAGCCTTGACTATTTTATGAGCAAGTCGATTTTGGAGGTTGGTTCCTTAAATTCATGAGCATTGGCTACATTACTAATTTGGCTTTACCTGCCAAATAGCTGCCTAGAATTTGTTGGCAACCAAGTGGACAGCTGGTATCTTCATGGAGTTGTGCTTCAGGTCCTGTTGCTTAGATGTGATGATTAGGGAATTAGGATGTAGATGTGCCTACTGATGGTGCTGTGGAAATTCCGCCTGACCTCAATTGTTTATAATTATTTATCTCTTTAGTAGTGGAATCAGTTTCAATTTTCTTTCCTTTTTGTCTGACAAGCAATCCTTGATGGAATGCAGATTACTTGGTTGTTACTGTCTTGTCAGGTTTTTGTGATTCAATTTACAATTCTACTATGCCCTTGAACTATGAGTGCAAGTAAATTCATGTAACAATTAAGTTAGCTTTGTTGCTATGCTTCTGGAGTGTACAGAAATCATCTAATTTCCCGTTTTAATTCAGTTTTGTTTTATTTATTTGCATATTCAATGACAACAGAGAATCCAAGGTCCGATGCCGTGAGAACTGACCATGTGATTCTGGGGTACAATGGAAAGATATTCTGGAAATTGAGTGGCTACAACAGCTGCTCACACATTATACTCCAAGGTTTACCACAGTCCACTAATATATTTCATGAAATTAAATTGTAACTAATGTCCTTTATCAATTGTTCTATCCAGACATTGGGAATTGGGACTCTGTTACACCGCAAGAGAAGTGGTCCATCTATAGCGAAGAGGAAGAAAAAGTAGTAGAGAAGTATATTTCTTCACTAAGGTAAACATATCTTGTCCCTCTAGTTTCTTTATTTTATCGAGCTTTAATCATTATTTATTAATCACATTTGTTGTTGGTTATCAGTATTAAGGTATTCTGAGACATCTATAACTTATTTACTTTGAAAATGACATATATAGTTATATACATATGCATCTGCGCACATACGTTTGTTGTCCAAAAGGCATTATCAACTTTGATGTCCCCACCAATAGTAGTACATAGATAGTCCATATAAACCCCTATGTTTAGATTTAGGGGTGTCTTTATAAGTAATTTCTTATGGAGATAACTTCGGTACACCACTCACACACACACACATATGAGATTACTTAAAATGTGTCATCAGCTAAGGAAATTGACGTGTGCTAGCAACGAAAAAAATAGCACTTCTATTTTTTTTTTTATCAAATTATTTTTGGGATCATGATCATGATGTCCATACCTTCTATAGAGTTAATTCCATGATTTTTGGAGTTTATTTGTTATTATATTGTGGAACAAGATGTTAAATTTATTAGAAACCATTAACTTTATATCTACTTGATGAAAGGCCAAATCAAATCTAAATCTCATGAAATTGGATATGTATAGACTCTAAAGGGTTGAGATTATATTGCAAAAAATATTTCAGAAAAAGTTATCAAGATAGTGGAAATAGACTGTAGTTCAAGTAACTTATTTGTATTGTCAGCTTATTTCCATTATTCTCATGTGTTTGTATGTAGTGCTCCAACTTTTCAGCTGCTTTTCAAAATGGAGAATGTTGTTTAAAATTATACGATACTACACTATTCAACATGCACAAGATCTTAGAATAATCGTAATTACTTCCATAATAGATACAAAAATAACATGTGCTGAATTGAAATTACATTTATAAAATCTTAAGTTGATTGCATAAAAAGGCACACTTTGCTAATTATATACAAAAAAGAAGGAACAATTCCCTGTAAGAAATATTAACACTATATACAAGATCATGAGTTTAGATCCACCTCTTACTTTCATTCTGCTTGATCAATAAAGTAGGGATCTTTGTTTGGTTTATGTTCTCCTTCTGCTTTCTCAAGACGTAAGATCAAAACGCAGGAGATTAAAACTAACAAATAACACATAAAAGAAAAAAATATGTGTACTATTATAGTATTGGATATCAGATGCACATGAACATGCTATGTTAGTGTAGTCATGTCTCATGAATAATGAATAATAAGATAAACAAGAAACCACATATATCATTTAAAAGTAATATGTAAATATCATGTAGAAATAAATAAATCTCAACCATGTCTTACATTAGATGTTTGACACTAAAAAATATGGATAAGATGGCATGCTGTTCCTAATATCAGACAAGTGTCCATGCATACTCGAGACGTTAAAGCATGATGCATTGCTAGGTGCTGCTAGATGAACTCTGCCTTGTGAAACAATAATAAACATTACCCATTTTGAGAACTTAATATCGAATTGTGACTCAATACTACATGATGCTACTGCAATATATTCCTTAACACCAGTTAGAAACGACCAATTAGATCTTCGCATGATATGGTATTTATCCATCATATATTTTCTCCATATTTTGTGTTAAAGATACATGATACATATGATTTGTTTGGATATCATGGTATATTTATGTCTTCAACATGTACATATTTGTTATCTAGAAATCAAGGATTATTTATCAAATCTGGACTATGTACATGTTTACTCAAACTATGTAATGTTATGTCACCATGTTCCAGCTACCATGTCTTCGCATATCATGTATATTGATTGTCATGTAATAGATCGTGTTAACTACGTGTCTCATGTATGAGTAAGTTTAAGTATCACCAGTGTTCTAAATTGAGGTTGCAATATCAATATTGCGGTCATATTGCGTTTTGGAGCACTAACTGCAACAATATATTATGTTTCATATTGTTAATCATTTTTGAATAAATAGCAGTGCAAAATCAAGTTAGAGGCAATATTACGAGTGCAATATGGGGATGAAAAAATTGGCTGAAATCAACTCATATTGGGTTGACGTCATTGGTTAAATATTGTTGGGTCCCAGGTTAATTATCCATCTGTCAACTAAATTCGAGTCATCATAAATAAATATTAATCAGAATTAGGGCTCGATTGACGATCAAGTGAAGGGAAGCTCGATTGGCGTGGCTGAGAGGATAAATAGAATCATTTTGGAGGGAGCTCGGAGTATGAGACTACAAGCAGGTTTGCCTTTGCAACTTTGGGGAGCCGCTGTAGATACGGCAGTCTATCTGATCAACAGAAATTCAGCTAGTGTTTTAGATGGAGGAATTCCAGAGGAGGTGGTCTGGTAAGACTGTGAATTATTCATTCTTAAAAGTATTCGGTTGTATAGCATATGCACATGTGGATCATGAGATGAGAAAGAAACTTGATTCTAAATCTCAGAAGTGTGCATTCATTGGATACGGTAGCGATAAGTATGGTTATCGCTTATTGGATTATGAGCATAACAAGGTAATTCGTAGCAGAGATGTAGTATTTAATGAGGGCTGTATGTATAAAGACCGAATGGAAAGTAAGAGTGAGAAAGTAGTGGAGAAAGAGCATTTGGAGCTGGATGAGCCACAAGAGGGGATGGATCCCATGGATAAAAGAAAGGAAGAAATACCTATATCTGAAGGAGAAGAAATAGCTACACCTGAGAATACACAAGATTCAGATGAGACCGAATAGGAAAGAGAGCCATTGACTGAAGCAGATGGTTCAAGTACTTCATCAGAGAGTGTTCTCACTTTGAGGAGGAGCACGAGGATAAGGAAGCCAACCCAAAAACTTTGTCTTCCATTATATCATGTTTTGTATACTGATGCAGGTGAATCAGAGAGTTACCAAGAGATTATACATGATAAATTTCGTCTTAAGTGGGAGCAAGCCATGCGTGATGAGATATCTTCTTTGGAGGAGAATCACACATGAGAATTGATAAAGCGACCGGAAAAGATGAAAGTATTGCATAACAAGTGGGTATACAGGATAAAACATGAGGCAGGAAGGACACAAAGGTTTAAGGCTAGACTTGTGGTGAAGGGATACGGTCAGAGAAAAGGTATTGACTTCAATGAAATATTTGCACATGTTGTCAAAATGACTTCTATCAGAACAATACTAAGTATTGTGGCTGTGAAATGATTATATTTAGAGCAGCTCGATGTGAAGACTGCTTTCCTTCATGGTGATTTGGAGGAAGAAATATACATGGAACAGCCAGAGGGATATGAAGTTAAAGGAAATGAGAATTGGGTATGTCGACTGAAAATGAGCTTGTATGGGTTGAAACAAGCGCCGAGGCAATGGTACTTGAAGTTCGACAAGTTTATGTTGGATTCTGATTTTTCCAGAAGCAATTCAGATCATTGTGTATATCTACAAAAGTTTAAGGATGGTAACTTTATTATACTTACTTTGTATGTAGATGATATGCTTGTGGCAGGTACATGCATGAAGAAAATCAATGATCTGAAAAGGAAGTTGGCAGGGAGATTCTCTATGAAGGACATGGGTGAGGCTAAACAACTTCTTGGAATGAAAATTACCAGAGATAAGAAAAATAAGAAATTGTGGTTATCTCAGGAGGGGTATATTAAGAAGGTGTTGGAGAGATTCAACATGGAGAATGCAAAATCGGTAACTATAGCTCTTGGTGGTCAGTTCAAACTGTCAAAAGAAAAAGGTGCTAAGACAGATAAGGAGACGAGACATATGGAGAATGTGCCTTATTCATTGGCCGTTGGGAGTCTCATGTATGCAATGGTGAGTACAAGATCAGATATTGCACATGCAGTGGGAGTAGTGAGTAGATTCATGAAGAACCCTGGAAAGAAATATTGGTAAGCGGTGAAGTGGATTTTCAGGTATTTAAACGGTACTTCAAAGTATTGTTTGTGTTTTGGGGGTGATAACATTGATGTGTAAGGTTTTGTGGATTCGGACCATGCGGGAGATAGAGATAATGGCAGGAGCACCACATGTTATGTTTTTACTGTAGGAGGGACAGCTGTAAGCTGGGTTTCAAGACTACAATCAATTGTTGTTTTATTTTCGACAGAAACTGAGTATGTTGCAGCTGCAGAAGCAAGTAAGGAGTTTATTTGGTTGCAGCGATTGATGAGTGAGTTGAGTTTTGATAGAGTGGATTGCAGGTTATTCAGTGACAGTCAAAGTGCAATTCATTTTGCTAAGAACTCGGCGTATCATTCACGGACTAAATTTATTCACTTAAGATATCACTTCATTAGATCCTTATTGGAAGATGGCCAATTGAAGTTGGAAAAAATTGAAGAAAGAATCCTGCAGATATGTTGACAAAACTGGTTGATGGGAAAAAGTTGAGCTATTGCTCAACTTTGGTACATTTGTGTTGAATGCTGAAATTGGGACTTTGAACGATCGAGGTAAAAGCTTTGGATAATAGGATTATCATGTATAGAGATTATAATTTTTGCAATAGGTCTCCAAATGGGAGATTGTTGCTAATGGAGCCCATTGCCGCAGCAGGTTTCGGTCTACCGAAATGGGTCCAAAATCGGCCCAAACCTGTTATGATATAATATATATATGGGGTGTGGTGCTAGGGTTTTGATGGAGCCGAAATAAAAAAAAAGAGCCGAAATTAAAAAAAAAGGAACCGAATAAAAGGAAGAGGGGCGGCTGAAGCAACAAGAGAGAAAAAGGTACTGTTGTTGCTGCTCTTCTTGGATTCGGCCGAAGGTTTGGCCAAAAGGGAAAAATAATTGATGCTGTCACAAGGAATTGAGGCGGCTGGATTTTTTTTTGTTTTGCTTTCTGCTGAAGCAAGACAGCTGCTTGGTTATTTTCTTTTGGATATCTTTGGATTTTTCTTTGGCGGTTGAAGCAAATAGGTAAATCACTGCAACAAGAGATTAGGATTTCATTTCAAAATCTTATGTGATTTCTTTGTGATTTCTCTTGTGGTTGAGAACTAGAAAATTGTAATTCTTTTTTGATATAGTGGAAGTTTTTCGATCGTGTCCCTGTGGACGTAGGCATATTGTCGAACCACGTTAAATCTGTGTGTTCTTGTTTCTGCTATTTTTCTCTTCGGCTAACTATTTGATTCCGCTGGTTGTTACATTAGTATTATTCCGTTATGTTTTGCTAACAAAATCAAGGTATATTATGGTTAATTTTACTATCGTGGTCGTCCCATTAGTAAATAACAACCCAATACATGTATTTGTATCAGTTACTTATACTTATTTTCTTTATTTAGAAAGCAAATGTATGGTTGTAATCACATCTAGATATTGGAGGATTGCCATGTTCGTGTCAGAATATGGCAATGTCCATGTCAAAGTATGAGATTTGTGGCTGTAGCTACCGATCGTAGGTTATAAAATTATCATTTGCTTTGGTTCAACCAAGTATTGGGCTGATTGTGAGGACTAACACATAGGAACATTATAGAATTCTAAAATGCTGCTTCTATGGAAACTAGTTCGGACTCGAACTATTGGTTTATATGCCCATAAGGATATTTTTAGGAGACAAAATAAAATGCGGTTATGGAGTTGGTAGAGGATATCTCCTCCACTAATCTCTCTCCCAAAAATCGTTCTCCCACTAAAAATTACGATTTAAAGAAATCCTATAAGGATTTATCACAAAAATATATGAGAACACCTTCCTCCCAGAGAAAGGGACATTTTGTGTATTTTTGAGAGAAAAATCACTTGGAGAAAAATTGGACATTAATTTACTCGGGATTGAGAGCGTAGCGCCGTGGTAAGGTGGGACTGATTCGTTCGTGATCAATCTCCCGATCGGCTAAGGATTTCGGGTGTTCGTCGTCGGTGACACATCTATAGTATTCGATCGTTTACGAGATACGCTTCCGCTAATTTTATATTCAACGTTGTAGACATTAGTATCGGTATATCGACATAGAAGGAACTCGTGTGTTAAGGCGAGATTTGACATTGGTATTAGAGCAATTTTCGGATGTGTTTCGATGAGGGAATGCCGTATGCAAGAATGCTCGTCAAATTTGATGAAATTGAATCTAAATGATATTTCAGAGAGCTTATAATACTTCTGGTGGTATTATCATAATTAATTAAGTAAACACTTATCATAATTGATCGGGAGCTTATAATAATGCCTGTTAATATATTCAAATTCATAAAAATGTACATTTAATTTAGCTCCTGGCGGTCATAATTAATGCGAGATACATTTGTAGCTTCCAGGATATGCCATAAGTGATAAACACGTGATTTGTCGCTAATTCTCGATAACAATTGCGAGCTATATTGGTATCGACTTATTGTATTGTATTTAAATGGTATCAGTTGCTCTCCAGTTTTCTTTAGACTCTCGGCAACATTCAAATCAATGCGAATTATTTGACACAACAATAATACTTTAAAAATGATCATGTGTTTGTATGTTGCCGAGAGTGTGGGTATCAATTTTATGTTGGTATTATTATTTTCTCTAGTGTAGACACTCAGCAGCATGTATATTATTTATCACAATAATAATAATTTTAAAAAAATGATGATCATGTGCATTTATTTGTATGCTGTCGAGGGTGTGGGCAAATAGTTGACATTTTTTTCTTTTTATTATTATTATTGGTCATTAATTGATGAAGGTTATATATATATTCTGATATATATAATGAAAAATAACAATAGTTGTTTCAATTGATTGTGGGTGTTCATGCATTTAATTCAAGCGAACAATCAAAACATGGAAAGTGTCGCACGGTGGTGGGTAACATGGTCGCTTGCTCGATTTCGAACTTTATATTGTGTTGTTGTTCATTGGGTTCGAGAATGCATGAACCATTGCATGTCGTGTTGCGTGTTGAGCATCTTTGGTTACTAAATCTCTATATATATATTTTTGTTTTGTTTTGATCAGACTGTAATGGCTGCATCGAAAAATATCATTGCTGACCTAAATAAGGGGGATAATTTAGATGGTGACAATTATGATATCTAGCACCACAAGGTTCAGTTTATCCTCAAGGAGAGCTCACAGAGGTTCTGATACATCTGATGGTGGATCCCAGTGAGAAGACCATTTCTCAGGCCAGACATGATCAGGAGGCATATCATGCTTGGAAGAAGAAAGATGGCCTAGTTTGGGCTATCGTAATTAGCAGTATGCATGATGGCCTGATCCCTGAGTATGAGCAATACCCAACAGCTATGCAGATGTGACTTGCTCCGAAATATAAATTTGGGGCTACATCAGCCTCTAAGTTGAGGTCGCTGAACCTTAACTTTATCACTTATAAGGACCTGAAGCACACTATGAAGCAACATCTCAGAAAGATGGCAAGTTACATTGCTTTATTGAAAAATGCTGGACAACCACTAATTGATGAGCAGCAGGTCTTGGGTGTCATCCAATCTCTTCCAAGCACTTGGAGTGCCTTACAGATGCACCTAACTCGCAATGAGAATATTCATACTTTTGTTGACGTTGCACGTCACTGTGAGTTAGAGGAGGAGCATTTTGAGGCCTCCAGGTCATTCTTAGGCCATGCTTATGTTGCTGAGTCAAGTAAGAACTCTAAGGGCAAGCGTAATTGGAAAATGTATGGTTAGAAGAATCGAGAGGGTGATCAAAGGTAGAAAGAATGAGATAGCCCCAAGAACAAGGGACAGAAGCGTAAGAGGAAGCAGGGGACAAGTCCAAGGTGAAGTGCTACGTTTGTGGCAAGCTTGGTCATTTTGCTCGTGAGTGTGATGAGCGGAAGGTATGTTCGATACCTCGATATGTGATTGTGTTCATGTGTCTTCCACTATTATGCTTACTAATTCTTTTTCTTTGCGGATTGTAGACTCAGGAGCCGTCCATGTAGCTCGCGATAGGAGCATGTTTGTGGAGTTTCGTCGATTGAGTGCGGACACTAGGAGGATTTATGTGGGGAATGATTCTTATATGGACGTCAAGGGGATTGGTACTTGCAAGTTAGATTTGCAAGGTGGCCGAACCTTGTACTTGCATGATGTGTTCTCTATGCCCCAAGGATTTGATGAAATTTAGTTTATGTTCTTTGCTTATGTCGAATGGGATATGTACTGAATTATGATATTTCTGATGTTTGTTTGTTTTATGAAAGCTCTGTGGTTGGTTTTGAATTTCTTCATAATGGCTTGTATGTGCTTGACACTATGTTGATATGTTATGACACTAGTGGTTTTTCTTTTATGGCTACATCTAGCAATGAATGTGATGATAGATATATATATATATATATATATATATATATATATATATATATATATATATATATATATATATATATATATATATATATATATATATATATATATATATATATATATATATATATATAACATGCTAGATTAGGGCATATTGGGCAAGAGAGGATGAACCGTTTGGCGAAGAATGGTTTGTTAGGACCATTAGCCAAGGTTGAGTTGCTCGTGTGCGAGTTTTGTTTAGTCGGAAATCAATGAGAAAGCCATTTGGTAAGGCTATAAGAGCGGACTCTCCCTTAAAGTTGATCCATTCTGATATCTGTGGCCCACTGAATGTAAGAGCAAGAAATTGAGCTTCTTATTTTATAACATTCATTGACGATTATACACAATATGGTTATGTTTATCCGATCTCGCATAAATCTGAGGCACTCGATTGCTTCAAAAGATTTGTAAATGAGGTAGATAATCAGTTAGATATGAAAGTTAAGACTCTCAGGACCGATCGAGGGCGTGAGTATCTGTTTGAACAATTTAAGGGCTTTTGTGAAGTGAAGAGAATTACTAGACAATTGATTATTCTTGCGACTCCTTAACAAACTAGAGTCGCTGAGAGAAGGAATAAAATTTTGTTGGAGATGGTTAGGTCGATGATGGCGTAGGCTAACTTGCCAGTCTCCTAGTGGGGAGACGCCTTGTTATTTGCGGCCTACATTATTAACGGGGTGCCCTCAAAATCAGTTTCTAGCACCCCTTGTGCGATTTGGACAGGTAGACGACCTAACTCTAGTCACTTGAAAGCATGGGGCTGTGTAGTATGCGTTCACAATTCTTCGCATCGACATGGCAAGTTAGGCCCACGAGAAAAGAAGTGTATCTTCATTAGATGCTCCGAACACTGCAAGGGGTATGTGTTCATTGGTGAACATGCTGATGGGAGCATTACAGAGATAGAATCTCGTGACATGACATTCTTAAAAAATAATTTTCCCATTAGAGGGAAAATCGACCGTAATTACGCTCTATGAGATGGATGAGCTGATTGGCTTAAATGTTCTTACTAGAGAGGATCAAGGATCTTTTGTAGATCCTAGTTCTAGTGAGAGCAATCCATTGAGAAGTGAGGTATTTTCAGAGCAACCTCGAATGAGTAGTCGTCCGAGCATGCTTAAGCGTTGTTTTGACATTGAAGGTATGACCATCATAGTGACTCTTGAGGAACCAAAGTCGGTCAATAAAGCTCTCACAGGTCCTGCAAAGGACCACTAGAGAAAGGCCATGGAGGAAGAGATGGAATCGATACGAATCAACGGAGTTTGGGACTTTAGTTGATTTGCCTAAGGGTAGAAGTGCTGTTGGGAATAAGTGGATTATCAAAATAAAGAGGAAAACTGATGGTTCTATTGAGAAGTGTAAGGCTTGGTTAGTGGCTAAAAGTTATACCCAACTACAAGGTATTGACTACGAGGAGACTATCTCTCCTATGGCCAAGTTTACCTCCATTCGCCTTATCCTAGCAATTGTTGTTAATTTGGACTTGGAGTTGTATCAAATGGACGTTAAAACTGCATTCTTTAATGGAGAGTTGGATGAGGAAATTTATATGGAATAGCCAATGGGTTTTATTCTCGAAGGTCAGGAGGGTAAAGAGTATTGATTCCTTAAATCGATTTATGGTCTTAAACAATCATCCAGGTAGTGGTAACTGAGGTTTCACCATGAGGTGATACTTACGGTTTTGTGATGATCGAGGAGGATCATTGCATGTATGTAAAATGTTCACAAGGGGTGTTTGTGATCCTGTCCTTATTTGTAGACGATATTTTGTTGGCTGGGAATAGTAAGGACTATTTGATGGTTATCAAAGAATGGTTATTGTCGAGATTTGATATGAAAGATTTAGGTGAAGCGAACTACATCTTCGGAGTTAAAATCCAGAGGGATCGCTCGAGACGGATGTTGGCTCTTTTGCAGGAGCCATACATCAAGAAGGTTCTTGAACGATTCAAAATGATTGATTGCAAACGTATGGATACTCCTATAGCTAAAGGTGAAACCTTAAGGCTCGAGATCTGCCCTAAAACTCGAGAAGAGAAAAAGGATATGGAGAGAGTCCCATATGCCAGTGCGGTTGTTTGCCCGAAAAATTGAATCTTTGTTTATATGCCGATTTAATTTTGAATTACAGCAATAAAAGAAAAATTACAAAATAGAAAATCGAGATTACAAGAATGAGGATCGATTGATTTCGATTCCCCTTTATTTTTGTGGGTCTGGCAGCGGTGGAGCTTTGTTTCTGTACTCCGTTGACGATCCGATCTCTCTGAATTGCTGAACTCCTCTCTGGATTTTTGAACTATGGAAAATTGGACTCTTCCCCAAAGAATCTCCCAACTCTGCCCCAATTCAAAAGTCAAAAGTCCCTTCTCCCGTTAAATTCCTGTATTTTATAAACCGAAGAAGCTCGAAATTCGGCTCAATTCTCTCCTGAAAAAGCGGATCACGGATTATCAGTCCAAGGAAACAAATCAACGGGAAATAAAGACGGAAAACAACCCGCGGGATCGCCCCCGCGGGTTGCAACCCACGGGTTGTCCCGCGGGTTGCCACCCGCGGGAATCCTCCCGCGGGTGGCAACCCGCGGGGGCTCCCGCGGGTTGCAACCCGCGAGAATCCTCCCGCGGGTTGCATCCCGCGGGGGCTCCTGCGGGTTGCAACCCGCGGGTGTGCCAACTTAGCAATTTTTTTTTTTTTTGTATCTACATAACCCCCTCCAAAGTTTTCGAAGTTCTGTATTGAACCGTACTGAATTTCGAAATACTTTGGATTCTTTAATTTTGGTTATAGACCTTTTAAAAGATTTGGTCGATAGAGATAACTGTTAATATATTTATTTATTTCATAACAAGCAGATGTATGATTTTAACGTACTCATTAGAGGACAAGCAGAGGTATAATGTTAACGTGCTTATTTTAGGTCAAGCAGAGGTATAATATTAACGTGCTTATTTTAATCCTAACCGTTTAGTGACATCTAGTATGACGAATCAGGAAAAAACAGAGCTGACATTAAACGTGTCTTGGAGCTTAACCTATTCAGAGGATCTGGTCGTGATAGGGATAAGCTGACTAAACAGAGGTGACGGTTAACGTATTTAGTTTTGGAATCGGACTATCAGAGGTAACTGTTAACTTGATAGGGAGATGATTTTCGTCAGAGGTGATTTTCAACTTAACGATATCTAAAGCACGTTCATCAGAGGTTGTAATATTGGACTTGATGAAGTGTGAATTTTCTTTTCTGTCAGAGGTGAAATCTTAACGTGACAGGGGATCGATTTAATTAGGATTTTATCTCTTTTGATTTTTGAATTATGATGTCAGAGGTATGATTTTAACTTGACTAATATTTTGGAGTGTCGCTTGCTCTGTTGGAGCAAAATGACAAGAAAAGTTTTGCTGTCAGAGGTGAAATCTTAACGTGACAGGAGATTTATCTGATTAGGATTTTTAGCAAACCCCCAGCTATCAACGGATTTGATTAGTCTTTACCAACTACCGTTTGAGTTGGGCTAGCCATGCTATTCCCCTCAGCATGGTGAGTTGTCAAGAATTTCGTTTGGGCTTAAATGTCAAACTTTTCCTCTTCCCTTTGCCTTAGCAGCTTAGGGCAGTGATGTATTCTTATATTCGGATAAGAATACTGTTGTGACAGATTTGTCGTGGGATTTTTAGCAAACCTCCAGCTATCAACGGGTTTGATTTGCCTTTACCAACTACCGTTTGAGTTGGGCTAGCCATGCTATTATCCTCAGCATAGTGAGTTTTCGAGAATTTTATTTGGGCTTAAATGCCAAACTTTTCCTCTTCCCTTTGCCTTAGCGGCGTTGGGCAATTCATACTTTTTACCCCCAGTATGGTGGGGTTGGCGAGAAATTTATTCTCTTCCCGTAGCCTTATCAGCGTTGGTTAATTCATACTTATTACCCCCAGTATGGTGGGGTTGACGAGAAATTTATTCTCTTCCCGTAGCCTTGTCGGCGTTGGGTAATTCATACTTATTACCCCCAGCATGGTAGGGTTGGCGAGAAATCTATTCTCTTCCCGTAGCTTTAGCGGCGTTAGGCAATTCATACTTTTTACCCCCAGTATGGTGGGGTTGGCGAGAAATTTATTCTCTCTCCGTAGCCTTGTCAGCGTTGGGTGGTTCATACTTATTACCCCCAGTATGAAGGGGTTGGCGAGAAATCTATTCTCTTCCCGTAGCCTTGTCGGCGTTGGGTAATTCATCATTTTTTTATTTTATTTTATTATATATATATATTTTTATTTCTTTATCTCTCTTTTTTTTTTTTGTTTGCAATGATGTCCTTTTTTTTTTAGGTGATGACGCATAGCATTTTATTTTTTTTATTATTTATTTATTTATTTATTTTGGTAAACGATGAGGCCTTGCAAATATATTTTTATTTATTATTATTTTTTGCTTATTTTTATTTATTTATTTATTTTGTTTATATTTTTATATTTTTTAAATATTTTTATATTTTTTATTTAAATTAATTAATTATTTATTTATTTATTTATTTGCATCTGCGGGTGCATCCGTGGGATACAACCCATGGGTAGAGCACTTATACTGCATGTTTTTTTTTTCTATATATATATATTTTTAATTATTTATTATTATTATTATTTTTAACTTTGTCAATTTTTTGTGGGTGATAACACCCTTTCTTTTTTTTTTTGCCTATTTATTATTATTATTATTATTTTTTTTTTGTGCGGGAGAGAAGGAGAAAAGTGCGGGTGACCCAGATGGGTCCCACCCATCTGTGGGTTGCGTCCCGCGGCCGTGCTTCCATCTGCGGGTTGCGTCCCGCGCTTCCATATGCGGGTTGCGTCCATGCAGGTCCCAAGATTCCATATGCGGGTTGCATCCCGTGCTTCCATATGCGGGTTGCGTCCACGCGAGTCCCAAGATTCCATCTGTGGGTTGCATCCCGTGCTTCCATATGCGGGTTGCGTCCACGCGGGTCCCAAGATTCCATCTGCGGGTTGCATCCTGGAGTTGTATCCAGTCTTGTCAATTTTTTTTTTGACAGACGATGACGTCTTGTCATTTTTTTTTTTGGGCGATGACGCCTCAAAATTTTTTTTTTTTTGACAGACGATGACGTCTTGTCATTTTTTTTTTTGGGCGATGACGTCTCAAATTTTTTTTTTTATGGGCGATGACGCCTCATAATTTTTTTTTCATGGGCGATGATGCCTTATTTTTATTTATTTATTTATTTTTTTGACAGACGATGACGTTTTGTCAAAATTTTTTTTTCTTTATGGGCGATGACGCCTCATAATTTTTTTTTTTTTGACAGACGATGACGTCTTGTCAATTTTGGTGGGCGATAACGCCGCACATTTATTTATCGTTACCCGGCGATGACGCCTAGGCTCCAAAAAAAAAAATTATAGATTGGATTGCGCCGCCCAAACTCCCACTGTGGTCGCCAATTCTTGTTTGCCCGAAAAATTAAATCTTTGTTTATATGCCGATTTAATTTTGAATTACAGCAATAAAAGAAAAATTACAAAATAGAAAATCGAGATTACAAGAATGGGGATCGATTGATTTCGATTCCCCTTTATTTTTGTGGGTCTGGCAGCGGTGGAGCTTTGTTTCTGTACTCCGTTGACGATCCGATCTCTCTGAATTGCGGAACTCCTCTCTGGATTTTTGGACTCTGGAAAATTGGACTCTTCCCCAAAGAATCTCCCAACTCTGCCCCAATTCAAAAGTCAAAAGTCCCTTCTCCCGTTAAATTCCTGTATTTTATAAACCGAAAAGCTCGAAATCCGGCTCAATTCTCTCCTGAAAAAGCGGATCACGGATTATCAGTCCAAGGAAACAAATCAACGGGAAATAAAGAACGGAAAACAACCCGCGGGAATCCTCCCGCGGGTGGCAACCCGCGGGGGCTCCCGCGGGAGGTCCCGCGGGTTGCAACCCGCCGCGGGTGTGCTAACTTAGCAATTTTTTTTTTTTTTTTGTATCTACAGCGGTAGGTAGCCTTATGTATGCTATGTTATGTACACATCCAGACATGTTTTGCAGTCGGTTTAGTCAGTAGGTATCAATCAAATCCTGGAAGGGGACACTAGAGCAGTAAAGAGGATTATGAGGTATCTCAAAAGCACTGTAAACTTTTCATTGTGTTTTGGAGGAGGAGATTTGCGTTTAGAAGGTTATACATACGTTGATTGGAGCGGTGACCTAGATGAACGCAAATTCACATTAGGTTTTGCTTTTTTATTTGATAATGGTGCTATTTCATGGAGTTTCAAGAAGTAGACTTGTATAGCTTTATCTACTATGGAGGTTGAGTTTGTTGCGTGCTCAGTCGCAGTGCAAGAAGGTGTTTGGCTTTGAAAATTTATGAATGATTTGGGGGTTGTGGCAGATAGTGGGAGGCCCGTGACCACATATTGTGATAGTCATACTGTGATTGCCTATACTAGAGATCTCAAGTATCATTCTAAGACCAAACATATAGATACTTGATACATTTTGTTAGAGACATCACTGGAAAGAATAAGGTGACTGTGATGTATATTTCTACGCATAAAATGGTAGCTGATCCCCTAACGAAACCTATTACGTGTGGCCCATTTGTGAGACATGTAGAGGCTATGGGTTTGCGTAGATTATGACATTTCTCGATGTACTCTTTGTATTCATTTTGATGCTCATGTTATGATATGTATATTCAGCTTATTTGCTATTATGTGCTTATGCATGCATACACATTTATTCGGTACATCTATTTTATGATATATTGCTAAAAGGCATGTCAGGTAGGCGGGTGCGACTCTCTCACACGAGCGACCGCCTCTAACTTTGAGTGAGCAGAGATGAGATGGTTCTTAAACATATAGGATTTGGGGAGAGGTCAAGTTTAGGACACAAGTCGCCTTGATATGTGTTCATGATGAGGTCATGGGTTTATATGATCAATGTGGACCACCCACAGTTCACGGTGCTTGTTAGTAGCCAGATGTGAGATCTTAGATAGCACCTGCGTTATGTGATTGCATCTTTAGGTTCTCCCTCTTAGATCTCTGGTCTATCTTACGTGTAAACTGAACTCATATTTGTACGGTATTAGCAAATCTGACATATGGCCTTTTTAGAACTGGGGGAGTAATACCGTGACACGTGTTTCATACCACGTGTGATAGATGACCATGGGTTAGTGAGAGCAATGCATTATGAGATGCTAATCTTATAAGAAATCCCTGTGCTCACTGTGTGAGACTCGAGGCCTAATAAGTGGCTTCTTTGTACTCTTAGTATTTTCAACTGTTTCTTGAAGTCTTATTTCAGTGTATGTTATTTTAGTGTATCCTCTACGGTTATGACTGATTCGACTTATGGGTTATATCCCCTACGGTTATGACTGATTCGACTTATGGGGTATATGTCTAGAAAATCAATTGGATTAAGGTGGAAAGTTCCAAGTAGGGAAGGAAGACCAATTTATATTACATTGATACTATGTGTTCATCGGCTAACCTATTATGTTTATCTATGTAGAGCTTAAAATATGATAGTGAATACATGTGAGATTTGTGAATGTCGAGCTCTTACAGGGATACTTTCGAGTAGGAAAGGAGTCCGAATGGATGTAATGAATGAGAACATCTTTCTCTAAGAGAAAGGGACATTTTGTGTATTTTTGAGAGAAAATTCACTTGGAGGAAAATTGGGTATTAATTCATTTGGGATTGAGAGCGTCGTGGTAAGCTGGGATTGATTCGTTCGTGATCAATCTCTCGATTGGCTAAGGATTTCGGGTGTTCGTCGTCGGTGACACATCCTCGGCATTCTATTGTCTATGAGGTACGCTTCTGTTAATTTTATATTTAACGTCATAAACATTAATATCGGTATATCAGCATAGGAGGAACTCATGTGTTAGATCTGACACTCGAACTTAGGTTGTACTTCTTGCGTATTTAATTTCATCTTATTCCTATCATGCAATTGAAGATGGATAATTTATGTTCTGCAGAGATGGAAGCTTAGCTTCTCAGTCAAGGCTTGGTGCTCAATTTCTCTCGTGCAGTGGGTTGCCCTAGCTCCAATACTGCTGTTCTCACCTTTTGATGCATTAAAGCAATCTGTTTTTTGCTGCTTCAGTATTACTGCTCAAGTTACTCACTTGTGATGTGTAAAACAATATATTTTAAATAAAACAGAAAGGTTGTTCGGAGATGTTATAATTTTTGATTATTGCTATACATGCAACATGGTGGAAGTTATAGAGGTAAAATTTCCTTTTCCCATTTCATTTCAAGCTTATGCTTAAATTATGGTGGTTCCTCTTTTTATCAAAACATTGGTTATCTTCCATTTTACTTTCTCCATTTTACTTGCAATGCATATGTATGCAAGGTTTAATGTTTGATTTAAAAGCATGTGATCAAGTATGCTCATTAAAGTCGCTAGGACAATATGCTGGTGTTTTGAAAGCCTTCTGTTCTTTTCTGCCAAAATGTGTGATCAAGTAGGATCATGAAAGTCGTTAGGACAATATGCTAGTGTTCTGAAAGCCTTCTGTTCTTTTCTGCCAAAATGTCGAGCTGATTCTCTCTATTGTTGAGATTCTCTTTGTAACATTCTGTTTCTCTATATAATATTTTTATAATATTATTAAATAATATTATATAAATATCACTTTAGTATTTATAATAATACATTTAAATGTATTATTATAAATACTAAAGTGATATTTATATAATATTATTTAATAATATTATATTTTATCTACCTTATGATTTGAGTTTATAAATATTTGTTAGTTTGATCGTAACAAATCTGATTAAATATTGTTGGATTAGGAAAATTTATTATATATTTAAACTTATTTTAAACTAACTTAAATTTATAAATATTTATAAAAAAAATGAAAACAAGAAACGGTAACGAAAAACATATTTTTCTCTTCTGCTTGTGGCAGAAGAGAACAAAAGAAAAAAATCAATGAAGAAAAAAAGAAGAGAAGAAAAGAGAGAGAGAGAGAGAGGAAAGAAAAGGGAAATGAAAAGGGAGAAAAAGATAATTTGATTCGAACCAGTGGTCAATTTTCAAAATGGAGTCTTTTTTAGGCAAGTGCTTTTCTCTTACTTTCACTTTTCTATAATTATTTGAATTTTTAGTCTCACTTCTTTTCATCTAATGTTTTCTTAGCTTTGGGATGGTTAATATATCTAGAGTATGCTTAATTATTTTAATCTTGATTATTGACTATTTTTTCTTTTATCATTTCTTAGTCTTGCTAGATATTTCTTATTGATGACATTAAAAGGAATATATATGTTAAATTGGAAATTATGGAATTCTGTCGAAACATTACCTAGAATTTTCTTTTTTTTCTTATTTGAATATCATCTAATCATACCATAATAATTTCGATTCAAGTTTAAGACCCACTTACATGATCATTTATTATTTGTTGCGTTCTTTAAAAAAAATAAAAAAATTAAGGTTCCAGCCATGAAGGAAAAAAAAGAAAAAAGAAAAAAAAAGAAAGACAAGAAACTTTCTTTGTGTCTCTCTCTTCTCCCTCCAATTTAAGCTTTCTATTTTCCTGCCATAGAAAAATATTTCTTTTCTCTATATATTTAAACATATGTACATTGTACAATTATTAAACTACTCCCAGCAGCATATAGTGTATGTTAACTACATTTATATATCAAACAATATATACTCTTGAACAAGCTTCATTAGAAATTATAATAAGTTTGTTTATCTATTGGAATATCACAAGGAAAATCAAACAAAAAATTTATTTATTATTCGAACACATGGGTCTTCAATTGAATTATTAAGAAGGATTAACATTGATTTATTGTGAATTTCTCCATTTTTGTTTCATAATTTTTTATTTAGATTTGAATTAAAAATTTAACGTTGATCGTCCAAAAAAAAAAATTACATCTTGAAAGTATAAATTTCATCCAACTAAAAAATATGGATTGCTCGATATTGATGTTGGTAAAAACTGCAAATTCAAAAAAATAATTAATTAATTAATTTGTCTTAATATTTCTACTCATTGTGTCAAGATAATGGGACCCATGTGTACAGTTTTATTGTTTGTTAATAGGTCTCACATTCATTATTTTGATGGCTCTATATAATTTTCTTTTTTTTTAATTTCTTGAGGAACCACCGAGTTGCTTATTAAAAGCTTCTATGATAGGTTATTATTTTCTATAATCATAAAAAGAATATTTAATGATTTATCTTGTATAATTTTCTGATATATATTACTTGTGAATTACCTTAACTATTTAGAAGTTCTATTACTCACCATTATTTGTATTCAAGCTAATTAACTAACATTTTCTCTATAACATCATGATGATAATTCTATCATTTATATGCAAATACTTTTCTTTAATCAGATTTTTTTAATACTTTTATTGACCTCTTAAGCATAAACATTTCTTATATATATATATATATATATATATATATATATGAGAAAAATGGAAATGAGCTGGTAGCGCAGCAAGTTACCTGAGCTGCAGTTCATTTCCACTATTTCTAATAATTTTTTTTAAAAAAAATTGGATTATGATCTAGACCCCCTAGGGTTCACTCATACCCAATTTCTTGGGTTTTAGTTTTAATTTGGTCCTCTATCAAGTTAACACAAAATTAACGGTTTTCAATAAATAAAACATTTTATATGCACTTGATGAAAGGGTAAATGAACTCAAAAATTTATGAAATTTAATTCGAAAAAAGTTAAGGAAATAGAGATAGTAATTGTTAAAAAAATTAAAGAAAAATCATTAAATCATTATAGTTTTGCCGCTAGCTTAAGTAACTTTTTCTTAGCTGGCAGCTCACCTACAGTAATCCCTATATATATATATATATATATATATAT
Source organism: Dracaena cambodiana (assembly GCA_036321105.1). NCBI lineage: Eukaryota > Viridiplantae > Streptophyta > Magnoliopsida > Asparagales > Asparagaceae > Dracaena > Dracaena cambodiana. Next base: position 13,556,905 of record JAYEPQ010000006.1, on the reverse strand, counting down.
ATATATATATATATATATATATATATATATATATATATATATATATATATATATATATATATATATATATATATATGGATATTTGCTCTATTATCCCTTTTATTGATAAAAAGGAATTCTAAAAATATATTTATAAATGTATTTATTTAAAAAGGACATATATGCTTCTTCATAAGAAAAGACACAAATACACACAAAATACATATATGCGCTTGCACACATACACAAAATTTATAATATTACATGTCCATTGTATTTGATTTGCATTTTCAAATTCTGATAGATTAAATTGATCCTTTACATCTTTGTAATGAGTTCATCGTGTAATATTTTTCCCCATAAGTGAAACCAATATATATATATACGTGTACGTGTTTATTTTACATTGTCATTGGCATGCTTGTTTATAGAATTGTTATTTTTAGAATATGAAACAAAATTGTGGGGTTCTGGAAAAACTCGAAGAAGGAACTGTACACATATTTTAGGAGTTTTACATTCTTGAGGTTGTACAACCGAATTTGGGGACTCAATTATGGGGGTTCTCGGTGATTACTGGATCACCATCAGTATATAGGGCTGTGCGCCTGGAGCTTTGACTCATCAGAGTTCATGTTCATTAGTACTTAGCAGTATATCCTGGGGCAGTATCAGGAATTATGGTCGTGGTTCCGGGTATGCATGGGATACTCGTAAAACATGTGGCGCACTACTTCTGGCAGTTCCAAATAAATTAACCAAAAAAATATAATATGATGTCATATTTCACATACATGTTCATTTTGTAATATATATTTCTGCTACATAATTATTTATGACATATGTATACAAATGTAGTCCTGACCATTATTATCCTTAAGACAACTGCAAAACAATTCATGTTCACTTCTTCTTATATATTTATATTTTGTATGCATTCATAATTTTATAGTTTCATATAAATTTTATCGTCACGTTAAATTCCAACACCACTCAAAATATGTTTTCACGATTACTGGTTGATTTATTATTATTTTTAGACAAATATAATTTAAATCCATATTTCACATTCTTTTCAATTCAACAGTTAGTTAAACTTTTGTTACTAATGTTTTATGATTTTATTCAGTTTTATATTTTATTTATATATACACATAGCATGCCTGTATATTATTATTTCTTCTCTTATAGTACTTACTAGGTTGTTCTAACGACTCTAGTTTGGCATGACCAGATATTGATTTGCAGATTAATGAGGAGAAAGACCCATAACAGCTAAAACTATATTTTAAGGAGTTAGCAGATTCTCAACAAATACATTTGCTGCAGGAGGAATATGATAGAGACTTTTCTAGTTTGTTTTATTTTTTAGAAACTTCATTGTTCATTTTTTTTGTTCACTTAAACTTTTTGATGATGAAATAAAGATCGTTTGGCTCCCCTAAACACTTGTATTGGTCCTTAGTTATGAAAGAAATTTATTATTTTAATTCCATATTGTTATCTTATTATATATGCGTATGTATTTGTCGCAGTTGTACATATGTATTTATGTGTTTTAGGCTTCACGTACTCTTTTATGATACGTCGCCGAATGCTACCCGTATTTTGGGATGCGGGGCGTTACACTCTTTTTCTTTCTTCCGTCTATTTACCAACTTGTATATTTATTTACATCTTTTAGCCTTCTAGAATGCTTGCGGCCAATATTTTAAGGCAAGCTTTGAGACCTCTGTTTGTTCTCTTTTCCATTTTCTGTTTCTTTTTCTTCTTCTTCTTCATTTTTTTTTCCTTTTTTTTTTTGAGAGCCGCACCTGCCCACCTATCCACGCACAGGATGGTTTCATGCCTTGTGTCAACGTATCCAAAAGTTCCTTCACAATCAAAAGGGAGATTTATCTTCTCCTAAATTCAGATTTGTTGATATCAATTTTGGTTGATTAAGATCACTAAGTTGAATTTGAGCACCACATAGATATTAAGCTCAGAAGTAGGTCTTCATCGAAGTCAGCTTTGATGGATGACTACAAATAACCTATAGAGGGATTATTATATAATGAAGAAAAAGTACACATATAACACGTAGATAGAGATATAATGAGGTTCGGATGAGAATAGTTTTTTGGCTTATGTCGCCAGTGGAAGGCAGTGGGCATATGCTTTATCATATAATTAGGGGCAAAATATTTCAATCTCTTTGTTTTCTCTTGTTATATAATGTATATAGAGAAGATGAAGAAGTGATCACCAGATTTCAAGCTGCTCTCCTGTCCTGAAGTAGGGGTGTATTTATAGTTATTTGCCAAAGGGCTCGTAGTTGAATTCCAATACAGTTTCCGAACAAGAGCAATTCATTGTTATAATCAGATTCAGATTTCTTATCTCGAAATGATCCTGATTGATAAAAGTTTCTTGAATTTTATAGGCTTTGTATGTTGTAGATTCTCGCATAATGGGCTTGCTTCCTTAGGGTTGGGACCGGTCAATTTATGAAGCAACATGAGTCAATAAATATTTATGCCAAAACAAATTGCTCCTTGTTTGTTTGTTTGCTTTTCATTCCAAAGCCAAAATGTCATACTAGGCTTATTCCTTTGACATTTTTAGCAGTGATACTTCCATCTGTTGTGGATGGAGTGTATTAATTGTTGTCAGTGGTGAGTCCACAAGGCTTATTATGGATGAACGCTCCATTTTCCGGAGAGAAACGGAAACGGACTGCGTTGCTAGCGGGCACGTGTGAATTGATGTGCACGATGCCAATGAAGGAATGAATAAAGTTAAAATACAATTCTTTTACCAGAATCTTAAAAGTTGGTCTACTGCCATATAAAAGAGAAGATATAATGTTTAAGATAAGAATAACAAGTACAATACTGATACAAAAGTTGGAAATAAAGTTCCAAAGGGGTGATATATACCAAACCAAAAATACAAAAAGCGGAGGCCTAGAAATCTACTGCTGCTCGCTCTGCTCCAGAAAGTATGGATTGTACAATGACAGATTTTAGCTCATATCTTCAGTACCTAAGCGTGTGGGGGAGCTCAGGGTCAAACCCAACAAGTAAAATAATAAGAAGTAGAGAGTGTGTAATATAAACAAATAGGTAAGATATGAGTGTGGATATAAAAGTATGCGCATGTGTGGAAAATATTAAACAATCAAGTAACAATATCAAGTAGGGATAGACACGCATATCAAGTCTAAGTTAATATCTTATTTTAGTTTATATTTTTAACTAAATGGTGAAGAAATAGACTCGTATCGTGAAAGTACCCATGCATATCCGGGACCCGGTTAAGATGTTGGTGCTGAACCAGCCGTGCCGCTAAGCACTCAAGTAGAGATACCGATGTTGAGTAATCGGTCGTCCCATTAATATGGACTAAACAAGAAATGATGGCTCAGTACCATCCAGGAGCTTCCGCGGATGGGCTCCTATTTCGGTTGCGCAACCTATACTTAATCTTTCACGATACAATATTTGTCCAGTCTTTAGTTCTTTCATAACCCAAGGTTTCAAGTTATATTATATGGAAATCAATCCGGAATATAATAAATCAATCATGTCAAGATTACTATAGACACATATCTAGTAACAAGAAAGATGTGGTTCATATCAAAATTAAGTTAATAGGCAAGTCATGATTCATAGTATTATCCAGACATGTGTATGTATTAAAACAGAAAATCCGGTATATTTTCATATATACCTTGTACAAACAACTAGTATGTATATGTCAAGGCAAGTATGATGGAGTCATAGAATACTAGAATGTGTTATGGAAATAATGATCATGTATATAAATCATACATATATACAATTATGTATATAAATATGTATGTAAGTGGGTATTAGGGTGTAAAAATAACTATGATGATCATGCATGTGAATTATACATATACAATTATGCATATAAATACATATTAGGTAAGTGGGTATTAAATTGTAAAAATAGAAATTTAATAGGCTTAACACTATTATAACGATTGCTTTAGCAATGTATGAAATTTCTAAATTCTAGAATGATTTTATGGTATGGAAAGTAGCATATTTATTAAACCTTACTAATATATATATTTTTCAAGTAAACATGAATTAGCATAAAAGAATCATGACTTTACGTAATAGCTTGTATAAAAGAAATATTTTAATAAATTTAAATTTAATGTAAAAACTTATATGAAACTCTCTATTTAAAACATGATAATGAATATATATATATATATATATATATATATATATATATATATATATATATATATATATATATATATATATATTTATATATATACATATTTTCTAATGACTAGTGGAAAATAATTTTTAAATCATTATATTATACATGAAGAACTTATATAGAGTACTTCAAATTTATATCCAATATGATGAATATTTATAAAGGTAGAATTTTTATAATTTAAAAAAAAACATATAGTTTAACTTTACAACTTGTAGTTTAAGAATGAGAGATCATATATAAAATGATAAATTTGATACATAAACATAGAGTACAGTGCAAAAATCATATTTTTATTTTTCTAGAATAATCATAGTGATTTTTTTATATGGAGATATTATCTTTCTAAGTTTTTAACAAATCAAGATTCTAACTTAACTATAAAATATTCTGAATTAAAAACATATGAGAGTATATGTTATTTTACTTGCCTTGATGGGTTAGAGAAGGTAAAGCTATTTTGAGGCTGAAGAACTTTTTTCTTCTTTTCTTTTTCTTCTCTTTTCTTATTCTTCTTCATGAGAGTTGGAGACTAAATAACTTATTTTCTTTCTTTCCTTCTTCTTCTTTTTTCTTATTCTAGTAAAAAAGAGGAAGAGAGAAATGAAAAATGAAGAAGAGTGAATAATTGATGAGGAGAATAAATGAAAGGAAAGAGCAAAAATATATAATAGACAAAGGAGAGATATATGGGTAAAATAATTGTTTGTCATGCTTGGCCAAAGGACAAGTATGCTGAACGTAAGGTATTAGTGAATAAAGACAAAATAGGTATAGGATAAATGAGTAGTAATAATAGATTATTAGAGTTATTTAAGACTATAATTTTAAAGACTGTGTTGCATCGAATGGCATCGACTCCCATCCCAGCCTTGGGAGTAACCCAGTCTTTGTTTTTCTTTTGTTGGAATAAACAAACCGCAACAGGCACATTCCCCTTAACAACAAAACCCGGAATTCATGGGACCAAGAAGGAGTCCTTCGCCGTCCATGGCATCATCAGGAGCACCTTCCCCTCGCTCGGAATGAATCAGTTACGCCATGGAACCAGCAAATACGAGCCAGCAAAAGGGATACCTTCGCGTCCTCCGTCTCTTTTCAATATAGCCTATTTAACGGAGGACTAGTCTAAACTAACCCAAATAATGACAAACTTCATTTTTATAAGTTAAAAGAAGAGAGACTAGTCAAAATATGTATAGGGCCTACCGGTGATTAAAATAATATTATTTTAAGTGACTATCTAGAAAATTTCAAGAAAATCACTAAAAATATAAAAAAATGAGACGAATATAATGCACTCACTATGGAATTAATCTGATATAAAAAAAGTAATTTATGTTGAAATTAGATTGTTACAATGGACGATATAGTTATTGCATATTCTTATTCTCCCTCTCAAAATGAAGAAGAAAAGTTTTTTGGATGATAATTCTCAGGTAAATGGCCAACAAATCATATTCACAGTTCTCTTGGCAAGAAAAACAGAAAATAGTTAGCAGATAGATGAAAGTAAAGGAAAAGTCAAGAGGGGTGGAGGGAAACACTTTGGTTACCTCCAATGGAGTTGACAGTTCAAGACCTCTATCTACATAGAACAAATTCCTAGACCGACTCTTTTCTCTAGTTAATTTGCAAGATGCCAGTCTGCTAAATCCTTGTTTGTTTGAACTTGAATAAAACTAGAAATTGTCACGAAGCTTGCAAAGAATATCTGGAGAATTTTCTGCCATATAACGCTGAACCCGTTTTTGTGGCACATATTATGCTCCCAGATTCTGCTGGTGGTGGAATATGGAATCTAAACTTTGAATATTCAACAGGAAAGGATCAGGAAAGGAATCTTTAGACTTTATTTCTCTTTTTTTTTAGGAAGCATGAGCCATCAGATAGGGAAGTAGAGGGCATTTCCAATGTATGAAGCCCATCCGTTTGTTACATTAGATCCCCTCCCACCCCCACCCACCTACTTTTATCTTTTCTACCTTTGTCGTCTTATTTAATACATCATTTACGCGTTTCTTTCCTTGCACTAACACAAGATTTTATTTTGTACTTTGGATGCCCTCGTAAAATGTTCCAAGTACTTTTAAATTCCCTTCTATGTGAAAGATGGTTCCTCCACATAAACAAGTTTCTTTTTTTATTGTTTCCCTTGAGGGTTTCCTAAACTAAGGGAAAGAAATTTATTCCATTGTGTACCTTTGGACATTAGTCATCAAGGATGACACGTTAATGCAGAACGGAAGCGAAATTAGAGTTTGTAGTGATGAAATTAGGGTATAAATTAGGGTTAGGATTTAGGGGGATAAACTAGGGTATTTTGGACCTCACGCCCATGTGAATCACACACCTATTTTCTCACGAATCACTCGAGAGGAAGATTTGATAAATCAAATCACATTCTCTCAATTTTTTTCATCTTCTCCCATTATATAATAAAATTAGGATTTTATAAACTATATATATAGAAAATCCTAATGCAATAAGATAATAACAAATATTTTAAAATCTAACCAAATCTCTAATCCAATCTAATCAAATATAACTAAATAACTAATCTTATCTCTATCAATTCTCTTCCGATTGGAAACATTTACCACATGGTGAATAGTGGCAAGAAGAAAGTCACGTAAGTCTGGATGAAGGCGAGCGATCTTCCCCGTATCTGGTAAACCTTTCTACCAAACTAAGTATAATAAAATCGAACAAATCAGTAGCCAAATGTATACTGCCTTACATTCCAATGGCTTTGACAGTAATAGCTATGCAAGGTCAGAAGAGTAGTTAAAATCTGTCGCTTCTTTAGAAAATTAAGAGTTTGGAATATGAGCTGAAGAGGTAAGCAAAACATGATCTGCAACAAAGAATTCCTGCACTTCGCTATATATCTTTGCAGGTGTGCTAGGCCTCAAGTTCTCTCATGAATATGACTATTGAGTGCCTAAGTGGTTGGCTCTGACAGAAAAATCGTAATGTCAATTTCTGAATCTGTGGCAAGTTGTATGCTGGACTTGATTTTATCTAAAATTTTGGAAGCAGATACATCGGTATTTGGACTCTTCTTAGGGTATTGATATTCATAATACCAAAATTCTCCACAAGCCGAACATTTGTTGGAAGGACACTGACGAGCCGAGTGTCTGTATTCTTCACACTTAAAGCTTGTTTGGCCTTAAAAATTTTGGTGAATAATTAAAAATAAGATGCGGAGTATACCATGTACAAAGTAGAAATTTCAACCAATCTCAAGTTGGACGAGAATTATAATCGTTAAGATACTAATCACAAGCTTCTCCTACCAAACTCAATTTAGCATAATTGTATTCCTACTCTTATAGGCAGGAAAAATTGAGAAGCAAGCAAAAAAGCCACACAAGGCGAAATAGCCTCGTGCACGTGAGGCTAGTTGCCCCGCGCGAGGCAAGCAAGCCCTGCGAGAGGCTATAAGCCTCGCGCAGGGAAGGCAGCCTCGCACACGCCGGGCTATTTCAGTTTTTAAATTGTGTTTCTTTCTAGATTTCAACCTGAATTTCTTTCTAATCATTTCCAATCACTTGGAATCAAGGATTTCGTATCTAAATACGAATTCAGAGATGGAATTAATGGGGATTCCATCCATATCTCGAAGGAAACCCCAAAATCTATAAATATGACCCAAGAGGAGGATTTTCGGGGAACTTTTGGGAAGGAGAGAGATTTGAGATCAGATTATTTCTGCAAAGAGCCACCGTCCAGCATTGAGAGGCCGCAGTCCAGAAACTATTCTCCACATTTAAGACTAATTTTGGGTGTTAGATCGTCAACGAAGCACAAGGTCGATACTCCATAGCCACTTTAAAACCCACGAACTTCTGTAAAAGAGAGAGACGTGATCTATAAGTCTCTCTCGTTTGTTTCTTTGTTTTCTTCTTCAATGTAATTTGGAATTTTCGTTATAATTTTTATTAATCCATGGCAATGAGAGGAAAAGTGTCTTTCGACGGAAACAAACTAGCGACCACAGTGGAAGAAGTTTTCTACAACAACAAGAAGATCGTGGCCCAATCTGATACCCATAAAATTGGTAAGTCTGTGGAAAAGCTGATTGTAGAAATTGATTAAAATAAACATGAGGAGCACTTATCCTCTATATCGGTTAGTCCGGTCAAAAGATGACTCTCTCGCCACTTGGAAACCCCAGTTACAAGTTTGAATGACAAGAGGACTCCCGTTAAACAGGAGCCCCTTGGATCTTTGATCTTTGAAAAGGAAGGAGTCCAAGAAATAGACTCGAATGATGAGATGATTCCTGTTAATTATGAACTTCTTGGATCTTCTAGTTCTGAACAAGAAGAGATCCAAATTATAAATTCTGATGACAAAGGGACTCCTGTTGAATAGGACCCCTTTGGATTTTGGGATTCCAATATTTTGAGAGAGGAAAAATCCTCTTCAATCATGGCTGAACAAAATACTCTTCAATCATGGCTGAACAAAATATTGAAGAAAAGCCAAAGTTTGGACTGACAAAAACTCAAATTTGCAATCGAAACTGTCGGGCGTGGTGACAAATATTCAAAAATCAAGTTCAAGGCGAATCTAGTCTCAAGACTATGCACAAAACTAATTCTATACGCGAGGCAAATTCCACGCGCGAGGATATTTCCATGCGTAAGGCAATTTCCATGCGTGAAGCTAATTCTATGCGTGAGGCTATTTCCATGCGCGAGGCTATTTTCATGCGTGAAGTTAATTCTATGCGTGAGGCTATTTCCATACGTGAAGCTAATTCCATGCACGAAGCTAATTCTATGCACGAGGTTATTTCTATTCATGAAGCTAATTTTATGCGCGAGGCTATTTCTATGCACAAAGCTAATTCTATGCGCGAGACTTACTCCCCTAGTACGCTCCGAGCCACAGCTGCGACCGAGCCGTCCTCGTTCACTAGCAACCGGATTGGGTTGGGGGTACCGAAAATGTTGACAATGATAGCATCATGATGCTTTTGCTACTCTTGCTAGCCATCAAAAAATTTTGTATGATGACCGAAAATGTGATGGCAAAATGAATTCCATAAATAAAAATGCAAAAAAAAAGAAAAAGAAAAGAAGAAGAAGAAGAAGAAGAAGAAGAGGAAGAAGAAGAAAAGAAAAGAAAAAAAAAGAGTAAAAAAAGTATGCAAATATATATGAATACATACATAATAATTTTGCTACCCAATACTGCCGACGCAACGGAAAGAGAAATTAAAAATTTCTTGTCAACCCTATCATACTGGTGGTAAGAGTATGATTATCAATAGGCCAAAGCCTCAAAAGGTAAGGGAAGAGGGATGCTTGACATCTAAGCCTAAATAAAACCCTCAACAACTCATCACGCTAAGGTAAAAAGCATGAATTGCCTAATGCTGTTAAAGTAAAGGGAAGAGAGCAAGTTTCTCGTCAACCTATCATGTTAAAAGAGAAAGCATGAATTACCCAATGCTGTTAAAGTAAATGGGAGAGGAAACCATATCCTTGACAACTCATCATGCTGCAATAGGAAAATGATATCTTCCTCACCAATCTTACCATACTGGGGGTAAGAGTATGAAATCACTAGTCCAAAGCCAAAATGCAAATGGAAGGGGGAGTATTTGGTATTTAAGTCCAAACAAACTCTCGACAACTCATCATGCTGAGGAGATTAGCATGGCTAGCCCAACGCAAAAAGCATACCAAATCCGTTGATAGTTGGGATTGCTAAAAATCCTGCGAAGTTGTCATGTTTAAACTCTTATTTCTGACAGTAAGATTTGATTAATCTTATCACCATATAACGTCACAAACCTTTACCTCTGGCACGAGATTTGATTCTCTCACCCACTTCACAAATCATCCCATAAATACTTCAGTAAACAATCATTGTTATGATTCTGACCCGATCATCGATTTTGTCTATTATCCAGGTGAATCACCCCATAAGCATGTTAGCCATACCTCTGTCTACAGTTAGGGATGGTAATAGATGTGCCCACAGGCCAAATTTTGGCCCTTCCTATACAAAATTTTGAATTAGAAAAATAAAATTTTTATTTTTAATTCAAAATTTTGTATAGGATGGACCAAAATTTGGTCCGTGGGCGCTCCATTACCATCCCTATCTATAGTTCTTTTGATCCTAACCCGATCGCCCTGGCTCTGTCTGCTTTCCAGGCAAGTCAGCCCCAAATCTCAAATCGATTATGTCTGTTATCCAGGTGAATCACCCCGACTCTGTTTGCTTTCTAAGCGAGTCACCCTCACTTCAAATTCCGAAACTAATATGATCCCACCATTCCCATGATAAGTTCCATATTCTGCAACTCTATTTTCCAAAATTCGCAACTCCACAGACCCATTTTTCACCTCGACTTTATCTGCTTTCCAGACAAATATATTTCAAAAAGAAAAAGAAAAAAGTGTCTATGAAAGCTACGTCATGTACCACAGATCCAAAAGATTGACCCAAAAATCTCTGGGATACCCGCAAGAATGACATACAGCAACTCTAGAGCAATGAACAATACAACATATTGTTCAAAAGAAGCTAAAATTTGTTTATTCATAAAGCAAGCCAAAAGAAGAAATTAAGGCATTACAAACAACTTTTTTGTTTAAAAAAAGGAAAGTATAAAAGAAAGAGATGATGAAAGATTTAAGGGTTGCCCAAAACCCTTAAACTTAACTCTGCTTCTTCAAGAGCTGCTTGCCGAGTCTCCTCTACAGTTGATAGCACTTGGCAACGTAATTCGTCATCATTGATGGCCAGCGGCTGAGTAACTTGCGCCCTAGCATCCTCAATTGCCTTGCTCCGCATATTAACTTCTTGTTGAAGCTGGCCATGGTGCAAAACAAGTTCTTCTTGTCTCTTCAGCACTTCATCTTGCTTCATCTGAGTGGTTGCAAGAATGGCGTGGGCTTTGGCAATTATCTCATCAGCATGGTTTATGGTGTCTTGATTGGCATCTAACTCGAACCTCATCTGCTCTATTTCTCCATTAATAACCTCTTGATCTGCCCGGAGGTTACTAACTTCAGTAGTCCAAGTTTCTTCCTGGCGGCAGAATTCTTCCTGCCGTGCGAACAACTTTGCTCTCCAACGAGCAACTTCAATTTCTATTATGACAGTGACATTAGCTCGTCGAAGAGTCTCCAATGACCTGACCTGCTGATCTAAAGCAGTTAGATGTGCCTCATAAGGAGCAGCTCATTTTGATTCACTGATGTTATCAATATTGGTTAGATAATTCAACAACATCGGGCGTCCAAGCTCTATGGAATGATTACCATACAAGAACATGGACACACACTGCCGTAACAAATGCAAGAAATCCATAACGTTGCGTTAAAAAAAATCTTCCAGTGGATCGTCATCAGGAACAATTTGGGTTGATGCTAGAACAAGTGTTGGAATAGGAGTCACAGAAGAAGGTGTTGAAATGGTAGGAGAAGTCTCACCACTTGACACCGCTGTAATGTGCTACACCAATAGTTGCAACAGTGGACGAGTTGACTCTGGAATCTTGGACGGTGCCTCCCTGGAGTTACTATGATGGTAGTAATGGGAGTAGACTCTGAAGGAGTACTCTCTTTCAGAATAATTTCAGTGCTAAATCTAGCCCCTTCAAAACCAGAATATTCCCAGTGCTACATCCGACCAAAAGAGAACATCAATGATGGTTCGGAGGTAGGAGGTACTTTGGTCAAAGGCCCCATACCAGGATCGATGGACGAAGAGGTAACAATCACCTCTATACTTGTAGCCGCAGGTGGAGGCAAAGTTACGACAGTAGCGGCTGGCATACTACTCGGCTGAACGCCAATATCTACAAAAAGAGCATTATAAACGAATAATGAAAATATAAGCAGAATGCAAGTCAATGATGAGGACTATACACAAAAGAACACCTGCAAAGCCAGTCAATGTAGCCGGAGGAGAAATATTCTCAGAAATGATTGTCTCCAACTCCTCGAGATGAAGGCAACTATGCTTACTTGTTTCAGGATCAGGAGCAAAATAGCTCTCTTCATAAGCATCCACGTCAGATGCAGCATCACCACCATCACCATTGTGACTACATGTGCTCGAATAATTGACACGCTTAGATGACAGCGATCGGTCGTTAGGCTGAAATGGCGCTACTTCGACTAATCAAGGCCTTGCCATTTGATGAAGATTGATCGAAGAAATCCGAAGAAATTCGAAGGAAATTTGAGGAACTCAAGAGGAGAGAGGAGGGATTTCTTTGGAATGAAGGAAGGTGAAGGCTACTTAAAGAAGGAGAAGAGGGTGACAAAAGGGGGCAGTTACTATTCCTCCGCGAGGCTATTTTGAGTAAGGCTATTAGTCCCGTTACTTAAATCTAAAAAAGCTTGAGTAAAACTCAAGAATTTGAAGTCCAAAGTATTTCAAAACTCGTTCAACATCAATAAATGAGATTTTGAAAACTTTGAATGGAATTTTGTAGACGGGAAAAATTAAGAAGCAAGCAAAAAAGCTACATGGGGCGAAATAGCCTCGTGTACGTGAGGCTGTTAGCCTCGCGCTTGCGAGGTTAGTTGCCCTGCATTAGCCCCGCGTGAGGCTAATAGCCTCATGCAGGGAAGGCAGCCTCGTGCATGCGGGGCTATTTCAGTTTCTAAATTGGGTTTCCTTCTAAATTTTAACCCGAATTTCGATTCTAATTATATCCAATCACTTGTAATCAAGAATTTCGTATCTAAATATGAATCCAGAGATGGATTTGATGGGGATTCTATCCTTATCTCGAAGAAAACCCCGAAATCTACAAATATGACCTGAGAGGAGGGTTTTTTGGGGATCTTTTGGAAAGGAGAGAGATTTGTGATCAGATTATTTGTGCAATGAGCCGCCGTCTAGCAGTGAGAGGCTGCCATCCAGAAACTATTCTCCACGTTCAAGATTAATTTTAGGTGTTAGATCGTCAACGGAGCATAAGGCGACAATCCATAGCTACTTTAGAATCCACGAACTTCTGTAAAAGAGAGAGACGTAATTTATAAGTCTTTCTCATTTGTTTCTTTATTTTCTTCTTTATTGTAATTTGGATATTTTTATTGTAATTTTTATTAATTTATGACAATGAGAGGAAAAGCGTCTTTCAATGGAAACAACTCTGAAGTCAAAGTAAAGTAACAAAAAAATTGCTCCAAGTAGTTTTCTTAATTTTTATAACTATTAGGTTCATTATAACCATGAAAATATGGGACTGCATCTTATATATCATGGTCCACTTGTTTGAAATCAGAATTAGTGTTGATTATTTATCACAGAATATGAATCGCATAATAATTAACTCCAAAATTCAGAGCACAAAGTTTAGAAAATACCTAACAATTGCAACTTCTTCACTGTTGCGAACCAAGCTCAAAACAACCTCAAAATCACCAAAAAAATCCTTAACGGGTCTGTTTGGCCTTAACGGGTCAGGTTTACCGTTGAAATTTGAAACCCACCTAAATCTGCTTCTTTTTAAAACTACGTATGCAATTGTTATATTGGCCCAAAATTGGATTGAACCCAACAATAACTTGATGAAGTGGGTTTTCCAAAGAACCGAGGGGCTGCTGGCAGTTGGAGGTGGAGAGGTACTATTGAGGTCGAAGGAGGTGATCGGTGATCTGTCGTTGAAGATGAGAGATTTGTGGATGTGGTGAGCTGTCGTGGTCACTCAGAGAAGAAGGGATTTAGGCACAGTGTGCTTGCGGGAAAATGTGTAGTGGGTTTGCAATGGGCTTGTAGGCAGGTGGTGTTGAAACATGAGGAGAAGAAGGGATTGACAGGGTTGTGGAGGATGCATAGGAAATTTGAGTGTTTTTTTTTTTTTTTTTAAAATCTCTCTCTCTCTCTCTTTTTTTTATCTGAGCTTCCTTTTCTCCTTTTTCTTTCTTCCTTTTTTTTTTCTTCTTCTTCAAATCTGCTGCTTCCTTCTCTTTTCTTTTCTTCTTTTCTTTTTTATTTTTTTTCTTCTCTTTTTTTTTGAATTATTTTCTGCTCTACTTCTTCTTTTTTTTTTTTTCACTCGATTTTTTTCTTTTTTCTTTTCCCTTTTTTTCCCCTGATATATTTCTCTTTTTTCATTGATTTTTTCTCTCAAATCTAAAAAAAAAAAAAAAGATAAAGAAAGATGGAAGAATAAGAAGTTGGAGATGGTGGATTTGAGTTCAGATACCTGAGGTTTAGCTCTAATACTTGACAAAATCTTTAGCTCTAATACCAGTTTGATGCAGGACGGAAGTGAAATTAGAGTTTGTGGTGGTGAAATTGGTGTTGAAATTAGGTTAGGGTTTTGGGGATAAACTGGGGTTTTTTTGGACCTCATGCCAGACGAATCACATACCTATTTTCTCATGAATCACTCAAGAAAAGATTTGATAAAACAAATCATATGCTCTCAATTTCATTTATCATCTCTCACTATATAATAAAATTAGGGCTTTACAAAGTATATATATAGAAAATCCTAAGGCAACAAGATAATAACAAATATTTTAAAATCTAACCAAAACTTTAATCTAATCTAATCAAATCCAACTAAATAACTAATCTTATCTCTATCACACGTTTTTATTTCAATTCATTTTTTGCTGGTTTAAATGCTTGTCTAATTACATTTTATATATAGTGTTTCTGACATTTAAAAATTTCTCTCACTATTATTGGCTATGGCCTGTCTTGAAATTTTTACAGCCGCAGCAATACAATCATAGAGATTAGAAACTCTTCCCAAGTTTCCTTTTAGCAGTCAGCATGAATTTTCTTCTTTTTCTTCTACATTTTACTATACCTAAGAAAGGAGGAGGAAAAACCCTATAAATAAGATAATGCATTTTATTTAAAGGGAAGGATGAGAGTGAATTAGCCTAATTATCAAAGGCCAATCCTTGGCATAATCTCTCCCTAGAAGTTAAGGCCATAACAAGGATAATTGGTTGTCCTATCATGGTCCGCTTTGGATTTGGGTAACATTGCACTTATTAGTCAATAGACTTAATTTGGAGTACAAGAAAGTGGCAAGCTACTGCTACTGATTAATGCCTAGGATCAGCTAGCTAGAAAGTGACATTTTCTGGGGTCATGTTCCTCTTGTGACTGCAATTGCGACTGCAACGGACAATTTGTTGACAATGTTTGTGCGTGGAAACCCTAACGTGGTGCTTTAAAGATTTGCTGGATCTAAGAAATACCAAATTAGGAGAGCGCTCTGTGGAATTTCTGATATTTCATTAATTTTGACTTTACAAAACTCTGAAGTTATGTGAAGGTTGGAAAGATAAACTTATCTTCAATCAATTCAATTGAAATCTATGATTCAAATAGGATGTTTTCTTTAATTAAACCCTCTATCTTTTTGAATGTGACTTTTTTGCTAATCTTTTTCAGAACGTGATTGAGCGACAATGTGTAGCATAAACTATACCAAGGGCCCATCCGTTGCATCAATATTACAAAGAGAATTGAAAAAAAAAATTGCAAAATATGTGCTGTCATTGTAGAAAAATTTTCTACGCTGACAGTAAACAACACATATTTCCTAAAACATTCATGATAAGCTCTACTAATCTTATCATAACTTGTTTAAGAAAAAAAAAAAAAAAAACATGTCTGAATATCATTTGGCGTTCCCTCATGCTGGTCAAAATTGAACAATTTTTTTTTAATTTTTTTATTTATTTATGAAGATAACATTTTATACCCATTAAATGGAAGGACAAATACATCCTAAAGTTTCTAAATGTTGGTTCTAAACATACTAAGGAGGTACGCACGCCATTGTCTATGTACAATGTATTTTATTTTGTCCATATTATTCTAATAATAAATGCTTGTAACATAATAATAATAATATAATAATAAAAAATAAATAAAACATATAGTATGATAAATGTGGATATGGAGATGAACTTGGAACCTTCCTCTTGTACCCTAAACAATTGACAACACTCTTCAATATTGTGAAAATTTCAATTAACCTCATCCTTTAATTAGCCATTTCAACTTTTTAGTTAGTTGACTAAATTCTTCATGAATCCTCCTAAATTTTTTTTTTTTATAATTATATCTCTTAAAATCTCTCAATTTGGTTTAGTCCATACAATTAGTTCCTAAAGATGGTCCTCCTAAAATATTTTACCTAATCTTATCTCCAAAAATCTCTCAATTTGGATTAATTCCTATAATTAGTTACTAAAAATAGCCATTAATCTATTTAACTTTTGATACAACTAGAATATCTAATTCTACCCGAATAACCATAGCCATACCCCACAGAGGAAGATAAAATTCAGTCAACACTTTTTTCATCCACAAAATCATCTCTGAAATATTAGGTAAAAGCCTACCTCTCTTTTGGTTCCTACATATACTCTATAGATCATTATATTAAACCTGGATGCTATAAACGTTCTACCACCAGAAATATTAGATAGCGAGTCATTCGGCAATTTTTTCATAAAAATATGCTAAATCTCAGCACAATATCAATAATTGTCACAATTAAACGTATCATACTAATACTTTAATAGAAAATTGAATTTCTAATTAAGGAATAAAATTGGATTACAATAGATAATGTAGGGAAAAAAGATAGATAAATAAATAAGGATAAAATATAACATATCAAAAGTGGAAGTAATCTAAAATAATAAGTACAAGACTAAATGAAAATAACGGTTGTCTATTGGTTTCAACTATTCCTTGTGGTATTTCATATCTTTAATCTGCTATATTAGATCTATCTGAAAATCTAGCATGCGCACTCAGATCATTAGATCACAACTAAAATAAAATTCAATTATTAAATTGGTAACATATGATGTGATTAAACTAAAATAATCATGCATACATAAGATTGGGAAACACTGATGCATATGGGCTTAAAACAGAAGTTCATTTATATATAGACATATGTTATTCTACTTAATTTACTTTCTAGTCTACATTCAAGTGTAATAGTCTACTATATATTATTGAAGAATGTGATTGATACTATATCCATATTTCGATTATTTGCCATACAAATCCGAAAAATAGTTACATAGATATCTGAAGCTGATCCGGACCGGCATAAAGGCAACCATAATATTCTGACATGATTCAATAAATCATCATGTACCCACGGTGTACATAAAAATCAGTTAAACTTAACAATACAACTGAAACAAAGTATTTCACATCAGTTAGTATGGCCATGATTTCAATATTATTTATAGTTATTAAGATTATGCTAAGTCTAACACAATAAATTTCCAATCAAGTCCGAAAGCTTATGTGAACTCCAGTAGAGTACATTTCAGATCAAGTCCAAACCTAATTCAGCTCAAGCATAGTTCAAGTTCATTGCAGTCAAGTAATATTTAGGAAGAAGTTTTTAGTCTAAAATCTTATAGGAATTTCAACTACTAAATCAGTAAATCTGACTGCCTATCATAATTAATATATGGCCAGGAAGAACAATGAAGAGCAAGGCTTTCGGTGCAAGCACATTTCTTAATTATGTAACCATTTTTCTTTTGAATTCTTTTCTAGACACTATTGCAACATAATATTACAATCATTATTATCATAAATCAATGCTCTGATTTATTATTTATAATTGTTGATAAGCAAATTTATAACCTATATTTTATTTAAACAGTTTTTTGATATTACAAACTTCTATGCATTTAAATAGTACTTAATGATATGAACATGTATAAATGAGGAATTCAAAATAATCTAAAATGAGGTTAAGACAATTTTTGAAAATAAGAAATAATTTTATTTAACATTTCATGTCAAAGAAGATAATACTTTATATCATGAACATACATAAATAAATTTATTATGTCACGATGAGGTTTTATGTTATTCTTCATCAATCATTCTGGATGCTTCTGTCTTGTAGTTCGAACACCACTCTAATTCCGGTTGCCTATATAGCATCTTGAGTTTCTAATATAGTCAACTTTGTTTCTTGACTAGACAAAAATGAATTATTTAATAAAATTGAAATATAACATATACCTATCTAAATAAGTAGTGTATGGAAAAATGAGTTCAAGAAAAAACTTACTTTATTGTGAAGACGCGTTCGTTAAATAAGCTTACACTCAAGTTTCTAATCAAAATTAATATCTACATAGCAAATTGTTATAAAAATATTAAAAAAAAATTAAATATGGTACTTTTTGATTTTAAGTAAATTTTCTTGAATTTTAAAAACATGCAAAAGTCTGTCATCAGTTATGAAAGGCTAGCTGTATGAAATAAATAAATGAATAGAATAATCAAGGTATACAAGATGAGTGGATGTAGATTTTAATTAGATTTCTGTTGGATATGGGCATGAGAACTAAGCTAATTCCAATGAACTTAAGCCTAGTAAGAAAATAGGAGGTGATTATCATTAACCCCAACTGAAACATTTTATAACCAAAAATCACAGCTGAGGAGGAGGGGGGATGGTGTTCTGCGGGATGATGGAAACTCTGTAGTGAGGAAAAGCACTGGTGTGGTGCTGGACGGTGGTGGGTTCGGTCAGGAATTCGATTTGTCAATTGTAAGTGCTGCAGACGGCAACGATCTGTCAGCGGTTACTACTAGTGGCGGGCAAGAAAAGCAGAGAGGAGAGAGTTTGGCTCAAATGAAGACGGCTAATATTAATGCAGGGGTCTAAATAAGATTTAGAGGGCTTGATTTATGGAGAGATTAATAAAATTAAAGAGTGTTTTAAAGGAAAATTTGAAATGAGTCAAAAGCTCGTAAATATGATTAACTTAGAAGGTTTTGAACACATATTTGAAATGGATCAAAGTGCTGATAATTGGATAGATTTAGAAGGTTTTGAAGATATATTTGAAATAAGTCAAAGGGTTTAAGATGGGAAGATTTTGACACATTTGAAATTGGTCAAAAGGCTCATAAATGTAATTGACTATGTAAGTTTAAAAGATAAGTTTCAAATTGGATTCAAATAGGTCAAATGGAGCTCATTAAAAGAAATGATTAATGATTGATTCTAGAATTGAATGATGAAAGAGAAAAAAATAAAAGGTAAAATAGAAGTTATTATCTCATTACTACAGAGTAATAGTTGAATTAGTGATTGGAATGTGAGGCTACTGAGTATAATTAGTCTTGGGTTCATGTAATGACTTTGACCTTATATTATTATTATTATTATTATTAGATTGTTCTAGGGAAATGAGCTTGGGCTCTCATGAAATAGTTTATACATTTTTAGAAAAATAGTTTATGGATTTTAGTAAAAAAATATTTTATGGCTTTAGCTAAGTTAATTTATCTAACAGTTTACTTCAATATAACTATACAAGAAAGATGCATCAATAAATAAATACATACATCAGATTACGGTAGTTACACTCATCTTTTCTTTTATGTAATCTATCAACCTATCAAGAGTTTTTGTTCAACTAAAGAGCAGGCAAATCTTCTCTTTGGGTTTGGTGTAATGCAAATGCAATTCTCTCTATCATAACATTTGTATTTTGCTCTAGCATACCAATAACTCTATCTTGGGATTTTTGATTCTATATATGTGGCAAATTATTCCAAAACTCGTAAAGATCTGGTCCAAGTACTCGAGTATAAATTAAACTCATGATTGATAAGGATTAATACGACAAGTTTGGTAAATATATTGATTTAACAAAAATACAATGAAGAAACACATGGATAATATATTTTTTGGGTGTTTTTCTTATGGAATTAAAGTAAGAATATGATTCCTTTTGGATGCTTGATGGAATTTAAGTTGGATTAGGATTTCTTTTTTTGGATCCCTAATGGAATTAAAGTTGGATTAGTATTTCTTTAAATCCTCTATATATGCCATCATTCTCAATGGAAAAAGAGAAGAGAAAAAGAAAAAGAAAAAGAAAAAAGAAGTGGAGAAAAGAAGGAGAGAGGAGAAGAACAAAAAGACTGGAGGAGCTTTGGTTCGCGGTTTGTGGAGATCACCGTCTATCAACATTTCCAACCAACAGACGAGTACTTAATTTATAGTTGTGATAATTTCTACTCGTTTGTAATTCTTTTATAATTTAATATTGTAGATGTGTACCTTTTATGATGAGTCATTACTAGGTTTGAGATAGTTTGAGTGTAGAACTCTGTCTGTGGCTGTCTAACAGACGAGTTATATTTTATACTATTGGTCAGTCGTGGCTCTCTAGCCACTGGAGTTATATCGCTGTAATTGACTTGAGAATATAGTGCAGTTCTTTTGTAGTTTTTCCCATTTAGGTTTTTCACGTTAAAGTTTTTTGTGTTAATCTGTGTGATATTTCAAGAATTATTATGTGCTTTGATTGATTAATTAATTTTAATAGTAGGTGCTTAAATTGATATCAATCAAATAATACACTTCCATAGTAGCTAGCATGTGCTTGCATTTTTAATTGGTATCAGAATAGGTGTACTCTATTTTGAGTAAGATCTAGGCATTTCGATGGGGATTCCTAAAGAAGAACAATCTACTAATAGACCACCATTGTTGGAAAGAAGGACATAATTATTTCTATTGCAAAGCTAAAATGAAAGCTGTTATAGTGTTCTTAGGTATAATTTCATGGTCATCTATTAGAAACCCCAAGTTGGTAAAGCTAAAAAATTAAAATTGGAAGAGATTGGACACCCACTGATTAAGAACTTGCTAAGTGAAACTTCAAAACCCTATATGCAATCTTCAATGGGGTAAACACAACTGATTTTAGGAGAATTAGTACCTGTTAGAGTACAAAAGAAGCGTGAGACATATTAAGACTATGCATGAGGGAACAACAACTGTTAAAGTGTAATATTCAAAAGTTGATAACAAAATTCGAGAATCTACCTATGGAAGATAATGAGTCCTTTGATGGCTTTTATTGTAAACTGAGTGATATAGTTAACAAATCATTTAGTTTGGGAGAAAAGATGCATAACTCTAAATTCCTGAGAAAAATATATTAGAACTTTTTTGAAAAAATTTCAATAAAATTGGATGATTTGGTAGGGAATCTAAAAACTTACAAGGCAAACCACTGCAAAAAAAAAAAAAAAAAAAAAAAAAAAAAAAATCTAAGGGTTTTGCATTGAATACCAAATCAGAAAGTATTGATATAATTACTGATTCTATAATTGACCATGAGGAATTTGCAGATTTTGTCAAATGCTACAAGAAGCACTTCATAAAGAAAAATTTGGCTAATGATTCCACCACCTCTAACAAGAAAAAGTCTAATCCTGAAAACAAAACTCAAGCTTACAAATTAGAAATTAAAGGTGATAAAATTAATCTGAATGAGAAGTCAACTGGACTTTAGTATTTTGAATATTCTTGGTATGGCCATTATGTTCATGAGTGTGCTAATTGGAAAAAAGAAGAATGGTTTAGCATGCATGTTACATGGGATAATAATTTAGTGATTCCGATGATGAGGGATCTAATGATGATTCAAATAATTATGTTGCTTTTACTGCTTCAATTGGTTATGCTAATTTTTTGTGAGATCATTTCAAAAAACACAGATATTGATGATGAAGGTTACGAATAAAATGATAATGAAGATCTTCAGGAAGCATACAACAAATTATGAAGTATAGCTTGCCTTAGAGAAGCAGAATGTAAAGCTGACGAAAAAAATAAAAAAGCTGATAAAGGATTGAGAAGAAGCATAATCTAAGTTGACATCTAAACAACTTGAGTTGCACAAGTTGAATTCGATATTCACAATCACATTACTAGAGGAAGATAAGAAAAAGCTGATGAAGGATATAGATTTACTTTTTAAATAAAAACTAGGACCTTCTTAATTCCAACACAAAGGTGGAAACTAGTGTAAGTACTCTTAAGCCTGATTTGGATAAAAACTAATTTGTCTCTCTAATGCATGATAACGGAAAGACTAAACTAAGAGAATTTTGGAGCATAAATTATGGAAAACAAGCATCAAGGACTTGGATTTGCCAAATATGTGCTAACATCAATGTTAACTCTAAGTACATCAAGGATTGCTCTTACGACGTCGTTTGTAAAAGCCACTTATACTAAAAAAGTAAAAATTTCTCCAACCAATGCAGTCACCAAGGACAAAATGAAAGTGCTATCGAATAAGACAATCACACCTCCAAAGGTAAGAGTTTTAGCACCAAATGGTCAATTATAAGAGATGATTACAATCCAAAGATGCGTACACATAAATTTGTGCCAACATGTCACCATTGTTATATATTCGGAGACACTCCTCCTAATTGTTTCGATGTTTTGTATCCTCAGTCCCATAAATTATAAAAACAAAACATATATGGACATTAGTCTATATGAAAATTAGAAAGGGTTTTTATTATATAATAAAAAAATTAAGTTTGAATAAAGATGTGTTATAAACTATTTCTTAAAAAATAAACAATAGAAATTGTCTCTCTCATGTCCCTCTTACAGCGAACGCACCTATTGAGTATATACTAACTCCATGAAATATGACTCCAGTAGTGATGGATCTTCCTCCTAGGTAACCTATATATTAGTATCTGGACGTGCCAAACTAGGATAGTTAGAACGACTTAGCAAGTGCTAAAAAATAGAAATAATAGCACACAGACATGCTATGTGTGATATATATATATATATATATATATATATATATATATATATATATATATATATATATATATATATATATATATATATATATATATATATATATATATATATATATATATATATATATATATAATGCACAAAATATTGATAAAATATGAAACAAATGAGATCATGGAAAGTTTGTCTTGTAAAATAAATCATGGATTTTATTACACTTGTCTTAGAGATGATAATGTTAACGGATAGTATATGTTTGTAATGGATGATATTGTAGCAAATATAGAAATATGGAAAAACCATGCATATAAAATATGACATATCATATTATGTCTATTATGAGTTTATTTGGAATTGGTAGAAGTAGTGCACCACATATTTTATAAGTATCATATGCATATCTGGGACCATGACCATTATTTCTGATACTGCTTTAGGACGTACTGCTAGATACTAATGAATATGAATATTGATAAGCCTAAGCTCCAAACATGCAACCATATAAAATTATAGTGATCTAGTAATCATCCGGAACCTCCATGGTCAGACTCCTAAGTTCGGTTGTACAACCTGAAAAATGTAAACCACCTAAAATATGTGTACAGTTCCTTCTTCAAGTTCATCCTTAATCCCATGAATTTATTTTCATGTTTTAAACTGAATCTATAATGTACATTATATTTAGTCCTAACTATGATCAAGTCGACACGTTATATATTTGATAAATAAAATGTTATATATAAATGTTACTTATATCTATACTATACTGTTGACATTGAAGAGAGGCTAGTTGTAAGACTTTCAAGGACCAATCAAAAGCACTTTTTTTATATTAAAATTTAGCAATAATTAAAAAGTAAGAAAATAGTAACATAAGAGAAAACATAAATTTGTAAATATAAAGACTAGGGGTTTACTATTGCCAATGTAGTTGAAAATGTCAATTATTTCAAGAAAGGAATTAGCTAACTTAGATAACTCAATAGAGAATAAAATTAAAAGCTTTCCAAAATATAGTAAAATGTGTTATTTACATGCAAAACTAGATATTTTGTTTTTAAAGTATGTGCTTTTCATCTTTAAAAAAACAAAAAATATATATAAACTAAGAGCAATTAGAGGCGATAAGATGCAGTTTATCCATGCTAAGATTCATAATATATCACTGCCAGTTTTTTTCTTTGTTTTGTTTTGTTTGTTTTTTTTTTTGTTTATTTATGTTTTTTTCCTTTTTTTTTGAAAAACTAAATGGAGGTTTCCCTCTGGCTTAGATGTGTCACTGCCAGTTACACTGGTTAAAATTACTATAATCTTTACAAAGAAAAAAATCCAATAAATTCTCTCAATGTGTCTAGTTTTTCTTCCTAATATGCCCTTGATTTCTTGCTATTTGTTTGAATTCCATTAATTATTATTTTCTCTCTTTTATTTGTCCCAATTGTTTGCTTTCTACTTTTTTTTTAAAAAAAATTCTTAAATTCTAGTGATTATGTGTAAATAAAAATCCTAGTATAATTTAGGCCCTGGATATATATTAAAAAGAAAAAAAAGGACACAAATATGCTCTAATACAATACACAATATGTAAGGTTGTAGACACTTAAAAAATAGCATCATACACAAACACGTCCTCAAGAAAATAAATGAAATATTAATTTGTAAGCAGCAGTAACAATGGAAAGAGCAACCTTGCTATTTGAATAACATTTTGTTAGAGTAATGAGGAATAAATTGCTTGTTTTCTCAATTTGGGGATTTGCCAATAACAGCTACAGGTATAACTCAAGATTTGTGACTGAATCCTGCAACTATATGAGTACAACTACCAGGATTTCTTAGAGAGATTTTAGCCATTAAGATAAAAAAGAGTTATATTCCAAGTAAATTTAAGTAAATTGTAAGAATTGAAATCAGGTTATTGGTAATAATGAATAATATTGATTTCCTGATAAAGAAACAATATAGATGATTCTTAGAGTAAAGACAAAGCACCGCATTTATATGTTAAAATGATATATTTTTAATATACAAGTATTTAAAAGTAAAAAGGCAAAAAAATTGAAATTAGCACTTGTCTTTTATACTAGACTCAAACATTTGGATGATCGCTACTACCAATAATTCGGATCTCCTTCTTCTCTCATTCTCTACTTCTCTTTTCTTCCTTTTTTTTTTCCTTTCTTTCTTTCTTCTACTTCTTCTGTTTTTTTTTTTTCTATGTTTCTTATTGTTTTTTTTTTTTTCACTTCTCTGCTTTCCAGAGAAGGGTTCTTTTTTCTTCTTGGGGCTGTAGATTAGTTTATTTATTTTTATTTAGATATTTAATTAAGATAAAGTTAAATAGCATAAATTTAAAAACTAACTGAATCTAAACTAAGTAAATTTATTATTTTCAAGCTAACTAGTATTTAGATAAATGCAAAAATTAAGATAGAAAAGATAAGATTGGTTAAATAATAATATTACCATTAATATCATATTTATTTTTATTGTTTTAAGAAAATATATATGTTTTTTGATTTAGTGAGATTGTGGCGATACAATATATCCACCTTAAAAGAAATTTCATCCTCAAAATTTTGATCCAAGGTGAAACAACTTTATAGGTATCAATTAGAAAAGATACAAGTGGGAAACCTCCAAAATGTTTGGAAATATTTGGGTAGTCAACATTATTATTCTATTTTGTCATCTAGCAAACTAGATTTTCATTGTTGTTCTGATTTTTTATTTATGGTATGAAATCGGCTCTTTTTTGAAGCAGCAAAATATTAGCTGCACCAAAGAGTAAATCAAGATTTACAACTTATTTCAGTTTGTTTTCCATATTAGAATACATTACAAAAATGATAATATAAAAGAAAAGAAAATATGAATGCATAGCAATAGAAAAAAAAAAAAAAAAAAAAAGCAAACATGACAATAAAAAATTAGTTGTTTAACTCATTCGATAACTCATCTTTGTTCTTATTTGTTACATAATATTACCCTTAGGAGCCTTCTATATTTTTTTGCTAGTCTCCTAGAGATTGGTTAATAAAAATCCAAATATATATATTTTTTTGTTTATGTAACTCTTATATACAAATCAATCAATATATTATAAGGTAGTTAGATATTTATAAGGATGAAAGAACACAAAATTTCTTTTTAGTTGCATATATGAGAGTTATTAAATTTTATTTTAGAATTCTTTTTTTTAAACTCTATATATTTTACAAAACAATTTTAGTTTACTATTTATCATAAGTAGGATTCATTGAACTTTTTTTGACACGGAGACTTAGAATAAATTATATAGAAAAGGCGTAAAAAGTTGTTCTTAATATAATTAGAGAGCATAATTATTGGTAGTTTCTAAACAAAACCATGCATTATATTTCTCTTTTTCATTTATTATCTCAATTCCTTACAATGTCAAATGTTTTTCAATATATGTAAAATTACTTGCATACAATTTTATTTAATATCAAACATATTTTAACCTTTTAATATTATCATGATGATAAGCACATATCTTTGAAATAAAAATATTGTAAAGATAGATATTATTTGCCTTACAAAAGAAATATATTGTGCAGAATACTTCTCAAGAAATTATATTTTAGCTACTTGAGTAAGAAAATATCACATGAGAATAATTTTAAAACTGTATAGGGTAGTTAAATTGTAATTGCTTAAAAATCTACTTTAAAATTGGAAATAAAACTAAAAGATATTAAAAATAAATATTTAGAGGGAAGAGACAAAAACAATAAGACGTTCACTTTAGGAAAAAAAAAAGTAAGAAGTAGATTGAGAGATTGAAAAATATGGTTGGAGGTAGAGAAAATGATAAGAACATAAGAGGGAGGAGGAGGAGGGAGATGGATATCATTAATAATTTTTTGTTTATGCAGGAAGTAACTACCCACTCTCTATGTAACTAATCCCTTATTTATCTCATCTTTTTTATTTTTACAAATCCAACCGGTTTTTTGACAAAGAAAAATAATTTAGAAATATAAAAATTCTTAAAAATAAGAAAAGACTTCTCCAAATTTTCTCTATTTATATTTTTTTTGTTTTTTAAGATTGAAAATTCTCTCTCAACCTTTTGTTTAGTAATATAGTAAGATATTATAGAGAATGGTCCAGCTTTTTCTGTGCTCTCTGATATCAAATAGTAAAGAGGAAATGATAGGTCAATTGTAATAGAACAAAAACACATGAAATTTCTAGATAGGTAAAGAGACAAACTAGTGGCGGATGGAATAAGTTTTTTTTTTGAATAACTAGATATGATAGAGATAGTAGACATATGTATATGTGTATACGTGGTAGTAATCCTAAATAGAGACCCTAAGCAGATGCCAGAGTCGAACCTGCACTCTGATACTAACTGTAACGCTTCGTATCCCAAAATATGAGTAGTGTTTGGTGACGTATCGTAAACGAATACACCAAGTCTAAAATATATGAATACAAACATGTATAATTGTCATAAATACATACACATATACAATCAGATAATAATATGGAGTTAAAATCATAAATTATTCCATAGAGTAATGATCAAAACAAGTGTATAGGAAAATCAGGAAGGATTCCTATTACATAATAAAAAAAAAAAATTAAGTTTGAATAAAATAAATAATAAAATTTTTCTAAAATACAAACAATAGAAATGGTCTCTCTCATGTCCCTCTTGCAGCGAACTCACTTATTAAGTTTAACTCCATGAAATATGGCTCCAGTAGTGGTGGATCTTCCTCTTAGGTAACCTGTAAATTAGTATCTGAAAGTGCCAAACTAGGATTGTTATAATGAACTAGTAAGTTCTACAAAAGTAGAGATAATAACATACATGTACGCTATGTGTGATGTTATACATAATGCTTAAACATTAATAAAGTATAAAACAAATGTGAGCATCATGGAAAGTATGTCTTGTAAAATGAATCATAAATTTTATTACACTTGGCTTGGAGATGATAATGTTAAGGAATAGTATGTGTTTGACATGAATGACATTGTAGCAAATATAGAAATATGGAAATAAGTATGCATATAAAATATGATATGTTGTATTATGTCTATTGTGAATTTATTTGGAACTGTCAAAAGTAGTGTGTTATATATTTTACGAGTATCCCGTGCACATCTAGGACCACGGTCATGATTCATGATCATGATTCCTGGTATTGCCCCAAGACGTACTGCTAGGTAATAACGAACATGAACACTGATGCGCATAACCTCTAGGCACCAGCCGTATATTATCATAATAATCCAGTAATCATCCAGAACCTCCATGGTCAGGCTCTGAAGTTTGGTTGTGAAACTTCAAAAATATAAACCTCCTAAAATATGTGTACAGTTTTTTCTTTAAGTTTCCCCTTAACCCGATGAATTTATTTTCATGTTTTAAAATGAATCTATAATGTACATTATGTTTAGTCCTAACTATGATCAAGTCGACAAGTTATATATGTATTAAATAAAATATTATATATAAATATTACTTATAATTATACTATTGATATTGTAGAGTGGACAGTTGCAAGACTTTCAAGGACCAATCAAAATCATTTTTTAATTAGAATTTAGAAATAATTAAAAAGTAAGAAAATAGTAAATTAATAGGAAACATAAATTTGCATATATAAAGGCTAGGGGTTTACTATTACCAATGTAGGTGAAAATGACAATTGATTCAAGAAAGGCATTAACATGACTTAATTTATTCGATAAAGAATAAGATTAAAAGCTTTCCAAACTATGGTAAAATGTGTTATTTACTTGCAAAACTATAAATTTTGGTTTTAAATTATGTACTTTTCTTCTTTCAAAAAACATAAAATATATGTAAACTAAGAGCAATTAAAGTCCGAAAGATGCAGTATATCCATGCTAAGATTCATAATGTGTCATGGCAGTTTTTTTTTCTTTGTTTTGTTCCGTTTGTTCTTTTCTGTTCTTTTTTTGTTTTTTTATTCTGAGAAACTAGATAGAGGATTCCCTCCGGCTTAGATGTGTCACTATAAGTTTTAAAGGTTAAAATTCCTATAATCTATATAACGAAAATATCCAATAAATTCTAGGTGTCTAATTTTTCCTCCTAATATGCCCTTGAGTACTTGCTATTTGTTTGAATTCCATTAATTATTATTTCCCTCTTTTATTTGTCTCAATTGTTTTCTTTCAACCTTTTTTTTTTTTAAATTTTCTTTAATTCTTGTGATTATGTGTAAATGAAAATCCTAGTAAAATTTAGGCCTTGAAGATATATTAAAAAGAATAAAGAAAAAAAAGGGCACAAACATGCTCTAATACAATACGCAATATGTATGATTGCAAATACTAACCATACGCAAACACATTCTCAAGAAGTTGAATGAAATATTAATTTGTAAGCAGCAATAACAATGGAAAGAGTCACCTAACTATTTGAATAACATTTTTTTAAGAGTAATGAGGAGAAAATTGCTAGTTTACTCAAATATGAGGATTTACCAATAACAACTACAGCTATCACTCAAGATTTGTGACTGAATCCTACAACTATATGAACGTAACTATCAGGATTTCTCATAGAGACTTTTAGCCTTTAAGATAAAGAGGAGTTATATCACAAATAAATTTAAGTAAACTTTAGAATTGAAATCATGTGATTTGTAATAAAGAATAATATTGATTTCTTGATAAAGAAATAATATAAAAGATTCATAGAGTAAAAACAAAGTGTTGCATTTATATGTTAAAATGATATAATTTTTAATATACAAGTATTTAAAAGTATAAAGACAGAAATATTGAAATTAGCACTTGCCTTTTATAGAAGACTCAAATATTTGGACGATCATTACTGCCAACAATTCGGATATCGTTCTTCTCTCATTCTCTACTATTGTTTTCTTCTTTTTTTTTTCCTTTCTTTCTTTCATTCTTTCTTCTTCTTCTCCTTTTCTCTTTTTCTTATTTTTTTTTTCTCTACTCTGCCTTCCAGAGAAAAGTTCTAATTTTTTTTTTCTTTGGGCTGCTGATCAGTTTATTTATTTTTATTAAGATATTTAATTAAGATAAAGTTAGATAGGATAAGTTTTAAAACTAATTGAATCCAAACTAACTAAATTTGTTATTATCAAGCTAACTAGTATTTAGATAAACACAAATTGTAAAATAGAAAAGATAAGATTTGTTAAATATAATATTATCATTACTATCACATTTATTTTTATTCTTTTAAGAAAAATATATATTTTTTGATTTAATGAGATTGAGGTATTACACACGAGTTTACATATTGTAAACGTTGCAAGTCAAATCAGAAATTAGGAGCATTAACATATATTCTTACAAATGAAATATTTGATTGTTGGGGCATTGACTTCATGGGGCCTTTCGCCTTTCTAATGAATATTTCAATATCCTCGTAGCAGTTGATTACATCTCTAAATAGGTGGAGGCCGTTGCATGTAGAAATAATGATAAACAAACCGTTATTAAATTTCTCAAGGAATATATATTGTTCAGATTTGGGGTTCCTAAAGCTATAGTAAGCAATGGGGGTTCTCATTTCTTAACAAACCCTTTGAGAATTTGATGAAAAAGTATCATATCACACATAAAATTTCTATATCATTTCATCCACAGTCAAATGAACACGTTGAATTAGCCAATAGAAAAATTAAGCAAATTTTAGAGAAAACAGTTAATTCTCTCACAAAGACTAGTCATTTAGACTCAACAATGCTTAATTGGCTTATCGTACGACATATAAGACACTCTTAGGCATGTCTCCATATAGATTATTTTATAGTAAAGCTTGCTATTTACATGTGGAGATTGAGTATAAGGCATATTGGGCAATTAAAATAGTTAATTCAATTCTACAGACCCATTACGAAAGTTGCAAATGAATAAACTGGAAGAGTTGAGATGTGATGCGTATGATAATTCATGCATTTCTAAGAAAAGTATGAAAATATGGCACGATCTTCACATTTCACATCATATTTTTCATCCATCTGACAAAGTACTTCTTTATGATTCATGGCTTCATCTATTTTCAAAAATGTTGTAGTCATGATAGACTAGATCATTTGTTGTTAAAACTGTGTATCTGCATGGTGCAATTAATATTGAAAATCCTAAACATGGTCACACATTTAAGGTTAATGGGAAACATCTAAAATACTACTTGGAATTCTCTAAGCACATGGAGCAATCCCACAATTTAGTATACCCTCCGACATCTCAATGATACGAGTTTAATGTAGACATATTGTATGTTATGTATGTTCGTCGCAAAAGTTTCTTCGCTTCCTTCCATTGAACACATCTTAGATTACAATAGAAGTAAACAAGATATAAAACGAACAAACGAGAGGATTTTATACTTCAATCTCTCTCTTTTACAATATTGTGGGATCTGTGGCGATCAGATCTATAGTAGTTCCTTTAGACGATCGGTACGTTGAAATCTTCTCTTTTAAAGATATCGGCCGACTATAGACGATCTTCTCTGGTTTTGATTTGTTCAAGGCTCTCTCGCGTAACTCGAACTTCTCAAGAACTCCAGAAAGAAGATGGTGATTTTATCTGATCTTCACGAACTCAAGGCTCTGTGCGTAACTTGAATTCTCCAAGATTTCAGAAGATGATCAGCAAAGGCTTCAAGGCTCTTTTGCGTACTTGAATTGCCAAAGGATCGATAGGAAACTTCCGATGCCAAAAAGAAGACCACCCTTAGGGTTTCACCAGGAAGGTATTTATAGCCCCACGTTAATGCAAGAGTTTCTATCTAAATAGAACTCGCATTCATCAAGGATTCCAATCAAATATCTTAGTTTTGATGGAATTCTGATTAGACTTGATTCGGGTATTTGGATAAGCCCAGAATCATAATCTCAATCAATTTGAGATTCTGCTTATCTGCTTACGCGGAGCTTTAATCGCATCAAAACGCGGCGCTAAATAACCAAAACGGGGAGCTAACGCGGAGCTATTGATCATCTCCGCGTTTTACTCAAACGCGAGGCTAATACAAGCCAGACTGCGGAATCAACGCGGAGCTATTAAACATCTCCGCGTTTTATTCAAACGCAGGGTTAATATAACCAAACGCGGGGCTATTGAATTGGCTCCGCGTTCTGTTGTGGAAAATCTTTTTAACTTAGAAATTTTCACTGCTAACAGAACCCCCTCCAAAGTTTTCAAAATGGCTTAGACTTCAGCAGATTTTGAAATACTTTGGATATTTAAACTGAAACGCGGAGTTAGAATACTAAGTCTATCTCGCGTTACGCTCACTTACGCGGAACTAATCAGCTTCACTTCGTCTTCAGTGAAATGAGTAATTATGTCATTAATTACCCTAAGTTTCCATGCCGAATACCAAGCGACGGAAATTCTGTTTAAATAGAGCTCCCGGCTCATCTTCTTCTTCATCTCATCCGAAGAATTTCTGAGAAATCGAGTGACTCACGAATGATCTTCAACTGATCTTCGTTCAATTCTCCATAGGATGTCTCTCCAGAGGAGTTTGGCTTTTCGTAAGTTGGCCGGCGTTGATGGCAGCAGCCGTGAAGGTAGACGCGACGGCGAACCAGTCTATGCAGCGTCTTCCGAAGGTAAAAACCTCATCTCTTTGTTTTCTAAGAACCATTCTGAGATATTTTGGCTTGATTTAATCTGGACGATTGCTTATCTTGTCGACGAGATCGCCGTTTTATTGTGTCGTCCCTGCGCTTGAAACGCGGGGCTTTACTAGTAGTCTCAATGAATCCGCGAGGCTATATTTGATTAGCAGTCGCGATGAATTGCGATGCTATCTTTGATTAGCAGTCGCGATGAATTGCGAGGCTATCTTTGATTAGCAGTCGCTATGAATTGCAAGGCTATCTTTGATTAGCAGTCGGTATGAATTGCGAGGCTATCTTTGATTAGCAGTCGCTATGAATTTGAAAGAGAAGGAAAGAGCAGAAAGAAATCTTGTCCCCCTTTACGCAAAGTTATCGCATCATCCTCTGCATTTAAAGCGCGAGGCTATTTCTTCAACTGTGGGCGGAGTTAGCTTAGCTCCGTGTTTTCACTCTTTTAGAAACTCTGTTCCTTTTGCAGTAAGTCCAATCCTTTCTGAAGAGGAGTGTATGTAGGTCCATCGATCTTCATCAACAAAAGTAACTCTAAGGAAGTCAGAAGCATACGCTTTACAACATAGTTGCAGGTTTCAAGCTCTGGCTCCGAGAGATAAACTCCTGAAGGGGCTGTAAATAAGGAGCTGCAGCACTTGTAGTGCAGAATTGCAGCACTTGCAGTTCAGAATTGCAGTACTTTCCTTTCCTCTCGTGCTTCATTTCGGATGACAGATCCTAGTTGACATTTGCAGAGGAGATCTTTTGCATGTGAACCAGGGAACTGAGCTTCAACACCCCGTAGAGAAATCTTGAATTCTTTTGCATGTGAACCAAGGAACTGAGTTTCAACACCCCGTAGAGAAATCTTGAATTCTTTGGTTATTGACAAGTTGATCATGTAAAAGCTTTTGGGAGCGCTATAACTCCCTCTTTGTAATATCTTCTTTTATGAATAAAGATAAATTATTTTCCTCTCTATCTGTTGGCTTCAATAATTTTGCTTGCACAACAAACAGATGGTCAATAATTTTGGTAAAATAGTCTAAGACACTTCTGCGTAACTTAGACTGATAATACCTAAACGATCGGATAATGATCTCTTTAACTTAGATGGAAGCGCCTAATTGCACTCGTCAAAAAAAAAAGTTTTTCCATGAAAACGCGAAGCTAAGTCACAGGCTATCCTCGCGTTTTGTATAGTTGCGCGGAGTTAAACAACTTTGCTTTTCCATAGTCGCGCGAGGCTAATAGCTTCGCGTGTTGGAGAGTAACTGACCAGTCACTTTCTCCGAAATTCGCGCCGAATTCCAAGAGGCGGTTTCTTTCATTTTAAATAAAATCTCTATTCCTTATCCTTCTCACTTTATTTGAGAATTTTTCAGAAACTTAGAGATTCAGGCGATCAGAGATCAGGCGACCTGAGCTTCTTCCGACCGAGTTTCTCCAGATTTTCAGTCGATTTTCCTCAGCAATGGCACCCAAAACTCGTGCTACTTCTCGAGCAGCTCCATCATCGGCGACTGGCGCAAGCAGTGGTGGCGGCGGCCAAGGCAGCGACGCGCCAGCCCACATTTCGCCCATCGGGGGTAAGAATCTTTCCATCGAGACTCTTTAGAACATTTCTAGAGTGATTTGGCTTAAATTTAACTGATCAATCAACTCTTTTACCGGCGAGATCGCCGTACTCCTGCCGTAAGGCTTGGAGAAGAAGAAAAGTCTCTGACTGCCTTCTTACGCAAAGTTATCGCGTCATCCTCGCATTTAAAGCGCGAGGCTATTTTAAGTAGCAGTCGCGTTGAAACGCGAGGCTATTTTAAGTAGCAGTCGCGCTGAAAACGCGAGGCTATTTTGAGTAGCAGTCGCGCTGAAAACGCGAGGCTATTTTAAGTAGCAGTCGCGCTGAAAACGCGAGGCTATTTTGAGTAGCAGTCGCGCTGAAAACGCGAGGCTATTTTAAGTAGCAGTCGCGCTGAAAACGCGAGGCTATTTTAAGTAGCAGTCGCGCTGAAAACGCGAGGCTATTTTAAGTAGCAGTCGCGCTAAAAACGCGAGGCTATTTTGACTTCTGCGCGGTCTAATCTTTAGCTTCGCGCGACGCTATTCTTAGCTTCGTGCGTTCTAACCTTTAGCTTCGCGCGTCCATACTTAGAGAAATTTTCTGCCCTAGAGAAACTTCTCTTACTCTGGTGTTTCTTCGTGCAGTAGGGTATTCAATAAAATCTCTTCCCCACAAGAATTACTTCGGCTTTGCTGGGAGTTCTGATCCCTCAGGCCAATTTCGTTTCACTACCCTCCTGCCCTCGTACAAGCCAGACCCGAAGGATCGCAGGGAGAAGTTGATCAAATATCATCCCACCACTGCGAGGGAGATCATAACTGATGTGGCTTTTGAAGATGTGAACAGAAAGGCGATGGAGAAACCCGCCTTCCTCTTTGGAGACCAGATGGACCACTCAGATGAGATCCTTTCTGAAGAGGAACGCGTTTGGTTATATAACTCAGGCGAAATGCTGATGTTTCTGCCTAGAATGGATCGTAGCTATCCTCTGGTCTATCTTCAGAGGCTAGCGACGCCTCGAGAATTAAAGTGGGGATTGACTCAAGAGCAAGATGGCGTCCCAACAGGCAAATTTGGTGCAAAAGGGGTTTATCAAGACGGTTCCCCCAAATGCATTACTGGCTTGCTTCCAGGCCGATTTGGCAAAGAGCTTCCAGTGGGAGAAGTCCCATGTCGTGCCCGAACTTTCTTAAGTGAGTTCTTGGCGAAGGATGGTCAGTACCCGGCTAGCGATTTCAGGATGCCTGGTTGGATTCATTCTTCTAACAACATGTGGTGGGCACGCCTTGTTCAGTACATGCTGGACTCCCACGAGCCCATTTTAAAGGATATTGGCTTGTATAGGGCCATCAGGAATGTCCAATTCGGGTTTTCCCAGAGTGCTTATCACTTTTACTGCCTCTTGGAGATGTATAACCCTAAGACCTGTACTTTCTTTACTCCAGTGGGTGAGCTAGAGTTCGCTCTCCACGAGATGTTTGAGGTTTCTGGGCTCTCGATGGGCGAAGTCCCTTACGAGGAGTATATCCCTACCACCAATGAGTTGAACATGCTATTGGCGAGGGATGAGCGCATCTATGTCACGTACTGGGAGATAATGTGCCATTATCATATCTGCGCTGACCAGACAGGTGCACGTAATCACGGTATTGGCCACAAGAAGTGGGCCGAATACCTTTTTGCCAACCTGAATTCTAAGGATAGCTCGGCCACTATCCATGGTCATTCTCCTGTCCCTATTTCAAAGATCGACCAACGTGTAGCCAGGGGCCATTACCGTTTGTTCTATACTACGGAATCCAATGAGAATGGATACGGTCCCGGTACTTCATTCAAGAGCTATCACTATCAAGCCCAATTTTCGATCTCCAACAGAGGTCTCATTGCCGGGTTTTTGATGCTGTAGCTCAAAAGACGCGTCGTGCCATCATTGCCCAAGGAAGCGATTGCAATGACCGTGGTATATCCAGCGTTTCTTCTTACATACGGCCGACCCCTTGGACTCCTTCCCTCAATGGTATGCAATTTGCAATATGGACTGAGGGTGCTCTATCGTGATTTCCTCCCTACTATTAAAGTCAAGGGGAAAGGAAAGGGCAAGTCGAAGGAGACTGCCCAGCCGAAAACTCCAAACCCTAGGGTGGAGATGCCCTACACCTATTTGATAGCGTGGCTCGTCTTGCACTGTCCCTCTTTAATGAGTGCACCAGAGCGTCGTTCGGGCGAAAAGTGCTTCCTTGTAGAACTGTATGAACGTTCTTCATGGAGGCAGAATTATATGTCCCAGATTCGAAAGACTCTTCGTAGCTTTCAGAATTACGAGATCTACCGGTGTTTTCCTGACTTTCCCGGCGGAGGATATGGAATGAGACTAAAGGACGCCGTGGGAGCAGATAAGTTCACTACTTTATCTGTAGGAGCGTTCTGGTGGCTTCTCAACATCCGTCCCGGACACTTGGTGTATCGTCAAGATCTCAGGTGTCAGATCGAGCCGTATACTCCGAGTCGCTTTGCTCGCCAGTTTGGATATTCTCAACTTTATGTGGGCAATCCAAATAAAGATCTCGCTCACGAGGGGAATTTATACGAAGGCGCTCGTGGCTGGTTCCATTTTGCAGCGGGCGGGACCGAGGCTGAATTCTCCTTGCCCCAGAAGGTACCAGAATTGGCCATGACCCTCAACTCCTGCAATTGGTTCAATATTGCGAATGCTGACGTGCCCGGCTTCTCTCTCAATCACAATTGTTGCAAAGAGATTGAAGCCCTCTATATTAGCCGCCAGGGTGCTTCTACGGTAAGGATAAAAGGAATGGAAGAATTCCTTGGCGCTGCGGCTGAGCCTTCGGATGTCAGCGAATCAGACGATGATGCCGGTGATGATGACGACAATACTGGTGCTGGTAGAGTTCCTCAGCCTGTTGTCAGTCGTTCCCTGAGTCCAACTCTCAAACGCCGCGGCACTTTAAAGAAAAGACCGGGTAAGAAGCAAAAACTGGCACATGAAACTTTGATAGCCCCCCAAGAAGTGGCTATCAGACTTGCTTCCGACTTGTTGGCTTCAGCTGTACCCCCAGCGTTGGCAAGGGAGGATGAACCTGCTAAAGCTCCAAGTGTTGCTGAGGTTTCGGCTCCTTCGGCCGTAGAGCCTGTGGCAGAACCTGGGGCGCAACTAACGGGTAGTGAGACGGGTACATTGCTGGAAACGACAATGGCTCCCCCTTCAAGTCCGACAACTGGACTTGTATCGCCTGGTATGGCCTTTAGCATTTTATCTTTTGCCCGTTATTATTTTAACGTAACACTGCTTTTCTGGTCTTCTGAAATGCAGGTGATCAACTTCTTTCGCCAATGCACTCGACTACCCAAGTAGAGTCTGACGATAGAATGGACCATTCCGACTCCGTTGGTGGTGTGGGTAGCTCTGCTGGTGAGTTTGCGGCTGATTATTCCACACCGGCTCCTGCCTCTGTTTCCTCTTCAATTCCCCCAATTGACGAATTGGGAAGTGACGAGAGAACTGAGATTATTATCGCAGCTGCTGCTAATGAGGCTACACCTTCTCCTAGCATGCCATCTCCAACGCCAGTCTGTTCCACTGAGACATTTCCCACAGTCGTTGGCGTGCCCTCTCAGTCAGCGATTTTAACGTCGTCTGTTGTCGTGGCTACTGAGATACCTGTAACTATTCCGACTTCAAGCCTTCCAGTAGGGGAGGAGAATAATTTGAAATTCTCGTTCGAAGATGCTTCTCCCACCGGAGGAGCTTCAGGCGAAGTGATCCCATCTTCTCTTCCTGTTGGTGGGGGTACCCAAGCGATCTGTACTGACGGTACTTCGTCTGGGGTCTCCAGCTCTTCCAGATCTGCACTGGCTCTACTGGTCCCCCATATTATGAATTTAATGCAGGGACGGGCTTCTTCTTCTCCAATTCCAGCAACTACTGCTCCCTTACTTACGACACCTTTCTTGGCATTACCTACTTTGCCTACCGACAGTGCAAATCCTCTTGAAAAACTTTTCGGCTTCACTGTCGAGGATTTTATGCATTTGTTAAGAAGATGTGTCGAGATGGTTCTTGCTGGTCATGATTTCTTCAACTTCGCACATCCACTGTTACTCCGCTATTTAGGAAATATCGAAGAATTCGGTGGACAAGATCGAGCAGCTCCATACCGGGCCCGCCTTGCAGCCTTAGAAGAGCAGGTGACCATGCTACACACACTCCGTCAGGCAGATGTGGAGGCGATCACTGAGATAGAGTTGGCGCGGGTTCGGGCAGAATCCTTATCTCGAAGAAATATTTTAAGGCAGCAAGAGGAGAGATGGTCTCAGGAGCTGACAGAGCTCCAGGCCATTCGGGAATCCGTTCTTGGCGACTTGCAGAGGGTAAACTTTGGAATTGAGGAAAGTCAGGCGGCCATCTCTAAAGCCCAGGAGACGATTGCCAGAGCTCGGGCCACCTTGATAGAAAATGAACTCCGATTAGGAGAATCTGTCAAGAAGCGGGAGATGTTGCTTGTCCAGCAGGAGCAGATTCAGCAGGAAGAGATGGCCAGGAATCATGCCATAGAAGAATCTTGCCAGCAACAACTTACAATAAGTGACGATGAGTTGCGTAGGCAAGCTCAGCAAACCGTGGAGACTTCTCATCGTAGAAATTTGGACGAGACAATAAACCAATTGAGACTCCTGGGAGGCCAATAGTTTCATCTCTCTTTACGCTTTTATCTTCCTTGTAATAAGAACTTCGTAAACAGGAGAGAGATAACCTTACGATGTTTCTTTGAAATTCTTTTTGTATCTTCACCTTTTTAATAAAGATGATTCTTTTGACTCTTTTATTTGCCGGCTTCAAAACAGATTTGCTTGCCCAACAAATAACCTATCGTCAAAACGATTTATCTCGGTACCGTTTATGCTCAATTTCTCGAGCCGAAGTAAAAATTAAAGTTTAATATGGGATTTTTAGCAAACCCCCAGCTATTAATGGATTTGATTAGCCTTTACCAACTACCGTTTGAGTTGGGCTAGCCATGTTATTCCCTTCAACATGGTGAGTTGTCGAGGATTACGTTTGGGCTAAAATGCCAAACTTTTCTTCTTCTCTTTACTTTATCGGTATTGGACGATTCATACTTTTTTTTTACCCCCAGTATGAAAGGGTTGGCGAGAAATTTAACCTCTTCCCATTGCCTAGTTGGCGTTGGGCAATTCATACTTTTACCCCAGTATGATGGGTTGGCGAGAAACTAGTTCTCTTCCCATTACCTAGTCGGCGTTGGGCAATTCATACTTTTACCCCAGCATGATGGGTTGGCGAGAAACTTGTTCTCTTCCCATTACCTAGTCGGCGTTGGGCAATTCATACTTTTACCCCAGCATGATGGGTTGGCGAGAAACTAGTTCTCTTTCCATTGCCTAGTCGGCGTTGGGCAATTCATACTTTTACCCCAGCATGATGGGTTGGCGAGAAATTAGTTCTCTTCCCATTGCCTAGTCGGCGTTGGGCAATTCATACTTTTACCCCAGCATGATGGGTTGGCGAGAAACTAGTTCTCTTCCCATTGCCTAGTCGGCGTTGGACAATTCATACTTTTACCCCAGTATGATGGGTTGGCGAGAAACTTGTTCTCTTCCCATTGCCTAGTTGGCGTTGGGCAATTCATACTTTTACCCCAGCATGATGGGTTGGCGAGAAACTTGTTCTCTTCCCATTGCCTAGTTGGCGTTGGGCAATTCATACTTTTATCTCAGCATGATGGGTTGGCGAGAAACTTGTTCTCTTCCCATTGCCTAGTCGGCGTTGGGCAATTCATATTTTTACCCCAGCATGATGGGTTGGCGAGAAACTTGTTCTCTTCCCATTGCCTAGTTGGCGTTGGGCAATTCATACTTTTATCCCAGCATGATGGGTTGGCGAGAAACTTGTTCTCTTCCCATTGTCTAGTCGGCGTTGGGCAATTCATACTTTTACCCCAGCATGATGGATTGACGATAAACTTGTTCTCTTCCCATTGCCTAGTCGGCGTTGGGCAATTCATACTTTTACCCCAGCATGATGGGTTGGCGAGAAACTAGTTCTCTTCCCATTGCCTAGTTGGCGTTGGGCAATTCATACTTTTACCCCAACATGATGGGTTGGCGAGAAACTAGTTCTCTTCCCATTGCCTAGTCGACGTTGGGCAATTCATACTTTTACCCCAGCATGATGGGTTGGCGAGAAACTAGTTCTCTTCCCATTGCCTAGTCGGCGTTGGGCAATTCATATAGAAACTTGTTCTCTTCCCATTGCCTAGTTGGCGTTGGGCAATTCATACTTTTACCCCAGCATGATGGGTTGGCGAGAAACTTGTTCTCTTCCCATTGCCTGTCGGCGTTGGGCAATTCATACTTTTACCCCAGCATGATGGGTTGGCGAGAAACTTGTTCTCTTCCCAATGCCTAGTCGGCGTTGGGCAATTCATACTTTTAGCCCAGCATGATGGGTTGGCGAGAAACTTGTTCTCTTCCCATTGCCTAGTTGGAGTTGGGCAATTCATACTTTTACCCCAGCATGATGGGTTGGCGAGAAACTTGTTCTCTTCCCATTGCCTAGTCGGCGTTGGGCAATTCATACTTTTACCCCAGCATGATGGGTTGGCGAGAAACTTGTTCTCTTCCCATTGCCTAGTCGGCGTTGGGCAATTCATACTTTTACCCAAGTATGATGGGTTGGCAAGAAACTAGTTCTCTTCCCATTGCCTAGTTGGCGTTGGGCAATTCATACTTTTACCCCAGCATAATGGGTTGGCAAGAAACTTATTCTCTTCCCATTGCCTAGTCGGCGTTGGGCAATTCATACTTTTACCCCAGTATGATGGATTGGCGAGAAACTAGTTCTCTTCCCATTGCCTAGTCAGCGTTGGGCAATTCATACTTTTTAGGTCAGAGACGCTTAATTACACATGCCTAAAAGAAGATTGGGGGCTGTTCAAACTTGAGAACTAAGCACACCCGGTTTGGGTCAGAGGCATCAAACTGCGCATGCCCAAGAAAAGACTGATGGTGGTTCAAACTTGAGAACCAAACTGGAGGCAGTTTAAGGCTCTCTCGCGTAACTTGAACTGGGTACTCCAAACACACCAGGGTTTAGGTCAGAGGCGCCAAACTGCGCATGCCTAAGAAAAGACTGGAGGTGGTTCAAACTTGAGAATCAAACACACCAGGGTTTAGGTCAGAGGCGCACAATGCGCATGCCTAAGAAAAGACTGGAGGTGGTTCAAACTTGAGAACCAAACACACCAGGGTTTAGGTCAGAGACGCACAATGCGCATGCCTAAGAAAAAGAGAAGACGCGTATCTCCAGGGGTACTAAGAATAGTATTTCTTTAGAAATTTACCATTGATCGGCATCATCATCCTGTCGCCGTCTTGATTCATTAAGCGATAGGCTCCACTGGAGTATACTGTCTCTACAACAAACGGTCCTTCCCACTTGGGTTCAAATTTACTCTTAGTCTTGTGGGTTAGCACCATTGGCCTCTTAACAGCCAGAACCAAGTCTCCTTGCCTAAAGGTCCTTGGTTTGACGTTCTTATTGAACGTTTGAGATATTCGGGCTTGATACAACTCAATTTGTTGTTGAGCCCTGAGACGTTTCTCATCTAACGCCTCTAGTTCTTACAGTCTTTGCTGATGGCGCTCTTCTGTCGTCATCTTTGTGGTTAAAGCCACTCTTAATGATGGTATCTGGATTTCAAGAGGCAAGACAGCCTCACTTCCATAAACCAAAGAGAACGGGGTTGCCTTTGTCGGGGTGCGAACGGTGGTGCGATAAGCCCATAAACATTCTCCAAATTTTTCATCCCAATCTCGTTTATTGGAAGATACGAACTTTCGAAGGAGTTTGATGATCGTCTTGTTGAAAGCTTCTGCTAACCCATTAGCCGCAGGGTTATATGGTGTAGAAGCAATATCTTTGATTCTGAACTTATTGCAGAATCTGGAGAATCTCTGACTGATGAATTGCGGACCATTATCATGAATGATCCGTCGAGGGACGCCGAATCGGTAAATGACATGATGCTTGATAAACTTGATTACATCTGTCGTTTTCACCTCTTTCATGGGCACGGCTTCGGCCCACTTTGAAAAATAATCGGTTATTGCAAGAATAAACAGATGTCCTCTGGATGACGGGGGAGTTATTGGCCCTACAATGTCCATTCCCCAGGCTTCAAATGGCCAGCTTGCGACGGTATTGTGCAAGTATTCTTGGGGTTGATGAATAAAATTGGCATGTATTTGGCATGCATGACATCGTTTAGCGTATGCCATTGCTTCCGTAACCATGCTCGGCCAGTAGTACCTCAGCCTTCTTATACGGTCTCCAAGTTTGGGACCGGGCTGATGAGCTCCGTATATTCCATCATGTGTTTCTTTTAGCACTTGTTCTGCTTCTGCTTTCGATATGCAGCGTAGCAATAGACCACCTCTTGACTTTCTATACAAAGTCTGAAGTTTCTTGTCGTAATAAAATCTTTGGGCCTTCCTCTTTATTGAGATGGCTTCCTTAGGATCTTCTGGTAATATCCCATGCAAGGCATAATCCACAAACGGAAATCGCCAATCACGGGGTTCTAACTTTAAACCAATCTGGCATACCTCTTCTTCTTGAGATACCACATCTGGGTGGAGGAGTTCTCTACTACTAATGGTGATGCTTTTAGCTTCACCTGGCGGGATTGCCAGCGTTGCGGCTAATGCGGCAAGAGCATCTGCATAAATGTTCTCGTTTCGAGATACATGATATATGTAGAATTGTTCAAAATATCCTGCTAGCTCAATAGTTAGCTGATGATAAGGGATGAGGGCTTCATGTCTGATTTCATACTCACCTGTCAACTGATTGATGATGAGTTTAGAGTCTCCATATGCCTCTAGATAGTTCACCCCCAGTTGCAGAGCTATTTTTAAGCCGATAATAAGCGCATTGTACTCCGTTACATTATTAGTGCACGGTTCTGTTAATGAGTAACCGTTAGGCAATATATGTTTATGTGGGGATATTAGCACAACCCCCACTCCAGCAGCAGATCGTCTCGCGGCACCATCAAAGAACATTTGCCAAGGTTGTTCTCCGGTAACTGTGTTGACTTCTGATGTCTGCTTTAATTTGGACCAAATTGGATGGTCTGCAAGGAAATCAGCGATTGCCTGTCCCTTCATGGCCTTTTGAGGGACAAAATGTATGTCATAGGGCGATAGTAAGAGCGCCCATTTTGCCAATCGGCCATTCAAGAATCCTGGTTTTGTCATCAGAATCTTCAGGGGATTAACCCGTGATATGACATGAATTGTTTGCCCCGAAAGGTAGTGTCGCATTTTCTGAACAGCAAACACTAGGGCTAAACATTCTTTTTCAATCGGGGTATACCGCTGTTCGGCCCCAATCATTGTTCTACTTAAATAGTAGAGGGCATGTTCATGGCCGTGCTCATTATATTGAGCAAGTAATGCTCCTAAAGCATTATCCATGGCCCTTACATATATAAGGAAGGGCTGCCCAGGGGCTGGTGCTATTAGTACATGAGGCTTAGTAAGGTACTCCTTGAGGTCATCAAATACCTGCTGACATGCCTCATCCCATATAAAAGACACTTCCTTTTTCATAAGTTTTGAGAATGGCTGGCATCGTCCAGATAGGTTGGAAATGAAGCGTCGAATATAAGCGATTTCCTTGTAATCCCCTTAATTCCTTAAGATTGCGGGGAGGCGGCATTTCGCTAATCGCTTTTACCTTTTCCGGGTCGAGGAAATTCCTTTTGAAGTTATTACGAACCCTAGAAACTTCCCGCTGGATACCCCCATGAACAACTTGGTAGGATTCATCTTCAAGTGATGTTTCCGCATAAGATCGAAGACCACTCTTAAATCGTAAAGATGATCTTCTTTGTCTTTGCTTTTAACTGCTAAGTCATCCACATAGCACTCCACTGTTCTGCGTAGGTGTTCTTTGAATATGGCGCTCATTGCGCGTTGGTAGGTGGCACCTACATTCTTTAATCCGAATGACATCACCGTATAACAGTATACCCCCTGTGGCGTTCTGAAAGCTGTATGCTTTTCATCATCCGGGTGCATCTTGATTTGGTTATAACCTGAGAAGCCATCCATAAAGGACATCCTCGCATAACCGCAAGTATTATCGATCATCACGTCGGTGATGGGGAGTGGAAATTCATCCTTGGGACATGCAGCGTTCAGATCTCGAAAGTCAATGCATATCCGGATTTTGCCATTCTTTTTGTGAACTGGCACTATGTTTGCCACCCAGTCTGGGTGTTGTTCTTCACGGACGAACCTGGATTGTATAAGCTTATTGACCTCAGCAACTATTGCCTCCATCAATTCCGGTCGAAAACGCCTCTGTTGTTGTTTAACAGGTTTGACATCTTCTTTTATATTTAACCGATGTGTGGCAATTTGAGGGTCAAGCCCAGGCATATCTTCATAACTCCATGCGAATACATCTATATACTCTTTGATAAGGGATATAAGTTCCTCTTTTTCTAAAGGAGTTAGTGTGTCGCTTATGAAAATGGGTTTCGGATTTTCTTCTGTTCCCATGTTAACCTGTATTAATTTGTCTTCTGTGGGCGGGTCACGCTGTTCAAAGCGGACAT
This sequence comes from Dracaena cambodiana, assembly GCA_036321105.1. Lineage (NCBI taxonomy): Eukaryota > Viridiplantae > Streptophyta > Magnoliopsida > Asparagales > Asparagaceae > Dracaena > Dracaena cambodiana. The sequence continues at coordinate 13,512,232 of JAYEPQ010000006.1, read as the reverse complement.
CCCAGAGAGTATCCATATGCCTAGCCCAAGCATCATCTTGAACGTCAATTGGTTCCTCGTCGCTTTCTGGCGCGGCTGAAACCATATTGATTGTCAAAGATTGAAACCAAGCATCGGTGCTTATATCTGAATCATGATCTGGTGAAAATGTTTCTTCTTTGGCCGAAGGACTCTCTTCATCATTTAATGGTGACGAGGGTGGAGTAGATACATAACCCAACCCCCTGCGGGTCTTCTGATAATAATCAGGGCTCTTTCCTCTCGGTCAAAACGAGGGTATGAGATTCCGCCGCCCTTTTCCAAAGTTTAATTCCGGCTTCTGGGTAAAATTATATCCCATTTTCTCCATCATCTGTCGGGACCTTTGCTCATATAAGTGAAATTGAGGTGATGTTTGTTCATCACTTTCACTACTTTGTCTCTGTCGAGGCGACGTGGCTACTTTGCCGAACATGATCGGCCTTTGGGACTTCTGTCGGGGAGGCACTTCAAAGAAGTGCCCTTGATCCTCGGTTATTTTTAATTGAGAGAGGAGGGAAGACCTGAGGGGCAAATGGTATGCCGCCAGAACTTCAAGTTCGGTCAGGCCATCCGCTTCGGTGGAGGTACAAGAGGGCTCAGACTCAGTAGCTACAGCATGCTCGTAGACTAACTTTACATTTTCATTAATAACCCATTTACTTTCTGTTACATCCACTATATTATCAAGACCTAAGCTAAGATCTAGGTGAGGGTTGATTTCGTAATCACCCCCATCATCTTCTCCAAGGAGCTCGTACTCAGTGTCGACTTCATTGCCACTGTCGTCGGGCTTTGGAGACTTGCTAAGACTGTCATTGGAGGCTTCATGTACTGGTTTGTAGAGTGCAGCATCTGTGAAGTAATTTTCCAACCCTTTGAATGGCTGCTTGTCAGCAATTAGTGTCCGGACCTCTCCTTCCTCATCGCAATATTTCATGCACTGGTGAAGAGTCGACGGAACTATCATATGAGAGTGGATCCAAGGTCGCCCCAATAAAAATTGTAGGAGGTATCAGCGTCAATTATATAGCATGTAACCTCCGTTTTCAAGTCTCCAATTTGACACCGCAATCGGATCTTACCAAGAGGATGGTTATTATTAGCGTTGAATCCATAGATGGTAGTGTGTGTAGGTGTCAAGCGATGAAGGGAAATCCCCAACAGCTGCATCAATCTACTGGGCACGACGCTGAGTGCAGAACCTGGATCAATCTGAATTCGGTCCACTTTTGTGGACCTGACATATCCAGTGAAATATAAAGGCCTATTATGCTTTATATTCCTCACCTGCATGTCTTCTGGAGAGAAGATGATTTGTGGGACTTGCCTCCTCACTTGATGACAGTGGGGGCAAGAGTCCCGCTCTTTGATGGCCGGCTCGACAATCTGAGCTAGGAATGACTCAGAGTCTGCCAAGGCCTCTCTTAGAGCTTCACGTGTTGATTTTGATAATCTCAACAATTCGTAAAGCGTTACTTGCGCTGGGATGTTAGCCAACTGCGCAATTATGTCAAATTCGAAGGGAGTTTCTTTGGCTCCTTCATCTCTGGTAGGATTCTTCTAGAAACGAAGTCCTTTCTGCTTCGCAGGCTTTGCGAGTTCTGCATAGATATCTTTTGGATCCACTCTAGTATAGTCCTTAAGATATGTCTTTCCAAATCGAGTACCGGAAGGGCCTGCCCCATCTTGATGAGTGGCCATAGTTTCGGGTTCTTCTTCAGAATCTGTGAAGGCCCCCGAAGCTATATATTCTTTCTTTATATCCGCAGAAATGGCGTTAACAGTCCGCTTCTTGCCTTGACTTCTTGAAGTAGTCCATTGTTCATCTTCCAGCAAGTCGGGGTGAACCCACATAACTTCCCCCTTTTGGGTTGTTAAGGGGACAAGTCCCTCTTGGGCTTTGTTGTGCGGATCAAGATTCTTCGTGACCATCTTACCCTTAGGGATTGGGGTCACTCCTGCAGGAAACTCGTGGGTTCCGACCATTATGGTTGCCATATTGGTAGTGACTTTCTTTTGCTCTTCCTTAAGCGTCAAAACTCCAGCCTCTATTAGTGCTTGGATTCTGTTCTTAAGGGGAAAACAATCCCTGGTAGGGTGTCCAACATTCCGGTGATAAAGACAGTAATTGGGGTCTTTAGTCTTACCCGCATCTTCTGCCTTCTTATTCTCCGGAAGTTTTAGCATTCCTTTCTTCTGGAGCAGGTGAAAGAGGATATATGTCTGTTCCGCCTTGAAAGTGTAATTCCTTTCTTGTTGCGGTATGATTTGCCTTGATCCTCGCTGTTCTTGAGGCTTTGGCTCTGGCGGAGGACCGGTTTTCTGAGGAGCAGTTTCTGACGACATGACTGCTTTCCCTTTATTCTTATTGCTGTTGTTTTGGGTATATGGCTTACTACCCCCAGCGTTTCTTGATCCGCGGGATTCCTCGACTCAGCGAATCAAGTCTTCAGCTTGCTCTCCTTGTTTGAGCAGGTCCCTCCACGTCTTAAACTCTACGGCCCCCATTTTGAGGAGCACATTGGTCTTAAGGTTGTGTCGACAGGTCTCGACTAGAGTTTCCTGGATCATTCCGTGTTTACAATGTACGGACTTCTCCCGAAACCTTTCTATGAAATCTTTAACCGTTTCTTATTCTCCTTGCCTAGTTGCAAGGAGGGAATGAATAGTAATCTCGGTGTCATCCTCGAAGAAACATGAGAGAAATAATTTCTCAACATCTAACCAGGTATTAATAGTACCTGGGGGCAACTGCATGAACCAAGTAAAGGCAGGCCCTCGCAAAGTACTTGCAAATACTTTGGTCATGATGGGATCATTACCCATTAAGTGTCCTGCTTGGGACAAAAAGTAATATATATGCTGACTGGGCGATCCCTTCCCGTCGTATGGCTCTAACTTGAGCGGCTTATACTTTGGTGGGTAAGGTATTATATCCCATTCAGGAGGATACGGTCTAGAGACCCCAGCTTCTTTCAACTCCTTTTTACGCATTAAAACTTCGAGTTGACTCTGCAGCTTTTCTATCTTTTCGCCATGCGGATCATGGAAAGAAAATCTATCCTCTTCCTCATGCATCGAGTGGGCTTTCTCTTCCTGTTCTTCTTCATTCAGAGTTTCTTTCCCCTTTTTGGCGTTATCTTCAACAAACCTCGATAGCATGACTTTGAGTCCTTCAATCATCTTTTGCTGCTCTCGAATCATCTTTTCTTGAGCTTCAAATCTCTGATTGATATCGTCATACTTATCTGCCATATGCGATGCTGACTTCTGTAGCCGAGACGATATAGAGGATGGGGGCGAGGCTATAGCGGAATTATCGCTGTCCTCATCGTAAGAACCCCCTGCGAGCTTCTTATAATTTCGGGGTGGGACGGCTCCTGATCTTAGTCGAGTAATACGATGAGGTTCATCATCGCTCGATTCTGAATCATCATCCGTCTCTGCAATTTTCTTCCCTTTTCCTACCATGTTGGAAGTTACAGCTCTCCCTTGTTTCAGGGGAGTGGTTCTTGTCTTCTTAGCAGGATTCTGGTTTGACTCGTTTAATCGGTCGAACACAGATATCCTGTTCTTGCTGCAGCCACAGTTATCCATCACGGCTGATACTGCTGTCACAAGTTGCTGGCAATGGCAACTATGTTCAACTTGAAGTTGGTCTATGCCTCTCTTCTTAGAGAGATGTTCCCTAAGGTCAGTGCCTCTAGACATGGAATCAAGAGGTCCATTCAACTCTTGAGAATGTTTAGGAATCCACTGAAGCTTCTTTGATTGATCAACCCTGACTCTGGGGTCAGACCGATCCTCGCGTGGCTTAGGAATAGCCTCGCGTTTCACATTGCGGGCCTGAAGAATAGCTCCGCGCTTATCCATACTAGCCTCGCGTTTCTCGCTGGCTTGGTGTGTCCTTGGAAGTTTAGCTTCTGGAATAATAGCCCCACGTGAAGGGAATTTCTTGCGCGCTGGCTTATCTTTACGATTAACGCAGATCATACCTTCGCGCTTAGCGCGATTTTTACGACTGACAACTATCTGCCAATCATTTTCCCGTTCCTTGTGGGTATCAGAAGTCTTGCGTTTATTGCAAGTATCACTGGCTTCGCGTCTCTCGCTAGGCACAGTAATAGCCTCGCGTGGAGAATCACACGCTGGCTTTGAATAATTTTTATACTCGCGTAACTCGCGAATGTTGGGTATTCTGCGACTAGCGCAACCCTTACTGGGTTCGCGTCTCTCGCTAGGCTCAGTAATAGCCTCGCGTGGAGAATCACACGCTGGTTTTGAAGGATTTTTATACTCGCGTAACTCGTAAGTGTTGGGTATTATGCGACTAGCACAACCCTTACTGGCTTCGCATCTCTCGCTAGGCTCAGTAATAGCCTCGCGTGGAGAATCACACGCTGGCTTTGAAGGATTTTTATACTCGCGTAACTCGCGAGTGTTGGGTATTCTGCGTAACTAGCCAGTATTACCAGCCTTGCGTGGAAAATCACACGCTGGCTTTTCCTTGCTTTTAAGGCAAGTTGTATCTTCGCGTTTAACGCGGTAGAGACTGGTCTCGCGGGTAGCGCAAGCCAGTTTGCGAGGGACCATAGCCTCGCGTCCTCTAGAGTTAGCTCCGCGTCCAAGGTGGGCTTTGAGGGCTCTACGCCTCGCTCTCCGGTTCCTGTTCCGGAGTTGGGTCCTGGTCAGTCCAGTTCCCAAGTCTTCTTCGGCAATCGGAAGCTCATCCTCGGCTAGGATTTCTTGTGTGAACTCCGGCTCTATAGCCGTAGTCTCCAAGGATCCCCGTCTCTCGGTGGATACCTTTCTACCAGTCACTCGGGCATCGGAGTACATGCGACGATAGTGCCGTGTCTCATCCAAGTCACCTGATCCGGAGGAGAGGAACTCCTCGTACTTCTGCTGGTCGATTTCAACAACCAGCGTGTCTACTTCGGATCCGATCAAGTCAATGTCCGATTGCGCCACAATCTCTTCATCAGTGAAAGAGACGGCTCCCACTGTGGTCGCCAGTTTGTTCGTCGCAAAAGTTTCTTCGCTTCCTTCCATTGAACACATCTTAGATTATAATAGAAGTGAACAAGATATAAAAAGAACAAACGAGAGGATTTTATACTTCAATCTCTCTCTTTTACAATATTGTGGGATCTGTGGCGATGGGATCTATAGTAGTTCCTTTGGACGATCGGTATGTTGAAATCTTCTCTTTTAAAGATATCGGCCGACTATAGACGATCTTCTCTGGTTTTGATTTGTTCAAGGCTCTCTCGTAAAAATCTCAAGAACTCCAGAAAGAAGATGGTGATTTTCTCTGATCTTCACGAACTCAAGGCTCTGTGCGTAACTTGAATTCTCCAAGATTTCAGAAGATGATCAGCAAAGGCTTCAAGGCTCTTTTGCGTACTTGAATTGCCAAAAGATCGATAGAAAACTTCTGATGCCAAAAAGAAGACCACCCTTAGGGTTTCACCAGGAAGGTATTTATAGCCCCAGGTTAATGCAAGAGTTTCTATCTAAATAGAACTCGCATTCATCAAGGATTCCAATCAAATATCTTAGTTTTGATGGAATTCTGATTAGACTTGATTCGGGTATTTGGATAAGCCCAGAATCATAATCTCAATCAATTTGAGATTCTGGTTATCTGCTTACGCGGAGCTTTAATCGCATCAAAACGCGGCGCTAAATAACCAAAACGCGGAGCTAACGCGGAGCTATTGATCATCTCCGTGTTTTACTCAAACACGAGGCTAATACAAGCCAAACTGCGGAATCAACGCGGAGCTATTAAATATCTCCGCGTTTTATTCAAACGCAGGGTTAATATAACCAAACGCGGGGCTATTGAATTGGCTTCGCGTTCTGTTGTGGAAAATCCTTTTAACTTAGAAATTTTCACTGCCAACAATGTACTAATGATTTTTGTTTTGTGGTTGATACATCGTGAGTAGCAAACCGAGGTAACATCTAAGCACTCTTTCTTGATTTCTACTTATTCTTAAGAGATTTTATATAAATATCAATTCATTGAGAATAATCTGTATTTTAAGCTGGGGGACGCTTATGAAATTAACTTAAGTTTTAATTTCTTCGATGTTTGCAACAACTTTTTCAAATTTTTCAAATTTTTCAAAGCTTTAATTCCTTTTAGTTTTTCTTTCAAAATCTCCTATATAAAAAAGGGTCATTTCAAAAAAAAAAAAAAAAAAAAAACTTTCTAACTATAGTTTGGTTGATAAGTTTAGATTTGGACTAACAATTAGTTTTTAGAAATAACATTTGTCTAAGAATTAGTAAAACTAAAAACTATATAAAAAATTAGCATGACAGTTCTTTCAACAGAGAACGGCTATCGAAGCAGCTGTTAAAGCAACTGTCGACAGTTGTTGACTATAGGACAAAATTTTTTCTATTCGAGAGCGACTGTCAAAGCCACTATCTATGCGTTTATCGACAACGGTCGACAACCACCCTTGGTTATAAATAACTCTTCGAGTCTTTTCTCAAATACCAAAACTTAGTCCCTCTCTTCTATAACAAACCAGAGAAAATTTCGTCCTCTTTCGACAGTGGAAGTCAACCCTACGCAATTCTTTTCAAAAATTTACAAATCACTAAGCAAGTAAGTCTTCTGTCACTATTTTGATAAAAAGTAGATTTTTGTCTTAAAAATCTAGATCTACAACTTATGTGAACTAATTAGAGCAAATCGAAGATGGAAGTTAACTTCTTAGTAGAATGGGAGTAGTTCGGCTAATTTTTTATGAATTTTTGATGAATTTGTCTATTTATTTGATGAAATATGCTAGTTTAAGGGTCTAATTAGACAAAAATCACACCTTTTGGCGTAAAAATTCATGGGTTGCTAGAATGCATATTAAATTCATGCATTAAAAATATGATTAAGATGATGTTTGATATATTTGGGGGAATTTAAAAATAAAACATAATAATCATATATAATTAATAAATTTTGACAAATAATAATAAAGATCATATCTTTACTATTATTTGCTAAGAGATATATTTTGACACTATTGCTGAATGGGAAGGAAGGAAACAGTTTGAAAGAGGCCAAGAGAAGAACCATCAGATTTGTCTCCTCCACATAGACACAAAATCGAAAAGGCGGCAAGTAAAAAACTGATGGAGAAATACGAGGACTTCCGGCTTTGGCCTGAACGGGAAGTTGACTATGGAAAAATAAAAGAGAATCTTTCATTCAGGTCACTGATGCAAGATGTAAGTTTGGAGGAATACACATTGCAAGCACGCGCCACCTTGCAACGAGATCGTACGTGAATTTTATGCACATCTTCAGCAAGCAATGTGCAATCAACTAGCATTTTCGATAGTCAAGGGCATGGAAATACCGTTTACAAGAGAAGAAAACTTACAAGCCATCCCTATTCTTGGTGTACTTTAAGAAGAACCCTCATTCACCAATAAGGTCAACAAGATACCAAGCGGCTCTCAAAGATTTAAAGAGTTTTACTCTAATATCAATAATTAAAAATTGGCTACTCAAGGAACGAGTTACTTTTGGTGAGTCTTTTTTTTATCAAATATAACATCATACCATTTTTCACAACAACAGAATTGTATTCGAGAGACATGGTGTTATTGAAATGATCTTGTAACAGCACCTCTTTGATGTCACCTCCATCATGCACACCGTAGTAATCCAACACGTGGGGGGGGGGGGGGGGGTGGAAGCCCATGAATATATCCAGCATCCAAGAATGGCCAAATTAGTTCTAGTTCTACCATTTCTGATAACAAAAATTTGACTCAGCAATGGGATTGATTTGACATCAACTGACATAATTGTTTGTAAAATGATACCATTCATGGATACTACTGTTAGGAGGAGCATGAGTGTCCGATAAGATCGACAGGAGTAGCAGGGACAATAAGACCAAGCATAAGAAACTACCCCGCTAGTTGGTCACGAAGAACCAGATCGTGATTGAGGAGGCTCAATAACTCAGGTAGCCCAACCACCTGAGATTACACTCCAAACTCTACATTAGTTGATAACTAACATAACCAATACTTTCAACAAAATGCTGCAAGTCATTGAGACACAACAGATCTGATTTGAGTGACATCAAGAACGTAACTTCCAGTTCCTAATCAGGATAAACCGACGTATAGGTGGAGAAGATGCGACTCTCTCTCTCCTGTTGAGGATGACCCGAAATGCTAGGGAAACATAGGGTCCTGCCGGTGTCAAAGATGCAAGTACAAAAAGAGAAGATTAGCAGAATCATTGATATCAATTATCTATGGGAGTGTACTTTCTAGAGAACTAACAAAACCATATGTTTTCTAACCTTGACCTCATATATTATTTTCTTCATACATTGCTTGCATAGTATATTAATGATGAACTGAAACACTACATAATTTAAGTTGGGGGTAGGTAGATACATAACTTATCATTTTACTTTACTGTATCATATGTATCATAACTAACTAAGAAAGCCATAAAAATCATAAAAAAAATAAAAAAATTTACATAGTTTTTCATTTGTTTGATGTAAAAAAGTAAGATTAGAAGTATTTTACATGGTCTGTTTATGAGAGTGATATCTTAATATTGATAATTATATGATAATAGTTCTTATGTAATCATAATTGTGAAATTAAATCCGACAATAAAAAATATGGATACTTAAGATTCGAATCGAGTAGGCACTCTAAACACTTACAAAATGAGTCATGAAAAGTTGATAATAAAGAGAAAAATTAAAAGGAAGGTCGATCTTATATATAAAAAAATAAAACCGAGCCTATTATTAAGGCAAGATTCTTTTATAGATAAAAGAAAAAAAAAAAAAATAGAAGTGAGCTTGGTATTAGGGCAAGGATCTTCTTAAAAAAATAGGAGTGAGCTTGGTATCAAGGCAAAGATCTTCTACATAAAAAATAAAAAAATATTAAAATATATATGAAAAGAGTTCCTATAAGTTTGATTGGAGTTTGAAATTTGACAACTCATATACACGATCACAATAATGCATAGGAGAGGATAATTGATAATAAAAATATATTTATGATATGATTCAAATGATCATAAAGGTTTATAATGACATTAGATAATAAGTGATTTGATAAGGTTGATATCTTTATAAATATCCATGTGCATATCTCTAATTGAGCTTGATATGTAAAGGAAATGAAATGCAAATATATATATATATATATATATATATATATATATATATATATATATATATATATATATATATATATATATATATATATATATATATATATATATATATATATATATATATATATATATATATATATATATATATACTTTTTCTTTATTTACACTTATCCTTGTTTTATTTATTTTCTTGAACTCAACATTTCTTGATGCTTGTGGGTAACATCACTGGAAACCCTCACAAAACCACACTTGTCCATGAGGGTAGCCTAGGAGTTTAATGACTTGTTGCACTTGCCAAATGCAATTGTGATTCCTAAGAAATTGAGTTATGATTTATTTTTATTTAAGAATATTTTATTTTCCTAATTTGATAATTTTTAAGGGATTAGCAAAGCTCACGTTGGGGGTGTGATTAAGAGTGAAAGGTATAGTAATTTTAGTTTGTTTTGTATGCTCGTAATCTAATTTTAGTGATTAGTACAAGAAATGAATGATAAATTATTTTTATTAATTAAACTTTCCACTTTAATGTTTTCTAATATTTTATGGCCTTTTCGCAGAACTCTATGTGGAAGGAAATCGGAAAAATGAAAGCTTCTCTCAAATATCAGCCCAGACTAGCTAATTGACAGGATTAGCTGTCGACAGCTGTCTACTGGAGTCGACATTTAGCCACTGTAATTCAAAAATAGAGAATTCCCGAGAGCAGCTATTGATATGATTTTGGAAAGTCATGGTGGCTAAATAGATATTCAAGGATATCTAATGTAAAGAAAGTTTCCTTTTAAATAGAATTCTTGTTAGGTTTTTGTGAGGTTATGAATACTCGATGTAATTCAGAGTTTCAGAGAGGAAAAAAAGTAAAAGAAAAAAGAGAGATAATATAGAGATTTTATATTTTTGTTTTGAGAATAGTTTTGTACTTTTTCATAGTTATTAATAAAGGAATATCTTTTATTTTTATATTGATGGTTGTGATGAGTATGATTGACTAAATTTCTTCGTTGATTTAGATGAGACAACATATCTTAGAAAATTTACTGGTTTGTGTTTATTTGCGTATCATGCTTAATTGTTTTATGTAAAAATGATATTTTTGGTTCCTTATTATCATGTTAGGATTTAAATATGTTTTTTGAGTCTTTGATGATATATAATTTGATAATATATTCGTTATTTAGTTTTTGATATACTGTAGACTTTTTATGCATGGTGTATGCTTGACTTTTAATGTTTATTTTTACTATTCATATATCATACATAAATTAACTCAAATTAAAAATGGGATTAACCGGGGGAAATAGCCAAATTATCAAGTTTGCAACTTTATTTAATTTTGTACTTTGCAGATATATTTTCTAGTTGTGGGAAGACCACTTGATCTATATAATTGAGATAAACAAGTATAAGCATATCCAATAAGTTATTCTATGGGGGGAGTTACTTATTTGACCAACAATTTTCTTTAGATAATTAATAACAAATCAATTTTTAATTTAGTAAAAAAAAATCAAATCTTTTTAATTCGTAATCTATCTCTATCATAAGTATTTACTGTAATAAAAAAACTATTCTCGAGAGAATGATCTTGGGTTACCACCCTTGTATAACTTGCCGATCTCTTGCATTTAGAAGTGTAGGATTTAGATCACAGGTCACTTCTCGATCATGATCCTGCCCTTCATGACCAACCAATGGGGTGGCTTCTTATGCTTGTTCTTGTTGTCCTTGCTGCTCCTGTCGGTCTTATCAGGTGCTCATACACCTTCTAATAGTAGTATCCGTGAATGACATTATTTGATGTGCGATTATATTAGTTGTTGACAAATCAATCCCATTGTTAAAGTAAATCGTCATGATGAGAGATAGCAGAACTAGAACTGGTTTTGTAGCTTTTGGGTGCTGGATATATTCATGGGCTTGCCCCATGCATTGGGCTACTACAGAGTGCATGATGGAGGCAACATCTAATAGGCATTGCTCCAAGATCTTGTTTAGCAACACCACATCCTTTGAGTATAATTCTGTTGTTGCGGAGGACGTTAAGATATCATATTTGATAAAAAAAGTCTCACCAATATGAACGGCTTCTTGAGGTATCCAATTTTCAAAAAGCTTTCATTAAGTATGCAGATTGGTCGCCCATCGCCGGTTGAAAATATGTGTAGAACTCTCAGACTATCTTGTTGCAAGGTGGCATGTGGTTGTATAAAGTGTATTCTTCCAACCCCACATCTTGCATAAATGTCCTGAAGATTTCATTTATTTTCCGATACTCCACTTCTCATTCGGGCTATAACCAAAATTCTTCATATTTTCTAGTAGCTTTTAGTTTGCCGGCTTCTTTATTCATTGTCTTTGAGGAGGAGATGAACCTGAGGATTCTACTCGTAGCCTCTTCGACAAAATTTTTTGCTTTCAAACAAATCTTATGTGGCAGATTGCTTGGATTCACAATATTTCTATATTTCATTTGATTTTTGGTATTTTTAAGCTATGCTTAATTCTAATTGGGTGGATTGTGAACATAGAAATAATTTTCCGCAATGAAGATTATGGGAATGGCGTGTGGATGCTTATGTGTTGGTATATACATAATAAGCATAGGGATCCAAACGACATGTGGATGAAGACACGCCTATTTAATTTTCTCTCATTCCAGTATCAAATCGGAGTGCACTAGAACATTCATATAGTTTTGATCACAAGGTTCATCAAATTCATAATTATAAATATTAGAAAATTAATATAATCCAGCTTCAATACTCTTATATAGTCCACACACAATATTTTTTTTTGTAAATTATTGAGTTTACAAGGTCGACGACAACAACACATTTAAATAATATTTATTATTTCAAAATGTTCCAATCTAAAATATAAATTTTACTATGAATATTTAATATAATTGCACGATTCTAATATTTGATGGACAATATATTTAAATTATATTATTTTAACATCAAGACGTATAAAAATTATAATATTTATATATATCAAAATTGACCCTATACAAATTCTGTTAGGCATATTTAAAAGAGTTTTACTATCAAATTACCTAATAATTTGGTTTAATTCTCAATATCAATTAATAGTCCAAAATGTGACAGAGTATATTCACAAAATAATAGTTCAAAATGTGATACAAGAATATCTATAAAATAAAATAAATTGCATATAACAAATACAAATTAAATAGATTTCCATGAAAAGAACCAAGAATAACAGTATTACTTACATCAAATTCCTCGTTGTTTTCTTTGATTTCGATTAAGTGAAGGGGAAGGATTTTATTTAGTAGGGGCAAAATCATAATTTTGTAAAACTTCTTTATGAAGTTTTCTTCCCCTTAAGCCACTTCACCCCCATACAGTGCCACCCTCTCCTTCTCTCGACAGCACATGACCACTTTAATATATGGGGTGTGCCCTTAGAAAATGATATAGAAAATGTGTGTGGATAAAAATTCAATTTATTCAATATTTTATTATTTATGACTCCGGTAAATGATTTCCAAATACTATCAAATTATGACCGGACGTACTATGCAATAAGAGAAATACAAATTTTTTTTATCCATTTATCATTTTAACATCTGGAATCAAAGAAATAAAATTCTGAAGTAATTAGAAAAGTAATTTAATATTTTAAAATTAGCAAAATTTAAAAATATTTTTGGGCTTCCCAAAAAAATTTCTAAAAATAATAAATATTAGAAAATAATAACTGCAAAGACAGAATATCATTAGGAGTTATTGATTTAAAATTATACTAACCGAAACTCATTTTGGTGTCCAAATTGATCTCGGTAGCCTTGATTTGGCACATTCGGACCTAGAAGAAGGATACGAGTAGCACAATTTTGAGATATTACATCATATTCACTTAACAAAAGAATTTCATCCTCAAAATTCAAAATTCAGAGACTGGCAATGTATATGGATATGTACGGAGACTGAGATGAACGAAATTAGTATATCTGATTATGAGAAAAGGTATGGACTTTATCCTGATATTATTCTCAATCTCTCAAATAGAGTCTCTAGGTGACTATGTATCCCATGAAACAAAAAGTAATAGTATTACTTAGTTATTCAAGACTTACTTTTGCTGGCCAACGATTGCTACAGGTTTCTTCTTATAATCTTAGGTTCGATCTCAATCCATCTCTGATAGATCTACTACTCTATGATCACAGTCAAGTTTTTGGCGCTGCTGTCGGAAATCATACTATTAAGTTACACTTTAATATAGATTATGATTCCTGCATCATTAATTTTTTTGATTTAGAACTTGCATAACTAGTTGGAGGAGAACATTTAAGGGCAAACTAAATCAATCATACTCAAATCCACACACATTTTCAATCCACCAAACACGTCACGACATGAGCACTAATAATAATAATAATAACAACATCATAAATAATAATAATAATAATAATAATAATAATAATAACAGATTTGGAGATGACAATATGAATGGTAGTCATAGCCATCATGGAGGAAATAAGACGTCTTTATGAGATTATCTACAACCTAATAGGACAACCCAAGCTTTATGCATAACCTTTGAATATGGGATACTTTAAGTTTAAATCTGGAGTAGTTTAAAGTTTGCCTAATGTCTATGAGATGGATTCAGAGAGCCCATATTTGCACCTTTGAGAATTCAACGAAATTCGCTCTACTGTTAATCTTCAAAATATTACTGCAGAGCAACTTAAGTCTAAGCTCTCTCCATTCTCTCTTAAGGATAAAGTAAATATATGTCTACATTCTTTACGTCCCAATTCAATAGGAAGAAGGAATAAGATGCAAAGAAATTTTTTTAAAAAATTCTTTCCTTCACATCGAACAAACTATATGCGAATTCAAATTCTCATCTTTCGACAGAAAGAAGATGAACCATTGCTCGAGGGTTGGGATAAATTAAAATATTTGCTACTCTCATGCCCACATTATGGTTTCGAGATATTGAGAACTGTAAGTACCTTTTATCAAGGGCTAAACTCTGTAACCATGCAATTTGTAGAAACTATGTGTAATGGTGAATTCTTAAACAAAGATATTGAGAAGCATGAGATTATCTTGATTCACTTGACAAAAATTCACAAGCCTAGGAAACTGTGGATAATTTAGATAGACATCTAAAAGAGAAACCTCAGATTAGAGGCGGACTTATTAAATTTGGGGAAACCAAACATATAGCTGCATGATTGACTAAGAAATTTGATGATTTGCTAGCAAAGAAAACTGAAACAATTAAGGCAATAGAAGAAGTTTTGAGAGTTTGTGATATTTACGAATTACAAGGACACATGACTCGTGAATGTCCAACACTTTCTACTTTTAACGAGGTATTAAATGAACAAGCTAATGCCTTTAGCACTGTTCCTTAACCAGTAAATAATCCATATTTACAAACATATAATCTTGATTGGAGGAACCATCCAAATCTTTAATAGAAGCAAAATTCTTAATAACAATTTAATCATCAAAATAAGCCACCACTAATCCACCTTAACAATACGTCCAATCTTTTAATCAACTTTTAGTGTGCCAACACCAGCTAAAAGAAATTTTTAGGATAATTTCTTGCAGATACAGTAGAAAATAGATCAGATAATCTAAACACAGTAACAGTTTATCCAGTCGTGGCAAACGATCAACAGTCAAAATGTGACAGCTTCACCGATATCCAATCACATTTAAGCCATCTTAATTCTGTATTGCAAATAAAAGAAAAAGGTAAGCTACCATCTCAAGCGGAGGCTAGTACTTCAGGTAGAGATGGAGGTATAAATGCTATTACTTCTTCCATTAATAATGATATACCTGAGATAACTGTTGCAATAAATTTACAAAGTAGAAAGGTGCCTACTGAGCCCATTTCAAAAGAAAATACTAAAGAGAAACAGGGTAAGGATTCTGTGCAACAATCTAAATATGATCATTCTAAAGAACCCATTTCCACAAATTATAAGCCACCTGTACTATTTCCTCAAAGATTAAAAGCTAAAAATATTAATGCATCTTATATTGATATTTGAAAATTTTCAAACAGGCAAGATCAATATACCTACATTGGAATAATTAAACAAGTCCCGTCATATGTAAAATTCTTGAAGGACTTGTGCACATCAAAAGACGTCACAACGTACAAAAGAAAGCATTTCTCATGGAATGGGTAGGTACATTATTCTATTCTAAAATGCCTCTTAAATACAAGGATCTGAATCTTCTACTATTTCTTGTGTAATAGGTCAATATAATATAGAGAAAGCTTACAAGATTGGAGGGCTAGTGTAAATCTTTTACCATATTTGGTTTACAAGTCACCTATGTCTAGGACAACTTAAACCTACACCGGTCACACTACAGTTAGTTGATAGGTTGGAAAGGCATCCTAAGGGCATTGTGGAAGATGTTCTAGTGCAGATTGAGAGTTTTTATTTTCCAGTGGATTTTATAGTTACCGACACTGCACTTGTAAAAATTCACGTCTCCATATTCTAGTTATTCTCAGACATCCATTCTTAGCTCCAGTTAATGCGGTTATAAATTGCAGGAATGATGTGGTGAAGATTTCATTTGGAAACATGACTCTTGAACTTAATATTTTTAATGTTTGCAAACCACCTAATATTGATAATGATGAATTGCAAGACATAATTACATTGAACAAATCCGTGATGAAGGATATATCATATCATTGTGCATGTATGATTCTTTGGAGCTAGCATTAACATTGAACGATGACTTATCTAAAATCCGAATGAATCACTAAAATTATAAATTATTTGATGGATGCTCAATATTCGAATATCACGTCATGAATGCCAAAAATGGAAATGCATGAAGAGTTACTTCAAATTACAAAGAAGTTAATACCATCTGATATCCAAGCACTGATCTAAAACCGCTACCTGAAGTCTTAAGTATGCATTTTTGGAACCTAACAAAACTTTTCTAGTGGCAATCTCAGCACATCTTGATGAGAATCAGTAAGAGCGACTACTATCGACATTGTGAAAGTATAAAAGAGCTTTTCAATAGAATATGGAGGACATCAAAGGTATGGACCCCTCTATTTATACACATCACATTACTTTGGAGGATGGAGAAAGCCTATTAGGCAAATGCAACGAAAGCTTAACCCTGCCATGAAGGAAGTGGTTAAAGCCGAAGTGTTAAATCTTCTTGATGCTGGCATTATCTATCCAATTGCTGACAGTAAGTGAATGAGTCCAACCTAAGTTGTTCCAAAGAAGAGTGGGATAATAGTAATTAAAAACGATGAGGAGAGATGATGCCCACTCGTACTACTATGAGTTGGCATATGTGCATCGATTATCGAAGATTGAATCAAGTAACATGCAAAAGTCACTTTCCATTCTTGACCAAGTACTTGAAAGAATAGATGGGCAAGAATTTTATTATTTTTTTATTGTTATTCTAGCTATTATCATATTCAATTTGCTTTAGAGGACCCAGAAAAGACAACTTTACCTGTCTCTTTGGTACTTTTGCGTTTAGAAGAATGTCATTTTGATTATGCAATGTACCCGTAACATTTCAATGGTGTATGATAATAATTTTCAGCGACATGGTTGAAGACTATCTGGAGATATTCATGGATGATTTCTCTATATTTGGAAACAATTTCAAATCTTGTCTAACTAATTTGGGTTCTATGCATGACAGATTTAAAAAAAAAAAAAAACTACTCCTCAATTGAGAAAAATGCCACTTTATGATTATAAAAGGTATTGTGTTAGGTCATATAGTTTAATCTAAAGGGATTGAAGTAGATAAAACTAAGGTTGAGTCTATTTCCAAAATACCAATACCCAAAACCGTGAAAGATATACGTTTATTCTTAGGACTTGTAATTTTTTATGGATGGTTCATAAAGGATTTTAGTATTATTTTTAGGCCCCTTTCTCATCTTCTTGTGCAAGATGTGCAGTTTGAATGGACGCAGGCATGCCAAACAGCTTTCAAAATCTTCAAGGAGATGCTCATTATAGTACCAATAATACAACCTCTAGATTGGTCACATCCATTTGAGATTATGTGTGATGCAAGAGATTATGCAATTGGAGTAGTATTGGGACAATGAAAGAGATAAAAAGCCTACGTGGTCTATTACGCTAACAAGACTCTCAATGATGCTCAAACAAATTGTACGATAACATA
Source organism: Dracaena cambodiana (assembly GCA_036321105.1). NCBI lineage: Eukaryota > Viridiplantae > Streptophyta > Magnoliopsida > Asparagales > Asparagaceae > Dracaena > Dracaena cambodiana. The sequence goes on along the minus strand of JAYEPQ010000006.1, from coordinate 13,494,826 downwards.
GAGAAAGCTTCTAGCTGTAGTTTTTGCTCTAGATAAATTTTATTCCTATATTTTGGGCTCACTTGTGGTTTTTTACCAATCATTCGGCACTCAAATATCTCTTGTCAAAGAAAAACAGAAAACCACGACTAATCCAATGGATATTACTGCTCTAAGAGTTCGATATTGAAATTAAAGACAAGAAGGGAGTAGAGAATGTTGCGGACTACCTCTCTCAACTAACTTCTAAAAATAACGAGCTACTAGTTAGGAACTCGTTTCCTGATGTGCTGCTATTTTTAATTAAAACAGCTCCCTAGTATGCTGACATCATTAATTTTCTTGTTTTAGGTGAAATATCGAATCACTAGAATACGCAAGACAAATGATGATGCTTATACGAGATATTGAGAACTGTAAGTACCTTTTATCAAGGGCTAAACTCTGTAACCATGCAATTTGTAGAAACTATGTGTAATGGTGAATTCTTAAACAAAGATATTGAGAAGCATGAGATTATCTTGATTCACTTAGCAAAAATTCACAAGCCTAGGAAACTGTGGATAATTTAGATATACATCTAAAAGAGAAACCTCAGAATAGAGGCGGGCTTATTAAATTTGGGGAAACCAAACATATAGCTGCATGATTGACTAAGAAATTTGATGATTTGCTAGCAAAGAAAACTGAAACAATTAAGGCAATAGAAGAAGTTTTGGGAGTTTGTGATATTTACGAATTACAAGGACACATGACTCGTGAATGTCCAACACTTTCTACTTTTAACGAGGTATTAAATGAACAAGCTAATGCCTTTAGCACTGTTCCTTAACCAGTAAATAATCCATATTTACAAACATATAATCTTGATTGGAGGAACCATCCAAATCTTTAATAGAAGCAAAATTCTTAATAACAATTTAATCATCAAAATAAGCCACCCACTAATCCACCTTAGTAATACGTCCAATCTTTTAATCAACTTTTAGTGTGCCAACACCAGCTAAAAGAAATTTTTAGGATAATTTCTTGCAGATACAGTAGAAAATAGATCAGATAATCTAAACACAATAACAGTTTATCCAGTCGTGGCAAACGATCAACAGTCAAAATGTGACAGCTTCACCGATATCCAATCACATTTAAGCCATCTTAATTCTGTATTGCAAATAAAAGAAAAAGGTAAGCTACCATCTCAAGCGGAGGCTAGTACTTCAGGTAGAGATGGAGGTATAAATGCTATTACTTCTTCCATTAATAATGATATACCTGAGATAACTGTTGCAATAAATTTACAAAGTAGAAAGGTGCCTACTGAGCCCATTTCAAAAGAAAATACTAAAGAGAAACAGGGTAAGGATTCTGTGCAACAATCTAAATATGATCATTCTAAAGAACCCATTTCCACAAATTATAAGCCACCTGTACTATTTCCTCAAAGATTAAAAGCTAAAAATATTAATGCATCTTATATTGATATTTGAAAATTTTCAAACAGGCAAGATCAATATACCTACATTGGAATAATTAAACAAGTCCCGTCATATGTAAAATTCTTGAAGGACTTGTGCACATCAAAAGACGTCACAACGTACAAAAGAAAGCATTTCTCATGGAATGGGTAGGTACATTATTCTATTCTAAAATGCCTCTTAAATACAAGGATCTGAATCTTCTACTATTTCTTGTGTAATAGGTCAATATAATATAGAGAAAGCTTACAAGATTGGAGGGCTAGTGTAAATCTTTTACCATATTTGGTTTACAAGTCACCTATGTCTAGGACAACTTAAACCTACACCGGTCACACTACAGTTAGTTGATAGGTTGGAAAGGCATCCTAAGGGCATTGTGGAAGATGTTCTAGTGCAGATTGAGAGTTTTTATTTTCCAGTGGATTTTATAGTTACCGACACTGCACTTGTAAAAATTCACGTCTCCATATTCTAGTTATTCTCAGACATCCATTCTTAGCTCCAGTTAATGCGGTTATAAATTGCAGGAATGATGTGGTGAAGATTTCATTTGGAAACATGACTCTTGAACTTAATATTTTTAATGTTTGCAAACCACCTAATATTGATAATGATGAATTGCAAGACATAATTACATTGAACAAATCCGTGATGAAGGATATATCATATCATTGTGCATGTATGATTCTTTGGAGCTAGCATTAACATTGAACGATGACTTATCTAAAATCCGAATGAATCACTAAAATTATAAATTATTTGATGGATGCTCAATATTCGAATATCACGTCATGAATGCCAAAAATGGAAATGCATGAAGAGTTACTTCAAATTACAAAGAAGTTAATACCATCTGATATCCAAGCACTGATCTAAAACCGCTACCTGAAGTCTTAAGTATGCATTTTTGGAACCTAACAAAACTTTTCTAGTGGCAATCGCAGCACATCTTGATGAGAATCAGTAAGAGCGACTACTATCGACATTGTGAAAGTATAAAAGAGCTTTTCAATAGAATATGGAGGACATCAAAGGTATGGACCCCTCTATTTATACACATCACATTACTTTGGAGGATGGAGAAAGCCTATTAGGCAAATGCAACGAAAGCTTAACCCTGCCATGAAGGAAGTGGTTAAAGCCGAAGTGTTAAATCTTCTTGATGCTGGCATTATCTATCCAATTGCTGACAGTAAGTGAATGAGTCCAACCTAAGTTGTTCCAAAGAAGAGTGGGATAATAGTAATTAAAAACAATGAGGAGAGATGATGCCCACTCGTACTACTATGAGTTGGCATATGTGCATCGATTATCGAAGATTGAATCAAGTAACATGCAAAAGTCACTTTCCATTCTTGACCAAGTACTTGAAAGAATAGATGGGCAAGAATTTTATTATTTTTTTATTGTTATTCTAGCTATTATCATATTCAATTTGCTTTAGAGGACCCAGAAAAGACAACTTTACCTGTCTCTTTGGTACTTTTGCATTTAGAAGAATGTCATTTTGATTATGCAATGTACCCGTAACATTTCAATGGTGTATGATAATAATTTTCAGCGACATGGTTGAAGACTATCTGGAGATATTCATGGATGATTTCTCTATATTTGGAAACAATTTCAAATCTTGTCTAACTAATTTGGGTTCTATGCATGACAGATGTAAAAAAAAAAAAAAAAAACTACTCCTCAATTGAGAAAAATGCCACTTTATGATTATAAAAGGTATTGTGTTAGGTCATATAGTTTCATCTAAAGGGATTGAAGTAGATAAAACTAAGGTTGAGTCTATTTCCAAAATACCAATACCCAAAACCGTGAAAGATATACGTTTATTCTTAGGACTTGTAATTTTTTATGGATGGTTCATAAAGGATTTTAGTATTATTTTTAGGCCCCTTTCTCATCTTCTTGTGCAAGATGTGCAGTTTGAATGGACGCAGGCATGCCAAACAGCTTTCAAAATCTTCAACGAGATGCTCATTATAGTACCAATAATGCAACCTCTAGATTGGTCACATCCATTTGAGATTATGTGTGATGCAAGAGATTATGCAATTGGAGTAGTATTGGGACAATGAAAGAGATAAAAAGCCTACGTGGTCTATTACGCTAACAAGACTCTCAATGATGCTCAAACAAATTGTACGATAACATAGAGAAAGCTTCTAGCTGTAGTTTTTGCTCTAGATAAATTTTATTCCTATATTTTGGGCTCACTTGTGGTTTTTTACCAATCATTCGGCGCTCAAATATCTCTTGTCAAAGAAAAACAGAAAACCACGACTAATCCAATGGATATTACTGCTCTAAGAGTTCGATATTGAAATTAAAGACAAGAAGGGAGTAGAGAATGTGGTTGCGGACTACCTCTCTCAACTAACTTCTAAAAATAACGAGCTACTAGTTAGGAACTCGTTTCCTGATGTGCTGCTATTTTTAATTAAAACAGCTCCCTAGTATGCTGACATCATTAATTTTCTTGTTTTAGGTGAAATATCGAATCACTAGAATACGCAAGACAAATGATGATGCTTATACGAGATATTGAGAACTGTAAGTACCTTTTATCAAGGGCTAAACTCTGTAACCATGCAATTTGTAGAAACTATGTGTAATGGTGAATTCTTAAACAAAGATATTGAGAAGCATGAGATTATCTTGATTCACTTAGCAAAAATTCACAAGCCTAGGAAACTGTGGATAATTTAGATATACATCTAAAAGAGAAACCTCAGAATAGAGGCGGACTTATTAAATTTGGGGAAACCAAACATATAGCTGCATGATTGACTAAGAAATTTGATGATTTGCTAGCAAAGAAAACTGAAACAATTAAGGCAATAGAAGAAGTTTTGGGAGTTTGTGATATTTACGAATTACAAGGACACATGACTCGTGAATGTCCAACACTTTCTACTTTTAACGAGGTATTAAATGAACAAGCTAATGCCTTTAGCACTGTTCCTTAACCAGTAAATAATCCATATTTACAAACATATAATCTTGATTGGAGGAACCATCCAAATCTTTAATAGAAGCAAAATTCTTAATAACAATTTAATCATCAAAATAAGCCACCCACTAATCCACCTTAGTAATACGTCCAATCTTTTAATCAACTTTTAGTGTGCCAACACCAGCTAAAAGAAATTTTTAGGATAATTTCTTGCAGATACAGTAGAAAATAGATCAGATAATCTAAACACAATAACAGTTTATCCAGTCGTGGCAAACGATCAACAGTCAAAATGTGACAGCTTCACCGATATCCAATCACATTTAAGCCATCTTAATTCTGTATTGCAAATAAAAGAAAAAGGTAAGCTACCATCTCAAGCGGAGGCTAGTACTTCAGGTAGAGATGGAGGTATAAATGCTATTACTTCTTCCATTAATAATGATATACCTGAGATAACTGTTGCAATAAATTTACAAAGTAGAAAGGTGCCTACTGAGCCCATTTCAAAAGAAAATACTAAAGAGAAACAGGGTAAGGATTCTGTGCAACAATCTAAATATGATCATTCTAAAGAACCCATTTCCACAAATTATAAGCCACCTGTACTATTTCCTCAAAGATTAAAAGCTAAAAATATTAATGCATCTTATATTGATATTTGAAAATTTTCAAACAGGCAAGATCAATATACCTACATTGGAATAATTAAACAAGTCCCGTCATATGTAAAATTCTTGAAGGACTTGTGCACATCAAAAGACGTCACAACGTACAAAAGAAAGCATTTCTCATGGAATGGGTAGGTACATTATTCTATTCTAAAATGCCTCTTAAATACAAGGATCTGAATCTTCTACTATTTCTTGTGTAATAGGTCAATATAATATAGAGAAAGCTTACAAGATTGGAGGGCTAGTGTAAATCTTTTACCATATTTGGTTTACAAGTCACCTATGTCTAGGACAACTTAAACCTACACCGGTCACACTACAGTTAGTTGATAGGTTGGAAAGGCATCCTAAGGGCATTGTGGAAGATGTTCTAGTGCAGATTGAGAGTTTTTATTTTCCAGTGGATTTTATAGTTACCGACACTGCACTTGTAAAAATTCACGTCTCCATATTCTAGTTATTCTCAGACATCCATTCTTAGCTCCAGTTAATGCGGTTATAAATTGCAGGAATGATGTGGTGAAGATTTCATTTGGAAACATGACTCTTGAACTTAATATTTTTAATGTTTGCAAACCACCTAATATTGATAATGATGAATTGCAAGACATAATTACATTGAACAAATCCGTGATGAAGGATATATCATATCATTGTGCATGTATGATTCTTTGGAGCTAGCATTAACATTGAACGATGACTTATCTAAAATCCGAATGAATCACTAAAATTATAAATTATTTGATGGATGCTCAATATTCGAATATCACGTCATGAATGCCAAAAATGGAAATGCATGAAGAGTTACTTCAAATTACAAAGAAGTTAATACCATCTGATATCCAAGCACTGATCTAAAACCGCTACCTGAAGTCTTAAGTATGCATTTTTGGAACCTAACAAAACTTTTCTAGTGGCAATCTCAGCACATCTTGATGAGAATCAGTAAGAGCGACTACTATCGACATTGTGAAAGTATAAAAGAGCTTTTCAATAGAATATGGAGGACATCAAAGGTATGGACCCCTCTATTTATACACATCACATTACTTTGGAGGATGGAGAAAGCCTATTAGGCAAATGCAACGAAAGCTTAACCCTGCCATGAAGGAAGTGGTTAAAGCCGAAGTGTTAAATCTTCTTGATGCTGGCATTATCTATCCAATTGCTGACAGTAAGTGAATGAGTCCAACCTAAGTTGTTCCAAAGAAGAGTGGGATAATAGTAATTAAAAACGATGAGGAGAGATGATGCCCACTCGTACTACTATGAGTTGGCATATGTGCATCGATTATCGAAGATTGAATCAAGTAACATGCAAAAGTCACTTTCCATTCTTGACCAAGTACTTGAAAGAATAGATGGGCAAGAATTTTATTATTTTTTTATTGTTATTCTAGCTATTATCATATTCAATTTGCTTTAGAGGACCCAGAAAAGACAACTTTACCTGTCTCTTTGGTACTTTTGCATTTAGAAGAATGTCATTTTGATTATGCAATGTACCCGTAACATTTCAATGGTGTATGATAATAATTTTCAGCGACATGGTTGAAGACTATCTGGAGATATTCATGGATGATTTCTCTATATTTGGAAACAATTTCAAATCTTGTCTAACTAATTTGGGTTCTATGCATGACAGATGTAAAAAAAAAAAAAAACTACTCCTCAATTGAGAAAAATGCCACTTTATGATTATAAAAGGTATTGTGTTAGGTCATATAGTTTCATCTAAAGGGATTGAAGTAGATAAAACTAAGGTTGAGTATATTTCCAAAATACCAATACCCAAAACCGTGAAAGATATACGTTTATTCTTAGGACTTGTAATTTTTTATGGATGGTTCATAAAGGATTTTAGTATTATTTTTAGGCCCCTTACTCATCTTCTTGTGCAAGATGTGCAGTTTGAATGGACGCAGGCATGCCAAACAGCTTTCAAAATCTTCAAGGAGATGCTCATTATAGTACCAATAATGCAACCTCTAGATTGGTCACATCCATTTGAGATTATGTGTGATGCAAGAGATTATGCAATTGGAGTAGTATTGGGACAATGAAAGAGATAAAAAGCCTACGTGGTCTATTACGCTAACAAGACTCTCAATGATGCTCAAACAAATTGTACGATAACATAGAGAAAGCTTCTAGCTGTAGTTTTTGCTCTAGATAAATTTTATTCCTATATTTTGGGCTCACTTGTGGTTTTTTACCAATCATTCGGTGCTCAAATATCTCTTGTCAAAGAAAAACAGAAAACCACGACTAATCCAATGGATATTACTGCTCTAAGAGTTCGATATTGAAATTAAAGACAAGAAGGGAGTAGAGAATGTGGTTGCGGACTACCTCTCTCAACTAACTTCTAAAAATAACGAGCTACTAGTTAGAAACTCGTTTCCTGATGTGCTGCTATTTTTAATTAAAACAGCTCCCTGGTATGCTGACATCATTAATTTTCTTGTTTTAGGTGAAATATCGAATCACTAGAATACGCAAGACAAATGATGATGCTTATACGAGGTATACTGTTTCTTTTTTGACAATCCTTTTAAATATTCCTCAGATCAAATTATTAGGAGTTGTGTGCCTGATGATGAGATTCAAAGTATAATTTCTTTCTGTCATACAGAAGCATGTGGATGCCACTTTTCATCTAAAAAAACGGTAGCCAAAATACTCCAATGAGGTTTTCATTGGCCTACTATGTTTAGAGACGCATATGAATTTTGTAAACGATGCGAGTCATGTCTGAAATTAGGAATGTTAACTAGAAAGAGTGATATACCTTAAAAACCCATACTTACAATTGAGATATTCAATTGTTGGGGCAACGACTTTATAGGACCGTTTCCTATTTCTAATGGATGTGTTTATATCCTCGTTACAGTCAATTACGTCTCTAAATGGGTAGAAGTTCTAGCATGTAGAAATAATATTCAACAAACTATTATCAAATTTTTAAAGGAATATATATTGTCTAGATTTTAAGTTTCTAAAACCATAATAAGTGATGGGGGTTTGATTATGCTTGAAAAATGTAATTACTTTAGTTTATCTTATGCAAGCGTAATCCAATTTTGTTGATTAATAAAAAAATTAATGAAAATTTATTTTAATTAATCCAATTGTTGTCGTTGCTGTTGTATATTTCTCACCATGATATTTTTCTAGTGTTTTTGCTAGGTTTTGTATGTAAGGAATCGAAGTATCAAAGCATATCTCAAATATTAGCCCAGATCTGTGCATTTTCAGGACTGGCTATCGACAACCATCTGATAGCTGTCGACAGTGGTCGACTGTAAAAGAGATCCAAGAGCAGCTATCGATGGGTCTGTTGAGGGGAGCAGCTGCAGATGAATTTTTTGGAGATTTTGAGAAGAATTTAGAGTTTTCTTGTAAATCGAACTCCTATTAGGGCTTTTTGCAAGGCTGTAGATAGTGAATGCTGCTCAAGTTTTAAAACAAATAATGGTTATTGAATATTTATTAGAGAGTTTTTAGATTCAAGATTTAGTTTTTATACTCATTTATAGAACTTAATAAAAGTATTCTTGTTCTCTTTATTCATGACTATAATGGGTATGAATGGCTAAATTCCTGAGTGGGATCAAATAGAATAACGAACCCTACGTGATTTACTGGTGTGTATTTTCATATGCTTATTTGTTTTAATTATTTTATGTGAAATTGATATCTTTGATTCTCCATTATCTTTGAAGAGATTAGATATGATTATGAATCTTTGATATTTTATTATTTGATGATATATTCGTTACCTAATTTTTTATATACTGTATACTCTTTAGGCACGGTGTATACTTAAACTTTGAACATTTATTTTTTATTCATATTGCATGCTTAGATAAACTCAAATTTTATATAGAATGTATTGGAAAAAATATTCAAAGTATCAAATTTACAACTTTATATATTTTGTGATTTATTGAGTATTTTTAAGTTGTAGGATGACAACATGATCTATAAAATTGAGATAAAAAAGCATAAATATATCCAATAAATTATACTAGAGGGTTACATCCATCTGACTAAAAATTTAATTAAAGTAAATTTATATCCTTGTTAATTTAGAATTAGTTTTTAGTTAATAAAAATCCAATCTTTTTTTTTTTTTTTAGTTCCATAATTTATTCTAGTGTCATATAATTAAAAAATGATCATTGAGAGAATGATCTAGATTACTACCCTTGTACTACTTGTCGATCTCTTGCACTTGGGAGTGTACGATCTAAATTGCATTCAAAATTTTGGCGATATTGTCGGGGATCATACTGATGTGATAAATCTACTGCAAGCGCACAATATCAGTTGTAGCACAAACAGATCGTTCCCACGAGCATCTAAGGTGTTTTGCTATTCTAATTAGCCTATGATATGGAATTCACTAGTTCACAACCAATTATTATCTATTCCATCTGTTTTTTTCATAAAAATTTCATCTTTTAATTTAATTTCTACTTAAAGCATTCTAAGTGTGGACTATCAAGTTATCGACAAGTATAATCCATCAAAGAAATTACTTTTCATAGAAATAAACTAAATTATTTGATAAATTCAACAAAACAAATAAAAATCAACAACTCCAAACCCTAATTAAGTATAGGCTATCAAAATACTTAAATTAAGTATAGTATATAAAGTTTTTATCTACGAGTTCTTGTATTTTTATTCTTTCATAGAAAAATCCTATCTTTTTTATTTTTATTTTAGAAAGAATACAAATAGATTATTATGAGTTTGATTCCTAGTTTCATCCATATCCTACGACTAAGTGGATTAGTTACTCATGCTCCTAATTACAAGATCCTATTTTTATTCATGAAAGCACATAAAAATCATATTTTTCCTAAAAAGCAATTAAAGATCTATACTAGAAAGCAATTCAATCTATCCAAAAAGCAAAGGAAATATCTCTACTCACTAGACAACATTGAACCCAATGAAATTCCCTCTGGAGCTCGGTATGGTGGCCGTCACCCCTTCGGTAAAATCCTAATATTTATTAATCACAAAGTGCTCAAAATTACATCTAAAAAGCTATATTAATTTACAAGCATTCATGGGTATTTATAACCCAAACACAATCCTATTCCTACTCAAACTCGGTACAAAAGATATAATTCTAATCCAACATAATCTCAAGATATATAATTCTAATTCAATCCATAGGTATTAAAAATTTATGGTTGAGATTAGATGGCTCAAAATGCTATTTTTCAAGTCTAAAGCCTGAAATTACTTTCAGCACACCCGTAGCCTGCTGGACCAGATATTCCATCCTACTGTACTTCAGTAAAATAGCTATAATTTTTAAATACGAACTCAGATTGAGCTGTTCTTGGGCTTGTTTCGAAGATAATTATGATATCTACAAATTTCTCCATAACAAATATTTTCAGTTCAAGCTTTAGCATAACCAAGAATGCTCTTGAAATTGCTGCTATTGCACTTGAGTTTCTGTCTTCACCATGATTGACTTTCTTTACTTGTATTTGTCATAAATTTGCCCCTTTTGGTTCTTTTCCTTGCAAATCCTTTGCTACCTATAAAAATATACTAAATATACCCGACGAGTAATTATTTATATACAAAAATAGATGAAATATGGATGGAAATGTGAAAAATGTAACACTAATCACACCCCCACACCTATCTTTTGCTAGTCCTCGAGCAAAACCTAGACCTAAAAATAAAAATAAAAATTCTAACTCACTTTCGCAGAAATTGCGATTGCACTTAGAGCATGCAACAAACTATTAAATCCCTAAGTTACTATAGTGGACGAGTTGTGTCTCGTGAGGATTTCCAGCGATGTTACCCACGAACATCGTAAAGAAATAGATTAAGGAATAATTTAAAGAAAAATAAGGATAATCAAAAATCAAGAAAAATAAAAATTTATACAAAAGAAAGAAAAAAACTTTTTGGTATTTTCTACAATTAATCTCACTAATATACAAACTTAAGCATGCATTTAGATTATCAACTTTCAAGTCAAGCATCATATCAAATACACTTATCATTTTAATAAAAAATTCAAATCCTATATCTCAATACCCATTAATAAATAATTCATTGGCTCCTATACATCTACGTGCATGTGTGAGAGTCTAATTCGGTTTTGAACTCAATATCTAACTCATGATTAATCCTTTCTCTTAATTTTTTTTTGAATATTTCACTTTTAATGCTAATAGTCACGCTTGCTTAAGCACAAAGACCCATTACTCGGATCATACTCCGAATATTTCACCTTTTATGGGAATAATCACGCTTGCTTAGGCGCAAATACCCGATTACTCAGATCATACTCTATCTCTCAAAAACACCATTCGTGTGAATATTCACACTTATTTAGGCACAAATACCAAACTATTTAGTAATTCTCAAGAAATTTATTTTTTTATTTCTAAATGATCATTGCCTTAAATACTAGGCTCACCTCTTTATTCATCTTTTTAGAAAGAAAAGACTACTCAATTATTATCATTTTGTCCTTAACCTAATAAACAATTGTGAAGTGAAAAATAGATGTATACCTACCTAAAAATTACTATCAACGGTATTTATTTTTTGGATTTTAATTTTTTTCATAAAATTCTAAGTGTATTATCCAGTCTACTCTTTTATCAAATTTAAAATCTAATTTATTCTTTTATTTGTAATTGGGTTGATTTATTGCAGAAAATATAATTTTTAAGGTTTTTTAGATTTTTTTAACCCTAAAAACTACCTAAAGTATAAAATAAAAAAATCCAAAAAAATCTAAAAATAAAATAAAAATCCTAGAAAAGCATACAAAATCTCCTAACCCACTCTCCCATACCTAAACTCGTGTATGCCCTCATATATGAACTAAGGCTGGTAAAATAAATAAGAAACTATTATACAAATAATATACATGTATTAGAAAATTTAGAGTAGTTACGACCTCTTGATCACTTCCCACTTTTATAGTGTGTCCTTTTACATTTTGATATAGATGAACTTAGGTTTTTTTTCAATTTTGCATTTAATCTCTCTATCTTGTTTTTAGTTTTTCTTAATTTGTACCTGCCTTTCTTTCTTTTAATCACTGATAAAATTTTAAAGTTGGAAATCATACCTTTATCATCATCTATATTCCACCCACGAGCATCTTTCATGTCATTAAGCATTTTGATCTTATCATCATGTGAAATAACATAATCATTTTGGCGTGGTGGAATCATGAGCTCAATTTTAAATAGCTCTTTCAAATCATCAAATACCATGAGCTTTTTCTTTTGAGTTTCCTTCCATTCTTTTAGTGTTCTGAACTTGTCATGCAAATTTTCTTCAAATCTGTCATCAAAGTTCTCAAAAGAAAATGCCATGCTAGTGGACTTATCATTAGTCAAGTCATTATAAAGAAATAAAAATTATTCTTGACAAATTTCTTCATAATTTTCAATAAAAGAACCAGAAGATAAGATGTCACTAGCAAACTCATCATGAGGCAAATTACCAAGCAAAATTTTCTCTTTTTCACCAATTTCTTCATAATTATTTTCACGATGGTCTAAATAAGTTTGATCACAATGCTAAACTATAGACTCATCATGCACAAAATTATTAACTCATTTTGAATCATATCAACTTAAAAAAAGTCTGAAGTCGTTGTTAGTTAGAGTTAGATATGTTCAAATAATTAGATTGTTGATTTTCAAAAAAATTTGTATGAGAAATCATTTTGAGAAAATCTTTCATATAAGATGCAGTGTGAGAGAATAATTTTAGCAAAACTTCCATACATTTCTCTATTCTACGTGTTCGCTCCGTAGTCTCATGATTGTAAGCTTTCTTGTTTTCCTCGAATGATTGCATCTCACAATTATGAGTAAAAATTGATATTGGATATGATGGATCTGAGTATATATTTGATGACATTTATGAAGTGGTTATAAGTAAATTCTCATGACATGCATACCTTGCTTCTAATCTTTTTAATCTTTCATCTAACATATTCAATTGAATATCTTGTTCATGATTAAATTTAGAATATGAAGATGAATAGTTTATGAAGTAAAGATCAGATGGAGGACTCTCTTGATACGACTCTTGATTTGAATAATTTATCCATTCACAATTGTAATTCTATGTGTAGGAAGTGCTCATAAGTTCATGATATGTGGTGTGAATTTGATCATAACCTAGTCCTAATAAACTTCCTATCCATGAATACTGATAATAATTATGATATGGATCATGACAATGATGTCATCCAGATATGAAAAATTGATTTTGAAATATTTTACTTTCAGATTTTTTGAAAAGGTGGAGAGGGAAAGAGATTGAAAAGAAAAAGAAAAAGTCGAGAGTTTTTTTTTAATTTTTTTAGAACCAGGGACCAAAAACACAAAACAAAAAAAAAGGGACAGATTTTTGAAAATTTTGCCACTTAATGGTGGCTATTGCCGCTGTTTAGCTGCAAAATCAGGGAGTTTGACTCCTTGGTTTTTGTAGTGATTAATAGATATTTCTTTAGTCCTTTTTAATTTCCTGTATTTATAGTTTTAGGTCTCTACACACTCAACACACACTGTTAACCCGTAAAACATTTGGAAAAACAAGAAAACACTGTTGATCCCTGACAACGGTGCCAAAAACTAGATGTGATAAATATACTACAAGTGCATAGTATCAGTTGTGTACAAACAGGTCGTTCCCACGAGAATCTAAAGTATTTTGTTAGTCTAATTAGCCTAGGAAATGGAATCTACTAGTTTACAATCAAATATTATCTAGTTCACAATCAAATATTATCTATTTCATCTTCTTTCTTTCATAAAAATTTAATTTTTTAAATTTAATTTCGAGTTAAAGCATCCTAAGTATGGACTATCAAGTTATGGGTAAGTATAATCCATTAAAAAAAATTACTTTTCACAAAAATAAACCAAATCATTAAATAAATTTTACAAAATAAATAAAAACCAATAACTCCAAACCCCAACTAAGTATAGGTTATCAAAATATTTAAATTAAGTATAACATATCAAAGTTTGAATCTACGAGTTTTGTATTTTTATTATTTCATAGAAAAATCCTATCTTTTTTATTTTTATTTTAGAACGAACATAAATAGATTAATATGAGGTTGATCCCTAATTTCATCTACATCCTAAAACTAAGTGGATTAGTTACTCATACTCCTAATTAACAAGATCCTATTTTTATTCATGAAAGTAAATAAAAATCCTATTTTTCCTAAAAAGCAATTAAAGATCTATACTAGAAAGATCTATCTAAAAAGCAAAAGAAATATCTCTACTCACTAGACAACATTGAACCTAGAGGAATTACCTCTGGAGCTCCGTATGGTGCCGTCACCCCTTCGGTAAAACCCTAATTTTTATTAATCACAAAGTGCTCAAAATTACATCTAAAAAGCTATATTAATTTACAAGCATTCATGGGTATTTATAACCCAAACACAATCCTATTCCTACTTGAACTCAGTACAAAAGATATAATTCTAATTCAACACAAACTAATATCAAGATATATAATCCTAATTCAATTCATAGGCATTAGAAACCAATGCTTGAGATTAGATGGCTCAAAATACTATTTTTTCAAGTTTAAAACCCGAAATTACTTTCAGCACACCTATAGCCCACTGGTCCGGATATTCCATCTTGCAGTACTTTAGTAAATTAGTCATAACTTTTGTATACGAACTCATATTGAGCTATTCTTAGGCTCGTTTCGAAGATGATTCTGAGATCTACAAATTTTCTCTATATTAATATTTCCAGTTCAACCTTTGAAGTTGCTACGGCTGCACTTGAGTTTCTGTTTTCACCATTATTGACTTTCTTTGCTCGTATTTGTCATAAACTTGCCCCTTTTTTTTCTCTTCCTTACAAATCCTTTGTTACCTATAAAAACACGCTAAATATACCTGAGTAGCAATTATTTATATACAAAAATAAATAAAATATGAGAGGAAATATGCAAAATATAACAATAATCACATATTATTGTGCTACACTTTGGTATAGATTACGGTTCCTATGTCTTTAATTTTTGCGATTCTAAATTTATATAACCAGTTGGAGGAGAACTTCAAACGGTAGAGTAATTTGATCGTACTCAGATTCACAAACATTTCCAATCCATCAAACACTTCATGACATGAACACCACCAATAATAATAACATTAATAATAATAATAGCTGATTTGGAGATGATAATACAAATGATAACTATAGCCATCATGGAGGAATGGGAAGTCTATCTACAACCTGATAGGACAATCTAACCTTCATGCATAGCATTTTTTTTGAATATGGGATACTTCGAGATTAAAACTGGAGTAGTTTAGTTTTTGCCTAAATTCCATCGGATGGATTCAGAGAGCCATATTTGTACCTTTGAGAATTCGAAGAAATTTGCTCAACCATTAATCTTCAAAATATTATTGCATAATAATTTAAACTTAAACTCTTTCCATTCTCCCTAAAGGATAAAGTAAAGACATGGCTACAATCTTTGCGTCTCAATTCTATAGGAAGATGGGATTATATGCAAAGAGAATTTTTAAAGAAATTTGTTCTTTCACATCAAACAAATTATGTGCAAAAGCAAATTTCGAACCTTCGACAGAAAAAGATGAACTATTGTTCGAGTGTTAGGATAGAGTTAAAGATTTGCTTCTTTTATGCCGACATCACATTTTCGAGATATGGAGGAATGTAAGTACCTTCTATCAAGGGTTAAACATTACAACCAGTCAATTTGTAGAGACTAAGTGCAATGGTGACTTCTTAAATAAAAATGTTGAAGAAGTATGAGACTATCTTGATTCACTTACAGAAAACTCACAAGTATGGAAAACTGAGGATACTTTGGATAGATACCAATTAAAGGAGAAACCTCATAATAGAGACAAACTTCTTAAATTGGGAGAAACCAAAGATATAATTGCATGATTAATTTCCATCACTAAGATATTTGAAGATTTGCTTGTAAAGAAAACTAAAGCAGTTAAGGTAATAGAAGAAGTTTCGGAAATTCGTGATATTTGTGAGTTACAAGGACACTTGATGTGTGAATGCCTAACACTTCCTACTTTTAAAGAAGTATTGAACGAACAAACTAATGTCTTTAACACTGCTTCTCAACCAACAAATAATCCATATTGACAAACATATAATTCTGGTTGGAGAAATAGTTCAAATTTTTAATGGAAGCAGAATCTTCAATAACAATTTAATAATCAAAACAAGCCACCTACTAATCCACCTCAATAGTACATCCAACCTACTAATCAACCTTTGGTGTACCAATTACCATCGAGGAGAAATATGGAGGATAATTTCTTGCAGATACGGTAGAGTATGATCAGATGATCCAAGTGCAACTGCAGTTTATTTAGTTACAGCAAACGATCAATAGTTATAGACGACCTTCAGTGATATCCGCTCATTGATAAGCCACTTCAATTCTGCATAGCAAACGAAAGAAAAATTGTAAGCTATCATCACAACCAGAGGTCAATATATCAGGTAAGTCGAAGATATAAATGTTATTACTTCTTCTATTAATAATGATATGCCTGAGATAACTACTACAATGAATTTGAGATATAGTAAAGTGCTTGATAAACCCATTTCGAAAGGAAATACCAAGGTGAAACAGGGCAATGATTCAGTGCAATAATCTAAATATGATAATTCTAAACAACCCACTTCTGCTGATTATAAATCACTAGTATCGTTTCCTCAAAGATTAAAGTCTAAAAACATTAATGCATATTATGCTAATATTTTAAAAATTTCCAAACAAGTACAAATCAATATACCTCTGCTGGAAGTGATTAAACAAGTCCCCTCATATGCAAAACTCTTGAAGGACTTGTGCACCATAAAGAGACATCACAACATGCAGAAGAAAGTATTTCTCATTATTCGGTTCTAAAATGCCTCTTAAATACAAGGATTCTAGATGTCCTACTATCTTGTGTGATAGCTCAACATAATATAGAGAAAGTTTTGCTAGATTTGGGGGGCTACTATAAATCTTTTACCATTTTCGGTTTACAAGCACCTAGGTCTAGGAGAATTTAAACCTACGCCGGTCATAGTACAGTTAGTTGATAGATTGGAAAGGTTTCCCCAGGGCGTTGTGGGAGATTTTCTTGTGCAAATTGAAAACTTTTATTTCCTAATGGATTTTATAGTTATCGATATTGCGCCAGTAAAAAATTCACATCTTCATAGTTCAGTTATCCTCGGACGTCCATTCTTAGCTACGGTTAATACTGTTATAATTCTTGCAGGGTGAATATTTAATTTGTTACTATGACTCTTAAACTTAATGTTTTCAAGTAACCAAATATAGATAACGATGAATTGAAAAATATTAATTACATTGAACAAATCCGTTATGAAAGAGATATCATATCATTGTTCATGTCTGATCTTTTAAAGATGGCATTAACAATGAACGATAACTGCCTTGAGTATCTCCAATTCAAATATATCACTGAAATTATAAAACACTTAACTGAT
Source organism: Dracaena cambodiana (assembly GCA_036321105.1). NCBI lineage: Eukaryota > Viridiplantae > Streptophyta > Magnoliopsida > Asparagales > Asparagaceae > Dracaena > Dracaena cambodiana. The sequence continues at coordinate 13,477,176 of JAYEPQ010000006.1, read as the reverse complement.
ACTTAATGTTTGAATATTACGGGATGTATACCAACAAAAGAAGTGTATGATGAGTTACCTCAAATCACAAAGAAATCGATACCATCTGACATCCAAGCACTAATACTTGAGCTAAAACTGCTACCTAAATATCTCAAGTATCATTTTTGGGACCTAAGAAAACTTTTTCAATGGTCATCTTAGCGCATCTTGACAAGAATCCGGAAAAGTGACAACTATGACATTACAAGAGTATATAGGAGCTCTTAGATAGAATATGGCAAATATCAAACGTATGGCCCCCCTTATTTGCACACTTCGCATTACTTCAGAAGATGGAGCCAAACCTACTAGGCAAATGAAATGAAGTCTTAACCCTACAATGAAGAAAGTGGTTAAAACTGAAGTGTTGAAATTACTTGATATTAGCATCGTCTATCCAACTGCTGATAATAAGTAGGTAAGTCTAACCCAAGATGTTTCGAAAGAGAGTGGGGTAACAATAATTAAAAATGAGGCTGGAAGGATGATACCCACTCGTACTATTACGAGTTGGCGTATGCGCATTGATTATTGAAAGTTAAATCAAGTAACACGCAAAGATTACTTTTCATTACCATTTTTTAACTAAGTACTTGAAAGAGTCACTAGGCATGAATTTTATTAGTTTCTTGATGGTTATTCTAGCTATTATCAAATTAAAATTGCTTTAGAGGACCAAAAAAAGACAACTTTTACATGTCCGTTTAGAAGAATGCCACTTGGATTATGTAACGTGCCTGCAACATTTCAAAATTGTATGATAAGTATTCTTAGCGATATGATTGAAGATTATCTAGAAGTATTTATAGATGATTTCTCTATATTTGGAAATAATTTTTAATCTTGTTTAACTAATTAAGGATCTGTACTTGAAAAGTGTCAACAGAAAAATCTACTCCTAAATTGAAAAAAAATGCCAATTCGTGGTTACAAAAGCTATTGTATTGGATCATATAGTTTCATATAAAGGGATGGAAGTAAATAAGGCTAAGGTTGAGTCAATTTCAAAAATACCGATACCTAAAACTGTGAAAAACATACGTTCATTCTTAGGACATGCAGGTTTCTATAGAAAGTTTATAAAGGATTTTAGTACTATTGCTAGACCCGTTTATTACCTTCTTACAAGATGTGCAGTTTAAATGGACGCAGGCATGCCAAACAGATTTCGAAACCCTCAAGGAGATGCTCATCACCATGCTAATAATGGAACCTCTAGATTGGTCACTTCCATTAGAGATCATGTGTGATGCAAGAAATTATGCGATTGGAGCTTTACTAGGGAAGAGATGGCGTGGTCTATTATGCTAGCAATACTCTCAATGACGCTCAGACGAATTATACCACAATAGAAAATGAGCTTCTAACTATAGTTTTTGCTCTTGATAAATTGCGTTCATATATTTTGGGCTCACATGTTTTATTTTTACAGATCATACAGTGCTCAAATATCTTTTTTCAAAGAAAGATATAAATCCACAGCTAATCCGATGGATATTGCTGCTCTAAGAGTTTGATTTTGAAATTAAAGACAAAATGAGAGTAGAGAATGTGGTTGCATGCCACCTCTCTAGACTAACTTTTGAAATGATAAGATACTAATTAGGGACTTGTTCCCTGATGAACAGCTATTTTCGATTACAATAACTCCCTGGTATACTGACATAGTTAATTTTCTTGCTGCAAAGGAAATGCCAAGTCATTGGAATGCGCAAGCCAAATGATGATTCTTATACGAGGTATGCTATTTTTTTCGGCGACCCTTATTTAAATATTGCTCATATCAAATTATTAGACGTTGTTTGCCTGACGATGAGATTCAAATTATAATTACTTTCTGTCATACAGAATCATGTAGGGACCACTTTTCATTTTAAAAGACAGTAGCCAAGATACTTTAATGTGGTTTTTATTGGCCTATCATGTTTAGAGATGCATACGAATTTTGTAAAAGATACGAATCATGTCAGAAACTAGGAGCATTAATTAGAAAGAATGATATATCTGTAACACTAATACTTACAATTGAGATATTAGATTGTTGGGGCATGGACTTTATGAGACCGTTTCCTATTTCTATCGGATATACTTATATCATCGTATCGGTCGATTATGTCTTTAAATGGGTAAAAGCTAAAGCATATAGAAACAATGATCAATAGTCTGTTATTAAATTTTTAAAGAAACATATATTGTACTCTAGATTTGGGAAACCTAAGCAATAACAAGCGATGGGGGCTCTCATTTCTGTAACAAGGCCTTTGGAAATCTAATAAAGAAATATCATATCACGCACAAGATTTCTATATCATATCATCCACAGTCAAATAGACAAGTCGAGCTAACAAAGAGAGAAATCAAAAAAATTCTAGTGAAAACGGTTAATCTATCATTAGTAGTTTAGACTGACCGATGCTTTATGAGCTTACCGTGCAACGCATAAAACACTCCTAGGCACGTCTCCATATAGAATAGTCTATGAAAAAACTTGTCATTTGCTTATCGAAATAGAGTATAATGTGTATTGGTGATGTGATAAATTACTGCAAGCGCACAGTATCGGTGTAGCGCTGTACAAGTCGTCCCACAGCGATCTAAGGTGTTTTGCGATTTCTTACTCTTTTCTTAGTCTAATGGACTAACTATGAGATTTTAGATCGAGAGAAGATTAGTTTAAGTTCTAAAGGTTAGCCTAGGATCTCGAATCCATTAGAATAATAACCTAACAATGAATTATCTCTTTCTTCCTAACTTTTTAATTATGCACGGTTAAGTAACATATTAAAAAGGTGATCTTTTTAATTTGATTTTAATCGAGTACCCCTAAGTATGACCTATCAAGTGATGTGTAAGTATAGATCATCAAAGATAACACTTTTCTTAAAAAACAAATCATATCAAGTAGAAACTCTCATAAACAAACGAAAAGAAATAAACTTCAAACCCTAATCTAAGCATAGGCTATCAAAAGACCGAACTTAAGTATAACCTATCAAAGAATTTAGATTTACAAGTTTACTCAATTCAATTTTTTTATAGGAAAATCTCTATTGATAATTCTAAAAATAAACAAAGAGTAAGAATTCCAAACTTCATCTAAGTATAGATTATCAAAATATTAATTAAGTATAATCTATCAAAGAATTATGATTTGTAAACTCTACTTTTATTTATTTATAGAAAAATCATAACTTTATTTCTTTCTACGAAGAAAATGAGATAAATCCATGTTAGGTCTATTAAACTAACTTCATCTACATCCTAGAGCTAAAGAAAATTAGCTACTCATATTTTTAGTAAGCAATTAAATCTATTTTTATTTATGAAAACAAATAAATCTAATCTAGAAAATAATAAAACCTATACTAGAAAGCAATTAACTCTATCTAAAAAGCAAATAAATATTAGAAAGCAATGGCTTACCTCTGCAGCACGGTATTGTGGCCGCCACCCCTTCAGTAAAACCCTAATTTTATTAAATTAAAAACGAGTACAAGACTTCAGGATTTTTTTAGAATATAAGGATAGGCCAATATATAGGCTTCGGAAATTAAATCCTAATTCTAGCAGAACTGAGAAACTAAAAAATTACAACGAAGCCATGGGAAAAATCTCGGGTTTCGGAGCCCACATTGGGCAGCTATTTGGCGGGTCCACCGCTAATTGGCGGCCAAATAAAGCCAAATAATCTTGAAAATTTTCGCACGTCAACTTCTTGTCTTGTATATTTAATATTCCTGACTGTATTCGACTTTGAGTCTCTGCAGCATCGTAGTCTCGTAGTTTTGCTCACTTCGGAAACTTTTTGGATTTTGATTTCCTACTCCAACTTTGAATTCATGCTATCTCCTTGTACGAATAAAATTCCTAAAAAACACACTAATAATACCCGAGTAGCATTATTTATATACAAAAATAGGAATATGAAGGCTATAAATATGCAATATATGACACTTATCACACCCCCACACCTATCTTTTGCTAGTCCTCGAGTAAAACCTAAACCTAAAAAGAAAAATGAAAATCCTAACCCACTTTCGTAGGAATCGCGATTGCACTTAGCACGTGCAACAAGCCTTTAAACCCTTAGGTTACCCTAGTGGACGAGTATTGTCTCGTGAGGGTTTGCAGTGAATATACCCACAAAATTCAAGAAGAAAATAGATTAAGGAATAAAGAAAAGAAAAATAAGGATAATCAAACATCAAGAAAAATAGAAATTTTATATGAAGGAAAGAAAAAAAATCTTTTTTTCATGATATTTTCATCAATTAATCTCACTAATATACAAACTCAAGAACGCATTTAGATTATCAATTTTCAAATCGAGCGTCATATCAGATACACTTATCATTTTAATCAAAAATATAAATCCTATATTTCAGTACCCACTAACAGATAATTCATTGGCTCCTATACAACTGCGTGCATGTGTGATAGTTTATTTCGGCCTTGGACTCCAACTCTAACTCATGATTCATCTCCTCTTTCATAACATTTTTTTTTCTTTTTTTTTCCTTTTTTAAGAATATTTCACCTTTCATGTGAATATTCACGCATACTTAGGTGCAACATACCCGATTACTCGGTTCATACTCTTTTCCTTTTTTTTAGAATATTTCACCTTTCATGCGAATATTCACGCTTACTTAGGCGCAAAGTATCCGATTACTCAGATCATACTCTTTTTTTTTCACTCTGAGGCTGTTGCCTTAATACCAGGCGCACCCCATTATTTTATCACTCTTGAGACTATTATTGCCTTAGGCTCACCCCATTATTTTATTCTCACTTTTTTTTTTGTTTAGAGAGGGAAGACTTACTCAATCGCTATTATCTTTGTCCTTAACCTAATAAACTATTGTGAAGTGAAAAAATAGATGTATACTTGCCTCAAAACTACTATTAGTGGTATTTATTTTTTGGATTTTAATATTTTTCATAAAATTCAAAGTGTATCATCCAATCTACTCTCCTATCGAATTTCAAATCTAAATTTGTTCCTTTATCTGTAATTAGTTTTATCTATTGATAAAAATACATAAATTTGTTGTTAAATTTATTTTTTATTAATTTTTTTCAGTTTTTTTTTCAGTTTTTTTTTTCAGTTAGTTATCCTAAAATACCCTAAAAACTATCAAAGTGTAAAATAAAGAAACCCAAAAATAAAAAAAATAAAATCCTAAAAAATAAAAATAAAATCCTAAAAAAAATAAAAATCTCCTAATCCACTCCCCCACACCTAAACTTGTGTATGCCCTCATGCACAAACAAAGGGTGGTAAAATAAATAAGAAAACTATTATACAAATACAAATAATGAGAGTCGTAAAAGGTTACGATCTCAATATCCTCACCCTATTAACGCATGTAAAGAGGTTACGACCTTTCGATCGCTTCCCACTTTCATAGTGTATGCATTTTAAACGTGAAGTAGGTGCATTATTATATCTCATCATCCTCCTACAAGTCACGAGATTACCTGCCTGCTTCTTATGCTGTCCTCGCTTTTTCTTTGTCCACATATAAGTATTAACAATTGCGTTAAAGAATTCTTTATTATAAACCTGCCAATCATCGTTAGTAAGAAGCATATATGTAGAAATATTATGAGCTGAGAAGAGTGCTATATGATCAAGTGAACGTGGTGGTGTCTCTTCTAACTCATGAAGTACTGCGAGCTCCTCTGCAAATAAATCCTCAAAAGTTTGCTCATAATTCAATGGCACACTTGCACAAGTATCATCATATATAAAATCAGTATGTGTCAATTCTTCTAATAGTATGAGCTCGTTTTTTAATATTTGCTCAAATGACGGTTCATTATCAGTGCAAGAAGTCGAATGAGAGTGCAAATTATGAATCATGTTGACCTCAACGAGGGAGCTTGTTGCGTGCTCATCCATATTAAATATGTTCAATTCCACATTCATATTCCTAAACGATAACTTCATGAGGCCACTCCTACAATCAATTAATACATTTGATGTTGCAAGGAATGGTCTACCTAAGATAACGGGAATTTGATTCCGTGGATTGGAGATCGGCTCAGTTTTTAAGACAATGAAATCTACAGGAAAGATAAACTCGCCAACCTTAATGAGCACATCTTCAACCATACCAAGTGGTCTCTTAATTAAACGATCAGCTAGCTGTAATGTGACCTTGGTAGGTTGAAGTTTTTCTAACTCCAATTGCTAATAAATAGTGTAAGGAAGTAAGTTGATACTTGCCCCTAAATCAAGCAATGCCCTATCAAATGTAGTGTTCTCAATGGTGCATATGATTGTAGGGGAACCTGGATCTTTGTACTTGATAGGCAAGGAGTTAGAGAGGATATGTGATATGTTTGCAGCAAGAAAAATTTTCTCAGGAACGTTTCTTGTTCTTTTCTTAGTACACAAATCTTTGAGGAATTTAGCATAAGTAGGAACATGTTGTATAATATCAAGGGTGGAATATTAACCTTCACCTGCTGAAATGTTTCAAGAATCTTTTCTATTTGCGGTGATGGCTTCCTAAGACGATTGGGATATGGTGCTTTCGGCTTAGAAACAGGTTCTTCCAATTTAGTACGTGACGGTGATGGAGGTGATGGAGGTGGTTGTGGAGAAAGGGGTGGAAGAGGTGATGTAGCATGCGAGATAGTAGGAGTGGGATCAGGGGGCATGGCTACATTATTGTCCACTTGCTTGCCAGATCTAAGCGTGTGAATGGCATTGCATTGGTGGACATGCGACTGATTGGAGTTTGAGAAACTGGCATTAGGGTTCGTTATGGGTTGACTTGGAAAGGTACCCTGGCCACGTTCACTCATCTGACTCGCTAATTGTCCAACCTGCTGCTCTATATTCTTTATAGATTGAGAGTTCACGAGTAGTTGCTGACCTGTATTTTGAATAAAGTCAGTTGACACTTTCATAAGATTTTGCATGTGTGTGTCAAGGTTGGACATATGCGTGTCAAACTTGGAATGAGACTTGAGAAGATTTTCAACGTGCTTCTCAAGTGACTGAAGTCGCTTTTCTTGTTCATTATTAGACCCCTGTTGTGAATATGAGTGGTTTTGCACAGGTGGCCTATTCTTGTTGTTCCCATGATTTGAAGCGTTTGGGTGTTGATAAGCACCCACATTTGGTCTTGGAAACTGACCATTGGCTGGAGGTTGCATGTTAGAGTTAGGGCCCCGCTGATATTTTCCTTGACCCCATGATAGATTTGGATCGTTCCTTCAGCCAGGATTGTATGTAAGAGCGTAAGGATTGTTCATGGGTTGTTGATACAGGGCGTTAGCCTGCTCAAGTGTGGGACCCATGGAATTTATTAATAATGGACACTCCTCCATAACATGATTCGGAGTTTCGCAATTAAAGCATGTGGGTCCTTAAATTTGATTTACCTGACTCATCGGTGGAGCACTAGGAGTCTCCAATGCCTCAATTCTTCTCATAAGGGCTGCAATCTTAGCTTCGGCAGTGTCGATGCTATGGATCCCACCCTTATGCGCAGAAGTTGATGCACTGGGCTTCTCAGTGGGACTCTCCCACTGCATAGTTTTCCACGATAGGTCCTCAAGAAAGTTCCATGCTTCATCCTCATTCTTTCTCATGAACTCCTCCTGACACATGGACTCAAGAAGAGTTTGGGATGTGTAATCGAGTCCTTCGTATACGATTTGACACAACCGCCACTTTTTTATCGCATGATGGGGGCACTGAGCTAATAAGTCCTTGAACCATTCCAAATATTTCCAAAAGGGTTCTCCCGGCACTTGACGGAATTGATTAATTTGATTTTGTATCCTTGCTGTCTTATGCGTGGGATAATACTTTTTAAGAAACACCATAACGAATTCATCCCAAGTAGTGATTGAATCAATAGGCATACTGTACAACCACTTCTTGGCATTATCCTTGAGTGCAAACGGGATGAAGCGGAGCTTAATTGCATCCTCCGATAAGTGCTGCAGTTTTATCATTACGCATACTTCCTGAAATTCACTGATAAAGAGATATGTATCTTCTGCATCAGAACCAGTGAATTTAGGAAGCATACTAATGTACTGCGGCTTCAACTCATAGTGATTACCGCTGTGTGTGGAAGTTTTATGCATGATGTAAGAGATGTGCGCAACGGGTAACATCGATCCATAAGGATCGGGATCGGTTGGTCCATCTTGGCTCCCATGAGCAAATCTGATCTCACTAGTCGACCGAATTGATCACGGGTCCAATGTGGCATGAACCAACGACCGTGAGTGTATGTGTAAATTTGCTAAACTAATGCAAGAAGTGAGGAGTAGTGGAGAGAAAAAAAAACGGTGGAATAGATATGATATTGACGGTGGAATAAAAATGTGATTCTTACTGTTCCTAATTTTTTTTTATTTTTTTTTAGAACCAGAGACACAAAATACAGAACTGAAGAAAAGAAGAGATCAGACTCACCAAGATAGCCGCCGATTAGCGGCTTTCACCACTGAATAGCGGTCAAAGTAGAGGATTTAACTCTCTACATTCGGCTGATTAGTTCAGAGATTTTTTTGATTCTTTTTGTCTTCCTGTATTTGCACTTTATGGTCTCTGAACACTCAACACACACTGTTAACCCGTAAAACTTTAGAAAAAGCAAGAAAAACACCGTCGATCCCCGGCAACGACGCCAAAAACTTGATGTGATAAATTACTGCAAGCGCATAGTATCGGTATAGCATTGTACAGGTCGTCCCATAGAGATTTAAAGTGTTTTGCGATTTCTTACTCTTTCCTTAGTGTAACAGACTAACTATGAGATTTTAGATCGAGTGAAGATTAGTTTAAGTTCTAGAGGTTAGCCTAGGATCTCGAATCCATTAGAATAATAACCTAACAATGAATTATCTCTTTCTTCCTAACTTTTTAATTATGCACGGTTAAGTAACATATTAAAAAGGTGATCTTTTTAATTTGATTTTAATCGAGTGCCCCTAAGTATGACCTATTAAGTGATGTGCAAGCATAGACCATCAAAGATAACATTTTTCTTAAAAAAATAAATCATATCAAGTAGAAACTCTTATAAACAAAAGAATATAAACAAAAGAAAAGAAACAAACTTCAAACCCTAATCTAAGCATAGGCTATCAAAAGACCGAACTTAAGTATAACCTATCAAAGAATTTAGATTTACAAGTTTACTCAATTCAATTTATTTATAGGAAAATCTCTATTGATAATTCTAAAAATAAACAAAGAGTAAGAATTCCAAACTTCATCTAAGTATAGATTATCAAAATATTAATTAAGCATAATCTATCAAACAATTATGATTTGTAAACTCTATCTTTTATTTATTTATAGAAAAATCATAACTTTATTTCTTTCTAGGAAGAAAATGAGATAAATCCATATTAGGTCTATTAAACTAACTTCATCTACATCCTAGGGCTAAAGAAAATTAGCTACTAATATTTCTAGTAAGCAATTAAATCTATTTTTATTTATGAAAGTAAATAAATCTAATCTAGAAAGCAATAAAACCTATACTAGAAAGCAATTAATTCTATCTAAAAAGCAAATAAATATTAGAAAGGAATGGCTTACCTCTGGAGCACGGTATTGTGGCCGCCACCCCTTCAGCAAAACTCTACATTTATTAAATTAAAAACAAGTACAAGACTTCAGGATTTTTCAGAATACAAGGATAGGCCAATATAGAGGTTTCGGAAATCAAATCCTAATTCTAACAGAATTGAGAAACTACAAAATTACAACAAAACCATGGGAAAAATCTCGGGTTTTGGCGCCCACATTGGGCAGCTATTTGGCGGGTCCCACCACTAATTGGCGGCCAAATAAAGCCAAAAAATCTGGAAAATTTTCCCACTCAACTTCTTATCTTGTATATTTAATATTCCTGACTGTATTCGACTTTGCGTCTCTGCAGCATTGTAGTCTCATAGTTTTGCTCACTTTGGAAACTTTTCGGACTTTGATTTCCTACTCCAACTTTGAATTCATGCCATCTCTTTGTATAAATAAAATTCCTAAAAAACACACTAACAATACCCGAGTAGCATTATTTATATGCAAAAATAGGTAATATGAAGGCTATAAATATGCAATATATGACACTTATCAATTGGGCAATTAAATTAGTAAATCTTGATCTCAATTCTACTGGCCTATTACGAAAGCTACAAATAAATGAGCTGAAAGAGATAAGATGTGATGCATATGATAACTCATACATTTTGAAGGAGAAAATGATAATATGGCATGATCACATATGATATGTCGTGTTTTTCATCCTTTTGACAAAGTGTTATTATATGATTCATGCCTTCATCTATTTCTTGGAAAATTGCGTTCACGGTGGGCATGACCATTTATAGTTAAAACTGTGTATCCACACGGCGCAATCGATATCGAAAATCCAAATAATGGTCAGAAGTTCAAAGTAAATGGGAAAAGATGGAAACACTACTTGGAATTTCCAAACACTTTCAGGAATCTCAGAATTTAGTCGATCCAATGACATCTCATTGATATGCACTAAATAAAAACATTATATATAATATTATATATTATGTCCTAATAATTTTGTTTTGTAGTTCTTAGATCATGAGTACCGGACCAAGGTATCTTCTAAGCTCCTCTCTTAAATTTTTACTTGTTCTTGATTAATTAAAAAAATATGTTGACTCATTGAGGACAATATGAATTTTAAGTTGGGGGTTACTTATAAAGATAACTTAGTTTTGATACTTATGATGATTTCAACAAGTCAGATTTAAAAATTTTACAAAATTTTCTTTCTTTTCTTTTTCTTCAAAAATTTTCAAATTTTCAAAACTTAGTCTTTCGTAGTTACCCTTAGATTTAGGAACTAAATTTTAGTTTAGAACTAACTTTAGGACTAGAATTTAACAAATAGATATTAGGAATAATAATATTTAGGAACTAACAAAAAACCAAAAAAAAAATATTTGGCTTGATAAAGGCTCAACAGAGAGCCACTGTCAAAAACACTGTTGAAGCGACTATCAATAATGGGCTCTGTAAAGGTAGAAAAATGCCTACCTGAGAGCGTCTATCGAAGCCGCTGCTGAAGCATCTATCGACAGCGTCGGCAGAAGAGCCCCCTTTTAAATTGAACTTTGAGTTGTTTTTCTCCACAAACAAAACCTAACCCTATTTCTACAGTACCCCATGCCCAAAATATCTCTTTTCGACAGCCAAAACTCTTCCCCCGAAATTTATTTCAAATTCTGTCAATCTTCAAGAAAGTAAGTTCTCTCCTCTTTGATTCCTCTTTGATTTGTTCTTTGTAAAAAATAGATTGTCTCAAAAACCTATATCGATCTACAATTTATATGGAGGAATTTGAGTAAATTGAAGTTAGATCCTTTTTGGTAGATTTGGTATAAGTTTAGCAAAGTTATGAGTATTTTTGATAAATTTCATAGATTTATTGATATTATATGCTAAAATCAAGGGTAGAAGAAGAAAAAATCTCAACGTTTTAGCATTATATTTCATGGGTTGCTTGTATAATTGTCATAGATCATATTCATGCAATAATAGTTACATTAAAGTAGAGTTTGATAATTTTTGAAAAAGGAATTGAAAAAAAATGGAATTATGTGATTAAACTTAATTAAAATAGAGGGGGAAGAAGAGAAAAAGAAATTAAATAAATAAAAGAAAAATAATAATAAAATAATTATGTGAGAAATTCATGAATAATTTTTGAAAGAAAATAATAATAATAATAATAATAATTGTATTTTGTTGTTTTTTGGTTAACTTTTGTAGAATAGGACCATGGAAGCAAACAACTTCAAAGAGGCCCAAAGTGAAATCCTCTAGCCCGTCTTCTCCATAGAGGATAAGAATTGCAAAGGCAAGAAAGAAAATCTTGGAGAAGTACAGAGATTTCAAACTTTAGCCCGAGCGTGCATTTGACTATTCGATGATAAATGAAAATTTAGTCTTCAGAGCACAAATGATAGCCTTAGAGTTGGAAGCATACACATGACAAGTACACGCACTGGCATGCAATGAGATTGTGTGTGAGTTTTATGCTAACTTGCAACCAATAATGGGAGATTAACATGAATACTCCACTGTAAGGGGAAGAGAGATATCATTCACAAGGAAAGAAATTATAAGAACAATCCCTCTATCCAATGTGCCTGAGGAGAATCCTTATTTTGTAGATATCATGAATGATACGAAGTATCTCTCGCCAGTTTAAAGAGCTCTGTGCGAATCTCAGCAATGTTGCATTCCATGAGAGTTTTTTTTAAGATTGGCTATGTCAAGAATTATGTCTTGGTAAGCCTTTATATTAAATATAACATCCTACCATCCTCTGCAATAGGGAAACTATATTCAAGGGACGTAGTGTTAAACATGATTTTTGAGAGGCACACATTCTATGTCACATCCATCATGTACTTTGTGATAGTTCAATACATGTGTCAAGCACATGAGTGTATCCAGCATCCTAGAATGGTAAAGCCTCACTTAGGGCTGCCTTGTTTGATTACAATGATTTGCATGAATTATGGAGTCCATCCATCACGAGATGATACATTTGAACCTCTCATGCAACCATTTACAGATACCACCATTCGAAGAAGCATGAGTGCCCGATACACCCAACAGGAACAACAAATGCAATAAAAGCAACAACGTGCTACTACTCCACCTTCCGGTCATAGAGAACAAGATCAGGAACGTGTTAAACAAGGGCAAGAACAAGGAGATGCGACAGATGTGATAGCCCGACCAACAGAAGTAACACACCGATCATAAGGATGACAGATGCCTTCACTACGAGAATTAGCATAATTGAAGAATGACAAGCCCGAATCGAGCGTCGTTAACAACATCATTATCGGCTTCTCACCAAAGAATTCAGATTAGTGGCTGGTGAGAATGCCCACGTTTCTCCTGATGAAGATGAAAGGACAAGCTAGGGGACCACAAGGTTCCGCCGGTATCAAAGACGCAAGTGATAAAAAGGCCTTCATCAGAGGCGTCATTGATATCGACTACAAAAGGGAGTGAGTTTTTAGAAAACTGACAAAATCGGATGTCTTCTAACCTTACCTCTTACATTATTTCTTAATGTATTACTTTCATAATTATAATTTTGATGCACTGCGGATAATGCATAATTTAAGTTAGAGATGGGATAGATACACTATAATTTACTGTATCATAGGTAACTAACATATTTTTAAAAAAATTAAAAAAATTCATTTCATTGAAGTAGAAAGTAAGATTAGAAGTACTTTATAATGCATATATACAACATTGATATCTTAATTTTGATGCTTATATGATAGAAATTTTTATCTAGTTTTAATTGAGATTTTAGATCCAACAATAACATATATGAATATTTAAGACTAGAATTGAGTATGCACTCTAAACACTTACACATTAAGTCATGACGAGTTGATAAAAGAGCGAAAATTTAAAGGAAGACCTATCATATAAAAAAAGAAGTGAACTTGGTACTTAAGGCAATATACTTTGAATATAAAAAATATATAGTAAATAAATAAGAGAAAGTAAGTGTTGAGTAGTTGGGTCCATGGGTCCATGCGACTCGGTAAGCATATATATATGAGAAAAGTGTTCCTAGGAGTTTGTTTGGTGTTTAAAACTTGACAAGGCTTATGTACACACTACAAGAGTGTAGAGGAGAGGATAATTAAAGATAACAGTATATCTACGATACGATTTAAATGATCATGATGGATACATAAGGATGTTAGATTATAAGTGATTTATTAAGATTGATATTTTTATAAATATCTTTGTGTGTATCTCTTATTGAGCTTGATATGGATAAGAAGTGAAAACCAACAAAATAAATATATAGTAATAGTATAGATAGTTAATAGGATACTAACATTTTTCATTTTCTTTATTTTAAATTTATCCTGATTTTTTCACTTTTATTTATTTCTTGAACTCAAACATTTCTTGATGTTTGTGGGTAACATCACTGAAAATCTTCATGAGACAAAACTCATCCACTAGGGTAACCTAGGGTTTAACGGCTAGCACATGCTAAGTGCAATCATAAATCCTACGAAAGTGCGTTAGGATTATATTTTATTTTTTAGTTAAGTCTCTATTTTATTCTCTTTAGTTTTTAGATTTGCTAGGGACTAGCAAAACTCAAGTTGGGGGTGTGATAACGCTTGAAAAGTGTAATTAGTTTAGTTTATTTCATGCAAGCGTAATCCAATTTTATTGATTAATATAAGAAATTAATGAAAAATTATTTTTATTAATCAAATTCCTCACTATGATATTTTTCTAGTGTTTTCTAATATTTTTGTAGGTTTTTATATGCAGAAAAATCAAACTATCGAAGCATATCTCAAATACTAGTTTAGATCTGTGCATTTTCAGGACTAACTATCGATAACATCTGATAGTTGTTGACAGCAATCGACAATAAAAGCGATCCGTGATCTGCTATCAATGGGTCTATCGAAGGGAGCAGCCACAGATGGATTTTGTGGAGATTTTGAGAAGAGTTTATAGTTTCCTTGTAAATAGAATTTCTATTAGAGTTTTTTATAAAGCTATAAATAGCCAATGTAACTCAAGTTTTAAAAAGAATAACATTTATTGAATATTTATTATAGAGTTTTTAGATTCAATATTTAGTTTTTGTACTCGTTTATAGAATTAATAAAAGATTTTTTTTTATTTATTCATGGTTATGATAGGTATAAATGGCTAAATTCTTGAATTGGATCAGATAGAATAACGAACCCCATGTGATTTACCAGTATGTATTTTCATACACCTATTGTTTTTAATTATTTTATGTGAAATTGATATCTTTGATTATCCGTTATCTTTGAAGGGATTAGACATGATTTTGAGTTTTTGATATTTTATTGTTGACGATATATTCGTTGCATAGTTTTGATATATCATAGACTTTTAGGGATGGTGTATGCTTAGAGTTTGAATGTTTATTTTTATTATTCATATTACATACTTAGGTAAACTCAAATTTCATATATGATTAATTAGAAGAAATTATTCAAAGTATCAAGTTTACATATTTATATATTTTGTACTTTAATGAGTATTTTCAGGTTGTAGGAAGACCACGTGATCTATGCAATTTAGATAAAACACATAAATATATTCAGTAAATTATTCTAAGGGGGAGTTATATCTATCTGACCAGCAATTTAATTAAAGTAAACTTGTATCCTTGTTAATTTAGTTTTAGTTTTTAGTTAATAAAAATCTGATATTTACTTTTCTTCTTAGTTATATAGTTTATTTTAGTGTCACACAATTATAAAATGATCCTCGAGAGGATGATCTTGGTTACTACCCTTATATTACTTGTCGATCTCTTACACTTGGGAGTATATCATTTAGATCACAGTCAGGATTCCCATTTTTACAATAAAGCCTTTGAAAATCTGATGAAGAAGTATCATGCACAAAATTTCTACACCTTATCACCCAAAGTCGAATGTGGAAGTCAAACTGGCCATAGGGAAATCAAATTTTTTTTAGAGAAAACAGTTAATTTGTCTCGTAAAGATTGGTCATTTAGATTAATCGATGCTTTATAGATTTAGTGTACCGCATATAAAACACTCTTAGACATGTCTCCATATAGAATAGTCTATGAAATAGCTTGTCGCTTGCGTAGAGATAGAGCACAAGGAATATTAGGCAAATAAATTAGTTAATTTAGATCTCAATTCAGATGGTACATTACAAAAGCTACAAGTAAATGAACTGAAAGAGATCAGACGTGATGCATATGATAATTCACACGTTTTGAAGGAAAAAATAAGAATAATGGATGATCACCATATTACACACCTTGTTTTCATCCTCCCGGCAAAGTGCTCCTCTACGATTCATGTCTTCATCTATTTTCGAGAAACTTGTATTCACGGTGGACTAGACCATTCATAGTTAAGCTATGTATCCGCATGGCGCAATTGATATCAAAAACCCAAAGAATAGTTATACAATCAAAGTAAATGGAAAATGATTGAAGCATTACTTGGAATATCCGAAGCATTCAGAGGAATCTCACAATCTAATGGATCCTCCGATATCTCATTGATACGAGCTAAACAGAGACACATTATATATTATTATATATTATTCACTAACAATTTTGTTTTGCAGTTGTTACGTCATGAGTACCGAATTGATGTAATTTCTAAGCACTCTTTGTTAAATTTTACTTATTCTTGATTAGTCAAATAGAAATATCAATTCATTGAGGACAATGTGCATTTTAGGTTAGGGAGATTACTTATAAAGATAACTTAGTTTTGATACCTTTGATGTTTTCAACATTTTTTTAAAATTTATTTTCAAAATTTCCAAATTTTCAAAACAAAAATTTTTCATAGTCACTAACCTTTTAATTAGGAACTAACTTTTAGTTTAGAATTAATTTTATAATTAGGAATTAACAAGTAGATAATAGAAATAACACTAGTCTAAGACTTAACAATTAGAAAAAAATAAAATTTAAAATTTTCGCTTGACACAATTCACAGGAGAGGGCGGCTGTCGAAGCTACTGTCGAAATGGCTATCGACAGCCAGCCCCTACAGAGCAAATTTTGCCTTGCCCGATAATAGCTGTCGAAGTGGCTGTCGACGGCCGCCGACTAGAAACCCCAATTATAAATAGATCTTTGAATTTTTTTTCTCCACAAACAAATCCTAGCCTCCTCTTTATAGCACTCTAGGGCAAAAATTCCTCCTTTTGATAGCTAAAACCATCCCCGCGTAATTTCTTTCAAAATTTTAAAGATCTTAAAGTAAGTAAGTCTTATTCTCTTTGGTTTCTCTTTGAATTGTTCTTCGTAAAAGTGGATTTTTTGTCTCAAAAACCTAGATCTATGACTTATATGAACAAATTCAAGTAAATTAAGTTAGAAATTTATTTCTTTGTAGATTTGGAATGGTTTAGCGAATTTTTAAGGATTTTTTTACGATTTTCATGTAATAATTGAAAATACGTGCTAAAATCAATGTTAAAAGAAATAAAAATCTAAACTTTTTAGCATAATACTTCATGGGTTGCTTGATAATTAATGTATATCAAATTCATACAATAACAATAAAATAAAAGTAGAGTTTGATTAATTTTTGAAAGAAGAATTGGTAAATATGTAGTTATAAATAAAAGGGGAAGGGAAAAGGAAAAGAAATTAAACAACATAAAAATGGGAAAAGACATATAATATGTGTGCTAAATTCATGATTTTGTGAAATAATAATAGTATGTTAAGATTTATTTTTTGGGAAATTATGTTAAGATTTATTTTTTGAAGATTTACTTGTAAAGAAAACTGAAATAGTTAAGTGATGAGTTTCATGTATTGTATTTTTTTCTCTCATATTTTATCTATTTTGTTTATAAATAAATGTTACTCGGATATTTTTAGTGTCTTTTCAGGCAATCCGATTCATACAACGAGATGGCATGAAATCAGAGCCGGATTAGGAAACAAATCCTATAAAAGAGTTCAAAGAAAGAAAAGCTGCAAGATTAAAATACTGTAAAGAGTTAAAGTCAAATACAGCTTGGAGAATCAAGTATATAAGACAAGAGACTCGTGCAGAAGAAAAACCAGGACCATTGGCCATTCATTAGCCCCCAAATGGCAGTTTTAGCCGCCAAATAGCGACTCAAAGTGGGCCCCATGGGCTGACTTTTCTTCGATGGTTTTGATGTAATTTTGTGATTTTTAAGTTGTATTAGAATTAGAGTTTGAGTTTCGAAGCCTATATATTGGCCGTATTCTTGTATTCTAGGGTTTTTTTAAGCAGTAGTTAATATAGAATTAGATATAGTTTGTAATCAAGTTTTTCATTAATAAAATTAGGATTTTCCTGAAGGGGTGACGGCCGCAATACTGTGCTCCAGAGGTTTTAAGTTTTTATTTACTTTTTAGATAGAGTTAATGGCTTTCTAGTTTAGGTTATTATCGTTTTCTAGATTAGATTTAATTGCGTTCATGAATAAAAATAAGATTTTGCTTTGTGCAACTAATTTTCTTTAGCCCTACGATGTAGATGAAGTTAATTTAATAGATCTGATATAGATTTATCTAAAAAAGAAATAGAGTTATGATTTTTCTATAAATAAATAAAAGATAGAGTTCGTAAATCATAATTCTTTGATAGATTATGCTTAATTAATAGTTTGATAATCTATACTTAGATGAAATTTGGAATTCGTATTCTTTTTTGTTTTCAAGAATTATTAACAAGATTTTCCTATAAATAAATTGAATTGAATAAACTTGTAAATTTGATTTCTTTGATAGGTTATACTTAAGTTTAGTTTTTGGATAGCCTATACTTAGATTAGAGTTTGAAGTTTATTTTTTTACTTTTGTTTATAAGATTTTCTACTTGATATAATTTGTTTTTAAGAAAGGTGTTATCTTTGATGATCTATACCTGTACATCACTTGATAGGTCATACTTAGGGGCACTTAATTAAAATCAAATTAAAAAGGTTACCTTTTTAATATGTTACTTAACCGTGCATAATTAAAAAGTTAGGAAGAAAGAGATAATTCATTGTTAGACTATTATTCTAATGGATTCGAAATTCTAGGCTAATCTTTAAAACTTAAAACTCATCCTTTCAATTTAGAAACTCTTTGTTAGTCCATTAGATTATAGAATTAGTAAGAATCACAAAACACCTGAGATCTCTGTGGGATGACTTGTAAAGCGCTACAACCGACACTGTATACTTGCAGTTAAATTATCATATCAAGTTTTTGGCGTCGTTGCCGGGGATCGACGGTGTTTTTCTTGCATTTTCAAAATTTTTACATGTTAACAGTGTGTGTTGAGTGTGCAGGGAATAGAAATTACAGATACGGGAAGACAAAAGGGATCACAAGAGTTTCTGGACTAAGCAGCAAAAACCAAAGAGTCAAGCTCTCTGATTTAACCGCTATTTGGTGGCTAAACCTGCCAATTGGCGGCCTATCAAGTACACTCTGAATCCACTTTTTCTCCAGTTCTGTATCTTGGTTCCCTGGTTCTAAAAAAATAAAAAAACAATCAATTTTTTTTATTTCTTTTCCATCTGTCTCCCTCTCCACCTTTTTCAAAAAAAATTTTAAAAAAATGTTTCAAAATCAAACTAGTTGCTATCATTGTCGTGATTCATATCATAATTATTATCAGTGTCTATGGATAGGAAGTTCACTAGGACTAGGTTATAATCAAATTCACAACACATATAATGAACCTACGAGTGCTTCTTATACACAAAATTACAATTATGAATGGATGAATAATTCTAAGTTTGCATATAATCAAGAGTCATACCAATAGAGTCCTCCATCTGATCCTTTCTTTATGAGCTATTTATCTTCATGTTTTACATTCAATCATAAACAAGATATTCAATTGAACATATTAGATGAAAGATTAAAAAGAATAGAAACAAAATATGATGTTATGAGAATTTACCTACAACCACTTCATATCTGTCATCATATATATATATGGATCCATCATTTCCACCTTCAAATTTTACTCATGATCTCGAGATGCAATCATTTGAGAAAAATAAGGAAAATTACGATCATGAGTCTGAGGAACGAAGACGTAAAATAGAGAATGATATAGAAATTTTGCTGAAATCATCCTCTCAAAAATCATCATTTCAAATTGAATCTTGTATGAAAAATCTTCTCATTGCGATTTCTCAACTAAAATTTTTGGAGATCAACCATCTAATAGTTTGAACATATCTTACTCTAACGAGCAACTACTTTAGTCATCTTTTGAAGTAGATATGATTCAAAATGAGTTAAATAATTTTGTGCATGATGAGTTTATAATTCAACATTGTGATCAACCTATTTTAGACCATTGTGACAATAATTATGAAGAAATTAGTGATAAAAAAAATATTTTGCTTGATAATTTATCTCATGGTGAGCTTGCGAGTGACACATTATCATTTGATTCTTTTGATAAAAATTACGAAGAAATTTATGAAGAAGAATTTTTATTCCTTTATAGTAACTTGACTGATGATAAGTCCACTAGTTTGCCATTTTCTTTTGAGAATTTTGATGACAGGATTGAAGAAAATTTGCATGACAAGTCCATAATAATTGAAGAATGGAAGGTACATCAAAAGGAAGAGGTCATGCTACCTAATGATTTGGAAGGACGATCCAAAATCGAGCTCATGATTCTGCTACGTCAAAGTGAGTATATTATTTCACATGTTGATAAAACCAAAATACTTACTGCCATGAAAGATGCTCGTGGGTCGAATATGGATAGTAAAGGTACGCTTTCTAACCTCAAAACTTTACTATTGAATAAAGGAAAGAAGGGTAGAAATAAATTAAGAAAAATCAAAATAAGATGGAGAGATTAAATGCAAAACTAACAAAAAGGCTAAGTTCATCCATATTAAAATGTGAAAGGACACATTATAAGATTGGAAAGCGATCAAGAGGTCGTAACCATTTGAATTTTTTAATAAGGGTATAATATTTGTATAATAGTTTTCTTTTTATTTTACCACCCTTGGTTTGTGTATGAGGGCATATACGAGTTTAGGTGTGGGAGACTGGGTTAGGATATTTTCTTCGTATTTTTCTCGGATGTTTAGTTTTTTCAGAAATTTTATTTTATTTTTAGATTTTGGGTTTCTTTATTTTACATTTTGGATAGTTTTTAGCGTAACTAACTAAAAAAATTTAAAAACTGAAAAAAGAAATAATAAAAAAACAGAATTTTTTTATTTATATGTTTTTATCAATAGATCAACCTAGTTACAGAAAAATGAATAAATTTAGATTTGAAATTGGATAGGAGAGTAGATTGGACGATACACTTTGAATTTTATGAAAAAGATTAAAATCCAAAATATAAATACCGCCAACAGTAGTTTTGAGGCAAGTATACGTCTATTTTTCACTTCACAATAGTTTATTAGGTTAAGAATAAAGATGATAATGATTGAGTAAGTCTTTACTCTCTAAACAAAAAAAAAGTGAGAATAAAATAATAGGATGAGCCTGGTATTAAGGCAATAGTTTCGAGAGTGATAAAATAATGGGTGTGCCTGGCATTAAGGTAATAGTCTCAAAAGTGAAAAAAGAGTATGATCCAAGTAATCAGATACTTTGTGCCTAAATAAGCGTGAATATTTTTATGAAAGGGGAAATATTCTTAAAAAACGAAAAAGAAAAACAGAAAAAAGTATGAACCGAGTAATCAGCTACTTTGCGCCTAAGCAAGCGTGAATATTCACATGAAAGGTAAAATATTCTTAAAAAAAGAAAAAAAGAAAAAATGAAAAAAATTGTTATGAGAAAGGAGATGAATCATGAGTTAGAGTTGGACTACAAAACCGAAGTAGACTATCACACGTACATGTAGATGTATACGAGCCAATAGATTATCTGTTAGTGGGTATTGAAAGATAGGATTTAAATTTTTGATTAAAATGATAAGTGTATTTGATACTCGATTTGAAAATTGATAATCTAAATGCATTCTTGAGTTTGTATATTAGTGAGATTAATTGAAGAAAATATTATTAAAATTTTTTTTTTTCTTTCTTTTGTATAAAATTTTTATTTTTCTTGATTTTTGGTTATCTTTATTTTTCTTTTCTTTATTCTTTAATCTATTTCCTTCACGAATTTTGTGGGTATATTTACTGCAAACCCTCACGAGACAACACTCGTCCACTAGGGTAACCTAGGGTTTAAAGGCTTGTTGCACATACTAAGTGCAATCGCGATTCTTGCGAAAGTGAGTTAGGTTTTTTTTTCTTTTTAGGGTTAGGTTTTGCTCGAGGACTAGCAAAAGATAGGTGTGGGGGTGTGATGAGTTTCATATATTATATTTTTCCTCTCATATTTTATCTATTTTTGTATATAAAAAATGCTACTCGCGTATTTTTAGTGTCTTTTTCAAGTAATCTGATTCATACAAGGAGATGACATGAAATCAGAGCCGGATTAGGAAATAAATCCTATAAAAGAGTTTAAAGAAAGAAAAGCTACAAGATTAAAATACTGTAGAGAATCAAAATCAAATACAGTTAGGAGAATCAAGTATACAAGACAAGAGACTCGTGCAAGAGAAAAACTAGGACCATTGGCCATGCATTAGCCCCCAAATGGCAGTTTAGCTGCCAAATAGCGGCTCAAAGTGGGCCCCTGATTTTTCTTCGGTGGTTTTGATGTAATTTTATGATTTTTCAGTTGTATTAGAATTAGAGTTTGAGTTCCGAAACCTATATATTGGCCGTATCCTTGTATTCTAGGGTTTTTTAAGTAGTAGTTAATATAGAATTAGATATAGTTTATACTCGAATTTTTTATTAATAAAATTTGGGTTTTGCTGAAGGGGTGACGGCCGCAATAACGTGCTCCAGAGCTACGCCATTGCTTTCAAGTTTTTATTTGCTTTTTAGATAGAGTTAATGGCTTTCTAGTTTAGGTTATTATCGCTTTCTAGATTAGATTTAATTACGTTCATGAATAAAAATAGGATTTTGCTTACTAGAATTATGTGTAACTAATTTTCTTTAGCTCTAGGATGTAGATGAAATTAGTTTAATAGATCTGATATGGATTTATCTCATCTTCTTCCTAAAAAAAAATAGAGTTATGATTTTTCTATAAATAAATAAAAGATAGAGTTCGTAAATCATAATTCTTTGATAGATTATGCTTAATTAATATTTTGAAATTTGGAATTCATATTATTTATTTATTTCTAGAATTATTAACAAGATTTTTCTATAAATAAATTTAATTGAATAAACTTAAAAATCTAATTTCTTTGATAGGTTATACTTAAGTTCAGTCTTTTGATAGCCTATACTTAAATTAGAGTTTGAAGTTTATTTCTTTACTTTTGTTTATAAGATTTTCTACTTGATATAATTTTATTTTTAAGAAAGGTGTTATTTTTGATGGTCTATACTTGGACATCACTTGATAGGTCATATTTAGGGGTACTTAATTAAAATCAAATTAAAAAGATCACCTTTTTAATATGTTACATAACCGTGCATAATTAAAAAGTTAGGAAGAAAGAGATAATTCATTGTTAAACTATTATTCTAATGGATTCGCAATTCTAGACTAATCTTTATAATTTAAAACTCATCCTTTCAATTTAGAAACTCTTTGTTAGTCCCTAGATTATAGAATTAGTAAGAATCACAAAACACCTGAGATCTCTGTGGGATGACCTGTTAAGTGCCACAACCGACATTGTACGCTTGCAGTTAAATTATCATATCATTAAGGGAATTGAAGAAGTTCTAGAAGTTAATGATATTAGCGAATTACAAGTACATGTGACTCACAAATGTCCAATACTTCCTTCTTTTAAAGAAGTATTAAATAAATAATCTAATGCTTTTAACACTGCTTCTCAACCAGTGAATAACCCATATTCACATACATATAATCTTGGTTGGAGGTACCATGCAAATCTCCAATGAAAGCAGAATCCTCAACAACAATTTAATCATCAAAACAAGCACCCATTAATCTACTTCAACAATAAGTCGAACCTACCAATCAATCTTCGGTGTACCAGCTACCACCGAAGAAAAATTTTGAGGATAACTTCTTGTAGATATAATATAGAATGGATTAGATGATCCAAGCGCAACAACAGTTTATTCAGTCGCATCAAACGATTAATAGTCCAAATGCAATAGCCTTTAGCGATATCCACTTATAGATAAGCCATCTCAATTCTGCTTTGTAAACGAAGGTACCATCTCAACCAGAGGTCAGTACTTTATGTAAAATTGAAGGTATAAATACTATTGCTTTTGATAATGATATTCCTGAGATAACTATTGCAATAAACTTATGAAGTGGAAAAGTGCTTGATGAGTTTATTTCAAAAGAAAATACTGAAAAGAAATAGGGCAATGATTCAGTATAACAATCTAAAGATGATAATTCTAAAGAACCCACTTCCACAAATTATAAGCCACCAATATCGTTTCCTCAAATTTTAAAAACTAAAAATATTTATGCATCTTATACTGATTTTTTGGAGATTTTCAAAAAGGTACATATAAATATACCTCTACTGGAAGCAATTAAACAAGTCCCCTCTTATGCAAAATTTTT
Source organism: Dracaena cambodiana (assembly GCA_036321105.1). Lineage (NCBI taxonomy): Eukaryota > Viridiplantae > Streptophyta > Magnoliopsida > Asparagales > Asparagaceae > Dracaena > Dracaena cambodiana. The sequence goes on along the minus strand of JAYEPQ010000006.1, from coordinate 13,452,976 downwards.
GAAGGACTTGTGCACCATCAAAAGATGTCACAACATACAGAAAAAAGCATTTCTCACAGAACAAGAAAGTATATTATTCCATTCCGAAATACCTCTTAAATAAAAGGATCCTAGATATCCTACTATTTTTTGTGTGATAGATCAATATAATTTAGAGAAAACTTTATTAGATTTGGAGGCTAGTATAAATATTTTACCATACTCAGTTTACAAGCACTTAGATCTAGGAGGACTTAAACCTATACTGGTGATACTATAGTTAGTGTATAGGTCGAAAAGGCTTTCTAAGAGCATTGTGAAAGATGTTACAGTACAGATCGAGAGTTTTTATTTTCTTGTGGAGTTTATAGTGATCGACACTGCACTTATAAAGAATTCACATCTTTATATTCCACTTATCCTTGGACATCCATTCTTAGCTATAGCTAATGCAATTGTAAATTGTAGGAATGATGTGGTGAAGTTTTCGTTTGGAAGCATGACTCTTGAACTTTGCAAACAACTATTATTGATAACGAAAATTGCAAGACACTAATTACATTGAACAAATCCTCGATGAATGAGATAACGTATTATTGTGCATGTCTGATCCTTTGGAGCTAGCATTAACAATGAATGACGATTTCCTTGATGCTCATTGTTCAAATATCGCAGGATGGATCCCAAAAATGAAAGTGTATAGAGGGTTACCTCAAATCACAAAGAAATTAATACCATCAGACATCCAAGCACCGATACTTGGCTAAAACTGCTACTTGAAAATCTCAAGTATGCATTTTTGGAACTTAAGAAAATTTTTCTAGTGGTCATCTCAGCATATCTTGATGAGAATTAGGGAGAGTGATTACTATCAACATTGCCAAAGTATAAAGGTGCTCTTGGAAGGAATATGGCGGATATAAATGGTATGGACCCCTTTATTTGCACACATCACATTACTTTGGAAGATGGAACCAAGCCTATTAGGCAAATGCAATGAAGACTTAACCCTGCCATGAAAGAAGTGGTTAAAGCCGAAGTGTTGAAACGTCTCGATGCGAGCATCATCTATCCAATTGCTGATAGTAAGTGGAATGAGATAATAGTAATTAAAAATGAGGATGAAGATATGATACCCACTCGTACTACTACGAGTTAGTATATGTGCATCGATTATCAAAAATTGAATCAAGTAATACGCAAAGATCACTTTCAGTTACCATTTCTTGACCAAGTACTTGAAAGAGTTGTTGACTATGAATTTTATTATTTTCTTGATGGTTATTCTGGCTATTATCAAATTGAAATTATTTTAGGGGACCAGGAAAACACAATTTTTACCTATCCTTTTAGTACTTTTGCTTATAGAAAAATGTCATTTGGTTTATGCAATGCACCCACAATATTTCACAGATGTATGATAAGTATTTTTAGTGAAATGGTTGAAGAATATCTAGAGGTATTCATGAATAATTTCTCTGTATTTGGAAACAATTTCGAATCATGTTTAACTAATTTAGGATCTGTGCTTGAAAGATATCAAAAGAAATATCTACTCCTAAATTGGGAAAAATACCACTTCATGGTGACAAATTGTGTTAGGCCATATAGTTTCATCTAAAACGATGGAAGTAGATAAGGCTATGATTGAGTCTACTTCCAAAATACCAATACCCAAAGCCATGAAGGACATATGTTCGTTCTTAGAATATGCAGATTTTTATATAAGGTTTATAAGGAGTTTTAGTACTATTGCTGGATCCCTTTCTTAGCTTCTTGCGCAAGATGTGCAGTTTGAATGGATGCAGGCATGCCAAATAGCTTTCAAAATCCTCAAGGAGATGCTTATCACAGAGCCAATAATGCAATCTCTAGATTGGTCATTTCCATTCGAGATCATATGCGACACAAGTGATTATGAAATTGGAGCAGTATTGAGGCTACAAAGAGATAAAAAGCTTTATGTGGTCTGCTATACTTGCAAGACTCTCAATAATACATAGACGAATTATACAGCAGAGAAGCAACTTCTAGCTTTAGTTTTGCTATAGATAAATTTCGTTCATATATTTTGGGATCACATGTGGTTTTTTTTACAAATCATTCGGTGCTCAAATATCTCTTGTCAAAGAATAACGCAAAGCCATAACTAATTCGATGGATATTGCTGCTCCGAGAATTCAATCTAGAAATTAAAACAAGAAGGGAGTAGAGAATCTAGTTGCAGATCACCTCCCTCGACTAACTTTTGAAAATAACAAGCTACCAATTAGGGGTTTGTTCTTTAATGAACAACTATTTTGGATTAAAACAACTCCCTAGTATGCTAATATTATTAATTTCTTACTGCAGGTGAAATGCTTAATCACGAGAGTGTGCGAGACAAATGACAATTCTTATATGAGATATGCCATTGTTTTTCAACAACCCTTACTTATTTAATTATTACTCAAATCAAATAATTATGTGTTGTATGGCTTATGATGATGGGATTCAAAACATAATTGCTTTCTGTTATACAGAAGCATATGGGTGTCACTTTTCGTCTAAAAAGCCGATAGTTAAAATACTCCAATGTGGTTTCTATTGGACTATTATGTTTAGAGACACATATGAATTTTGTAAACGATGCGAATCATGTCAGAAATTAGAAGTGTTGACTAAGAAGAGTGTTATGCCTCTAACACCTATGCTTACAATTGAGATATTCAATTGTTGGAGTATTGACTTCATGAGATCATTTCCTATTTATAACGAATATATTTATATCCTTTTAGCGGTCGATTATGTCTCTAAATAGGTAGAAGCTTCATCATATAGAAATAATGATCAATAAACTATTATCAAATTTTTAAAGGAACATATATTGTCCAGATTTGGAGTCCTAAAGCCATAATAAGCCATGGAGATTCCTATTTTTGCAATAAAGCCGTTGAAAATTTGATGAAAAAGTATTACATTACACACAAGATTTCTACACCTTATCACCTATAGTCAAATGGATAAATTGAACTGATCAATAGGGAAATTAAGAAAATTCTAGAGAAAATGATTAATCTATCTCGCAAAGATTGGTCATTTAGACTAATCGATGCGTTATGGACTTACTATACAGCATATAAAACACCCTTAGACATATCTCCATATAGAATAATCTATGGAAAAACTTGTCATTTACTTGTAAGAATAGAGCATAATGCATATTAGACAATCCAATCAGTTAATCTAGATCTCAATTTAGCTGGCCCATCATGAAAACTACGAACTGGAAGTGACAAGATGTGATGCATAATATAATTCACGCATTTAGAAGGGAAAAAAAAATGAGATTATGGCATGATAGCATATCACACATTGTGTTTTTCTCCCTTCTGACAAATTGCTACTATGCAATTCATACCTTCATCTATTTCCGGAAAAATTGCATTCACGTTGGACTAGACCGTTCATAGTTAAAACTGTGCATCCGCATAGCGCAATCAATATCGAAAATCCAAAAAATGGTCATACATTTAAAGTAAACAAGAAATGATTGAAGCATTACTTAAATTTTTTGAAGCATTCAGAGGAATCTCACGATCTAATGGATCTTCCCACATCTCATTAATACAAGCTAAATAGCGACACGATATATATTATTGTATATTATGTACAAACAATTTTGTTTTGCAGTTTTTATGTCATGAGTACCGAACCGAGGTAATTTCTAGGCACCCTTTCTCTTAAATTTTATTTTTTCATGAATTAAGCAAACATATCAATTTATTGAAGACAATGTGGATTTTAAGTTGGGGGATTACTTATAAAAATGACTAAATTTTGATACCCATGATGTTTTCAAAAATTTTGTTTTAAAATTTTTTTCTTTTTTCTTCAAAATTTTCAAACTTTCAAAACATAAATCTTAAATAGTAATTAACTTTAGAATTAGGAATTGACTTTTAGCTTAGAATTAATTTTAGAACTTGGAATTAACAACTAGATACTAGGAATAACATTAGTTTACGAACTAACAATTATAAATAGGAACTAATTTTTTCTTTATTTTACAATTATCCTTACTTCTTATTTTATTTATTTCTTAAGCCCAATATTTCTTGATATTTGTAGGTTACATTATTGGAAACCCTTACGAGACAACACTCATCCACTAGGGTACCTTAGGGGTTTAACGATCTGTTGCTTGCGCTAAGTGCAATCATAATTACTACGAAGATGAGTTAGGATTTATTTTTTCTAGTTTAGGAGTTATTTTCTTTTCTTAATTTGATGATTTTGCTAAGGGACTAGCAAAATAGAAGTTGGGGGTATGATTACGAGTAAAAAAGTGTAGTTATTTTAGTTTATTTTATATACTCATAATCCAATTTTAGTGATTAATACAAAAAATTAATGAAAAACTATTTTTATTAATCAAATTCTACACTTTGATATTTTTCTAGTGTTTTATATTCTTTTGCAGGGTTCTATATGCAAGGAAATAGAAGAATCCAAGCACATCTTGAGTATCAGCTCAGAACTATGAATTTACAGGTGTAATTGTCTACAATTACTTGTTAGCTATCTACAACCAGCGATTGGAATGCAATCCGAGTGCAGCTTTCGAAGTGGCTTTCGAAAGCCAAGGTTGCAGAGTTGATTTTTGAGGCCTTTTTGAGAGAAAAGTCAGTTTCCTTGTAAATATGATTTTTGTTAGGGTTTTGTGAGGCTATAAATATACGATGTAATTTCAGAATTTTATATGATATGAAACAATAGAAGCAATTTATAAAGATTTTAGTTTTTGTGCTCTTTCATAGAGATCAATAAAAGAATTTCTTTTCCTTTATTCATGACTATGATGAGTACTAGTGGCTAAATTCTTATTGCATCAGATGAGGTAATAATCTCTAGATAATTTACTGGTATGTGATTTATTTGCTTATTATACTTAAGTGATTTACGTAAGTTGATTTCTTGATTCCTATTATAATGTTAGATTTTAGATATGATTTTGAGTTTTTGATGATTTATTGTTTGACGATATATTCTTTACTTAGTTTTTGATATACTGTATACTCTTTAGGCATGGTGTATGCTTAGAATTTGAACGTTTATTCTTGTTATTCATATTTCATGGTAAGATAAACTCAAATCTCAAATAGATTTAATTGGAGGAAGTTATTCAAAATATCAAGTTTATATAACTTTGTTTGTTTTATGCTTTAAAAATATATTTTTTGGTTGTAGGAAGACCACGTGATCTACACAACTGAGATTAATAAGCATAAACACATCCAATAAATTATTCTACTGGGAGTTAACCTTTCTGGCCAAATTTTTTTTTTAAGTAATCTAAAAACCATAAATATTTAGTTTTAGTTCATAAAAATTCAATTTTTCTTTTTAATTCAGTAATTTATTTTTCTTTAATTTCTAAAACAATAATTAAAATGATTTTCAAGAGAACGATCTTAGATTATCACCCTTGCACTACATTTTTGATCTCTTAAGAAGATGGGATGAGAACTAAAAAGAATTCTTAAAGAATTTTTTTCCTTCGCATCGAACAAATTATATGTGACAGTAAATTCTCAACTTTCATCAGGAAAAAGATGAACCATTTTTCAAGTATTAGGATAGATTTAAATATTTGCTACTCTCATACTCACATCATGGTTTCGATATATGGAGGATTGTAAGTAATTTGTATCAAGGACTAAACATTGCAACTAGGCAACTTGTATAATGGTGATTGATGTAAAAATTTAGTGCAAGCAAATAGTGTCAGTTGTAGCGTTTTACAGGTCGTTCTCACGAGAATCTAAAGTGTTTTGCGTTCTTACTAATCCTATTATTCTAACGAACTAACAAAGGATTTTAAGTTGAATTCATATTATTCTAATTAGCCTAGGATATATTATCCACTAGTTCACAACCAAGTATTACTTCTATTATCTTCTTTCTATCATAAAACTGATTTTTTATTTTTAATCTCTTAATTAAAGTGTTCTAAGTATAAGCTATCAAGTGGTGTGGAAGTATAACTCATCAAAGATTTTACTTTGCATAAAAACAAACCAAATCATTAGATAATTTTATGAAAAAGATGAACATGAACAACCCCAAACCCTAACTAAGTATAAGCTATCAAGAAATTTAACTTAAGTATAACCTATCAAAGTATTAATCTACGAATTGTTATACTTTAATCTTTTCATGGAAAAATTATTTCTTTATTATTTTATTTTAGAAAGAAAACAATAATAAGAAATTACATGGTTGATTCCTACCTTCATCTACATCCTAGAGCATAACTAATTTAGCTACTCATGGTTCTAATTAATAAGATTCGATTTTTATTTATGAAAGCGATTAAAAATCCTATTTTTCCAAAAAAAGCAATTAAAGATCTACACTAGAAGCGATTAAATCTATCTAAAATTTAATAGAATTATCTTTGGAGATCGGTATGGTAGCCGTCATGCCTTCGGGAAAACCCTAATATTTATTAATCAAAGTACATCTAAAATTACATCTAAAAAGCTCTCCAATTTACAAGGATTCATAGGGTATTTATAACCCAAACACAATCCAGCTCCTACTCAAACTCAATACAAAAGATATAATCCTAGACCAGTATAAACTAATCTTAAGATATATAATTCTAATTCAATCCATAGGTATTAGAAACCAATGGTTGAGACTAGATAGCACAAAATACTGATTTTTGAGTCTAAAATCCGAAATTAAGTTAGCACACCCGTAGCCCGCTAGATTGGATTTTCCATTCTATAGAGCTTCAGTAAAATGGCTATAATTTTTGCATACAAACTCGGATTGATCTGTTCTTAGACTCCTTTTGAAGATAATTCTGAGCTCTACAAATTTATCTACATAAATCTTTCCAATTCAAGTTTATTTTGGGCAAAAATGCTCATGAAGTTTCTACTGCTGCACTTGAGCTTCTGTTATCACCTTAGTTAACTTTCTTTACTCATATTCTTGACAAATTTGCATCTTCTTCTTCTTTTCCTTGTGAATCCTTTGTTACCTACGAAAACACAATAAATATACCTGAGTAGTAATTATTTATATACAAAAAAAGATAAAATATGGGAGAAAAAAATGCAAAATATGATATTAATCAAACCCCAACACCTATCTTTTGCTAGTTCTCGAGCAAAACCTAAACCTAAAAAAGAAAAATAAAAAATCCTAACTCACTTTCACAGGAATCGCGATTGTACTTAGCATGTGCAATAAGCCGTTAAACCTCTACGTTACCCTAGTGGACGAGTGGTGTCTCGTGAGGGTTTGTAGTGAATATACCCACAAAATTCGTGAAGGTTGATTAAGGAATAGAGAAAAGAAAAATAAGGATAACCAAAAATAAAGAAAAATAAATGTTTTATACAAAAGAAACAAAAATCTTTTTTTTGATATTTTCTACAATTAATATCACTAATATACAAACTCGAAAACGCATTTAGATTATCAGTTTTCAAGTTAAGTATCATATCAAATACAGTTATCATTTTAATCAAAAATTCAAATCCTATTTTTCAATACCCACAAATAGATAATTAATTTATTTCTATACATCTACGTGCACGTGTGATGGTCAACTTTGGTTTTAAACTCAGACTCTAACTCCTGACTCATCTCTTCTATCTAAATATTTTTTTCCTTTTTTTTGTGAATATTTCATCTTTCATGCAAATATTCATGCTTGCTTAGGCACAAAGTACCCAATTACTCGGATCATACTCTTTTTTTTATTTCTAAAGAATTATTGCCTTAAATACCAGGCTCACCTGCTTTTTTTTCTTTTTTTAGGATTATTGCCTTAAATATCAGGCTCATCCTTTTTTTATTTTTTTTCTAGTTTAGAAAGAGAAAACTACTCAATCATTATTATCTTAGTCCTTAACCTATTAAACTATTGTGAAGTGAAAAATAGATATATATTTATCTCAAAATTACTATTACCGGTATTTATTTTTCGAATTTTTATTTTTTCATAAAATTCTAAGTGTATTATTAAATTTACTCTGCTATCAAACTTTAAATCTAAATTTATTCTTTTATTTGTAATTATGTTGATTTATTGAAGAAAATATTTTTGTATTTTTTTTACTTTTTTTAAGATTTTTTTAGTTACCCTAAAAACTACCCAAAATGTAAAATAAAATAAATCCATAAATCTAAAAATAAAAATCCTAGAACAAGAGAAAAAAAATTAAAGATCCTAGAAAAACACAAAAAATCTTCTAACCTACTCTCCCACACCTAAACTCGTGTATGCCCTCATACACGACCCAAGGGTGATAAAAAAAATATGAAAAACTATTGAACAAATACTATACAAACAATAAGAGTCGTGAAAAGTCAAGATCTCAATATTGTCACCCTATTAATGCATGGAAAGTGGTTACAACCTCTCGATCGCTTCCCACTTTTATAGTGTGTCCTTTTATGTTTTGATATGGATGAAATAGCCTTTTTGTCAATTTTGCATTTAATCTATCGATCTTATTTTTTGTTTTTCTTAATTTATTCCTACCCTTTTTTCTTTTATTCAATAGTAAAATTTTGAAGTTGGAAATTGTACCTTTATCGTTCATATTTGACCCACGAGCATCTTAAATGGCAGTAAGTATTTTGATCTTATCAACATGTAAAATAATATACTCATTTTGATGTGGCAGAATCATGAGCTCGATTTTGAATCATTCTTTCAAATCATTAGGTATCATGACCCCTTTATATTGCAGCTCCTTCCATTTTTCTAGTGTTCTAGGCTCGTCATGCAAATTTTCTTCAAAACTGTCATCAAAATTCTCAAAAGAAAGTGGCATACTAGTGGACTTATCATTAGTCAAGTTATTATGAAGGGATAAAAATTTTTCTTCACAAATTTCTTCACAATTTTCAATAGAAGAATCAGAAAATAATATGTCACTTGTAAGCTCATTATGAGGCAAATCACTAAGCAAAATTTTCTCTTTATGACAAGTTTCTTCATAATTATTTTCATAATAGTCCAAAGTAGCTTGATTGAAATGTTGATGTATGGACTCATCACATATAAACTTATTTGACTCATTTTGAATCATATCTACTTCAAAAGATGACTAAAGTGGTTGCTCATTGGAGTTAGATATGTTCAAACAATTAGATGGTTGATTTTCAAAAGTTTAGTATGAGAAATAATTTTGAGAAAATCTTCCATATAAAATGCAGTTTGAGAGAATGATTTTAGCCAAGCTTTCATACCTTCCTCTATTCTACGCACTCGCTCCTTAGTCTCATAATTGTAATTTTTTTATTTTCCTCGAAAGATTGCATCTCACAATCATGAGTAAAATTTGATATTGGATAAGATGAATTTGATTGTACATTTGATGACATTTATGAAGTAGTTATAGGAAAATTTTCATGATATACATAACTCGCTTCCAATCATTTTAATCTTTCATCTAACATGTTCAATTGAATATCTTGTTCATAATTGAATTTAGAATATGAAGATGAATAATCTATGAAGAAAGGATCAGATGGAAGACTCTCTTGATATGGCTCTTGATTGTATGTAAAATTAGAATGATTCATCCATTCACAATTGTAATTTTGTGTATAGGAAGCGCTCGTAGGTTCATGATATGTGGAAATTTGATCATGATCTAGTCCTAACGAAATTCCTATCCATGGACACTGATGATAATTATAAAATGGATCACGACAATAATGACATCCAAATACACAAAATTGATTTTTAAACATTTTTTTTGGTTTTTTTTTTGGAAAAGGTGGAGAGGGAAAGAGATGGAAAAGAAAACGAAAAAGTTGAGAATTTTTTTGATTTTCTTTTAGAACTAGAGGCCAAAAACACAAAACAAGAAAAAAAATAGGGTAGATCCTTGAAACTTTTGCCACTAAATAGCGGCAATTGTCACTGTTTTGCGGCAAAATAAGAGAGTTTGACTCCCTGTTTTTTGCAGTGATTAGCAGATATTTCTCTGATCCCTTTTAGTTTCCTGTATTAGTAGTTTCAGGTCCCTACACACTCAACACAAACTGTTAATCCGAAAAAAGTTAGAAAAAGCAAGAAATTACCATCGATCCCCGGCAACGGCGCAAAAAACTTGATATGAAAAATTTACTACAAGCGTATAGTATCGGTTGTAGCGCTTTACAGGTCGTTTTCACGAGAATCTAACGGGTTTTGTGTTCTTGCTAATCCTATTATTTTCACGAACTAACAAAGTATTCTAAGTTGAATTCAAATTATTCTAATTAGCCTAAGATATATTATCCACTAGTTCACAACCAAGTATTAATTCTATTATCTTCTTCCTATCATAAAAACTAATTGTTTTAGTTTTAATATTTTAATTAAAGTATTCTGAGTATGACCTATCAAGTGGTATGCAAGTATAATTCATCAAAAATACTACTTTGCATAAAAACAAACTAAATCATTAGATAATTTTATGAAAAAGATGAACATCAACAACCCCAAACCCTAACTAAGTATAGGCTATTAAGAAATTTAACTCAAGTATAACCTATCAAAGTCCTATCTTCATCTACATCTTAGAGCTAAACTAATTTAGCTACTCATGGTTCTAATTAATAAGATCCTATTTTTATCTATGAAAACGATTAAAAATCCTATTTTCCTAGAAAGCAATTAAAAATCTATACTATAAAGCCATTAAATTTATCTAAAAAGTAATGGAATTACCTTTGGAGCTCGGTATGGTGGCCGTCACCCCTACAGCAAAATCCTAATATTTATTAATAAAAAATACATCTAAAATTACATCTAAAAATATCTTCAATTTATAAGGATTCATGGGGTATTTATAACTTAAACACAACTCTGCTCCTATTCAAACTCAAGATAAAAGATATAATCCTAATCCAGCACAAACTAATCTTAAGATATATAATTTTAATTCAGTCCTTAGGTATTATAAACCAATGGTTGAGATTACAAAACACTGATTTTCAAGTCCAAAACCCGAAATTAAGTTCAGCACACCCGTAAGCCCGCTGGATCGGATTTTTCATTCTGCAGTGCTTCAGTAAAATGACTATAACTTTTGAATATGAACTCAGATTGATCTGTTCTTAGGCTCGTTTCGAAATTAATTCCGAGCTCTACAAATTTATCTGACTTAAATCTTTCCAATTCAAGCTTTATCTTGGCTGAAAATGCTTTTGAAGTTTCTGCTGCTGTACTTGAGTTTCCATCTTCATCTTAGTTAACTTTCTTTATTCATATTCATGACAAATTTGCATCTTCTTCTTCTTTTCTTTGCAAATCCTTTGTTACATACAAAAACATGAGGTGTTAAATTTTCTGCGAGTGTACAGTGTTGATTGTAGCGCTTTACAAGTCGTTTCCACAGGGATCTAAAGTATTTTTGCATTCTTACTAATCCTATTATTCTAACAGATCAACAAAGAATTCTAAGTTTAATTTGAGTTATTCTAATTAGTTTAGAATATAGATTCCACTAGTTCACAACCATATATTACTTTATCTTCTTTCTATCATAAAAATTAATCTTTTAGTTTTAATTTTTATTTAAATTGTCCTAAGTATGAGCGATCAAGTGGTGTGCAAGTATAACTCATCACAAATATTACTTTGCAAAAAAACAAACTAAATCATTGGATAAGTCTATAAAAAAGATGAAAATCAACAACCCTAAACCCTAACTAAGTATAGGCTATCAAGAAATTTAACTCAAGTATAACCTATCAAAGTATTAATCTATGAATTGTTGTATTTTAATCTTTAATGGAAAAATCAAGTCTTTGTTATTTTATTTTAGAAAGAAAATACTATAGAGAAATTAAATGGTTGATTCCTAGTTTCATCTACATCCTAGAGCTAAACTAATTTAGCTAATCATACTCCAATTAATAAGATCCTACTTTTATTTATGAAAGCAATTAAAAATCCTATTTTTCCTAAAATGCAATTAAAGATCTACCCTAGAAAGTAATTAAATCTATTTAAAAAGCAAATAAAAGCCATAGAATTACCTCTAGAGCTCGGTATGGCGGTTGTCACCCCTTTGGAAAAATCCTAATATTTATTAATTAAAAAGAGTACAAAATTACATCTAAAAAGCTCTCTTCAATTTACAAGGAATCATAGGGTATTTATAACCCAAGTACAATCCTACTCCTACTCAAACTCAATACAAAAGATATAATTATAATCCAATACAAACTAATCTCAAGATATATAATCTTAATCTATTCCATACGTATTAGAAACCAATGGTTGAGATTACATGTCATAAAATACTAATTTTCTGTTCCAAAACTCGAAATTAAGCTCAGTAGACCCGTAGTCCGCGGGATTGGATTCACTCTGTAGTGATTTAGTAAAATGGCCATAACATTTGCATGCGAACTCGGATTGAGCTGTTCTTGGGCTCGTTTTAAATATAATTCCGAGATCTACAACTTTAACCTACACAAAATGTTTCAATTTAAGCTTTATCTTGGCCAAATATGATCTCGAAGTTGCTCCTATTGCACTTGAGTTTCTATTTTAACCAAAATTGACTTTCTATGCTCATATTCTTGACAAATTTGCATCTTCTTCTTCTCTTCCTTGTGAATCCTTTGTTACCTATAAAAACACACTAAATATACCCAAGTAGTAATTATTTATATATAAAAATAGATAAAATATGGGAGGAAAAATAAAAAAATATGATACTAATCATACCCCCACACCTATATTTTACCAGTCCTCGAGTCAAACCTAGACTTAAAAAGAAAAAGAAAAATCCTAACTCACTTTCACAGGAATCACGATTGCACTTTGCATGTGCAAAAAGCCGTTAAACCCCTAGGTTACCCTAGTGGACGAGTTGTGTTTCGTGAGGGTTTGCAGTGAATATACCCACAAAAGTCGTGAAGAAGGTAGATTAAAGAATAAAGAAAAGAAAAATAAGGATAATCAAAAATAAAAGAACTTTATACAAAAGAAGGAAATTTTTTTTAATATTTTCTTCAGTTAATCTCACTAATATACAAACTCAAAAAAGCATTTAGATTATCAGTTTTCAAGTGAAATATCATATCAAATACACCTATCATTTTAATCAAAAATTCAAATCCTATCTTTTAATACCCACTAATAGATAATTCATTGGCTCCAATACATCTATGTGCACTTGTGATATTCTACTTCGGTTTTGGTCTCAAACTCTAACTCATGATTCATCTCTTCTCTTTAAACATTTTTTTCTTTTTTTGCATATATTTCACTTTTCATGCGACTATTTACGCTTGCTTAGGCACAAAGTACCTAATTACTCGGATCATACTCTTTTTTTTTTAGGCTATTGCCTTAATACCAGGCTCACCATTTTTTTCTTTTTTTAATTTCTAAGGCTATTACCTTAAATACCAGGATCACTTTCTTTTTTTTTCTTTTCTTTTTTTAGGATTATTGCCTTAAATATCAGGCTCATCCCCCTTTTTTTTTCTTTGTTTCTTTTTTTTGTTTAGAGAGAGAAAACTACTCAATCATTATGTGAAGTAAAAATTAGATAAATACTTACCTCAAAATTACTATTAGCGATATTTATTTTTTGATTTTATTCTTTTTCATAAAATTCTTAGTGTATCATCCAATCTACTCTCCTATCAAACTTAAAATCTAAATTTATTCTTTTATTTGTATATAAATTGATTTATTGAAGAAAATATTTTTAATTTTTTTTACATTTTTTCAGAATTTTTTCTGTTTTTTTAACTTTTTTTTCAAATTTTTTTAAATTACCCTAAAAACTACCCAAGTGTAAAATAAAGAAACTAAAAAAAAAAAAATCTAAAAATAAAATAAAAATCCTAGAAAAAACTAAAAATCCTAGAAAAACATTAAGAAAAATCTTCTAACTCACTCCCCCACACTTAAACTCGTGTATGCTCTCATACACAAATAAAGGGTGGTAAATTAAATAAAAAACTATTATATAAATATTATATATTTACTAGAAAATTCAAACTGGTTATGACCTCTTGATTGCTTCCCACTCTCATAGTGTGTCCTTTTATCATTTGATATTGATGAACTTAGCCTTTTTATCAATTTTGTATTTAATCTCTCCATCTTATTTTTTATTTTTCTCAATTTATTCCTACCATTCTTTTTTTATTCAATAGTAAAATTTTGAAATTGGAAATCGTACCTTTATCGTCCATATTTGACCTATGAGTATCTTTCATGGCAGTAAGTATTTCGGTCTTATCAACATATAAAATAATATAGTCACTTTGATGTGGCGGAATCATGAGCTCATATTTGGATTGCTCTTTCAAATCATTAGGTACCATGACCTCTTCCTTTTGCAGTTCCTTCCAATTTTCTAGTGTTCTAGGCTCGTCATGCAAATTTTCTTCAAACCTGTCATCAAAATTCTCAAAAGAAAAAATCATACTAGTGGACTTATCATTAGTCAAGTTATTATGATGGGACAAAAATTCTTTTTCATAATTTTCAATAAAAAAATCAGAAGATAATATGTCACTAGCAAGCTCATCATAAAAAGAATCACCAAGCAAAATTTTCTCTTTATCACAAATTTGTTCATAATTATTTTTATAATGGTCTAAAGTAACTTGATTGTAATGTCGATGTATGGACTCATCACATACAAATATTTGACTCATTTTGAAACATATCTACTTCAAAAGATGACTGAAGTGGTTTCTCGTTGGAGTTAGATATGTTCAAACAATTAGATGGTTGATTTTTAAAAAGTTTAGTATGAGAAATCATTTTGAGAAAATCTTTCATATAAGATGTAGTTTGAGAGAATAATTTTAGCAAAACTTACATACCTTCCTCTATTTTACGCACTCGCTTCTCTGTCTCATGATTATAATATTTCTTATTTTACTCGAATGATTGCATCTCGAGATCATGAGTGAAATTTGAAGAAGGATATGATGGATCTATGTATATATTGGATGACAGATATGAAGTAGCTGTAGGTAGATTCTCATACATGCATACCATGCTTATAATACTTTTAATCTTTCATCTAACATGTTCAATTGAATATCTTGTTCATGATTGAATTTAGAACATGGAGATGAATAGTCTATGAAGAAAGGATCAGATAGAGAGCTCTCTTGATACGACTCTTGATTACAATAATTCATCCATTCACAATTATAATTTTGTATATAGGAAGCGCTCGTAGGTTCATAATATGTGGTGTGAATTTGATAATGACCTAATCCTAGCAAACTTTCTATCTATGGACACTAATGATAATTATGATATTAATCATGACAATGATGACAACTAGTTTGATTTTGAAACATATTGTTTTTTACTTTTTTTTGAAAAGGTGGAGAGGGAAAGAGATGGGAAAGAAAAAGAAAAGGTCAAGAATTTTTTTTTTGGATTGTTTTTAGAATCAAAGACCAAAACCACAAAATAAGAAAAAAATAAGTCAGATAATTGAAAATTTTGCTGCTAAATTGCGACAATTGCCGCTATTTAGAGGCAAAATCAGGGAGTTTGACTCCCTATTTTTTGCAATAATTAGTAAATATTTCTCTGATCCCTTTTAGCTTTTTGTACTTGTAGTTTTAGGTCTCTTCACACTTAGCACACACTGTTAACTTGTAAAACATTAGAAAAAACAAGAAAATACTGTCGATCCTCGGCAATGGCGCCAAAAAAACACACTAAATATATCCGAGTAGCAATATTTATATACAAAAATAGATAAAATATGGGAGAAAAAATGCAAAATATAATATTAATTAGTGATTTTTGAGCAAAGATGTTGAGGAGGCATGAGATTATTTTGATTCACTTTTTGAAAATTCACAAGCACGGAAAAGTTAGTCAATTTTGGAAAGAAACAAATTAGTAGAGAAGGCTCAGAATAGAGGTGGACTTATTAAATTGGGAGAAACCAAAGATATAGTTGTACAGTTAATCACTATTATAAAGAAATTTGAAGATTTCTTACAAAGAAAACATAAATAGTTTAGACTATAGAAGAAGTTTTGCAAGTTTGTGACATTTGTGAACTACAAGAGCATGTAACTCGCGATTGTCCAATACTTCCTACTTTTAAGGAAGTATTAAATGAATAATCTAATGCCTTGAACATTGTTCCTTAACCAACAATGTTTATTCACAAATGTATAACACTGGTTGGAGGAACCATCCAAATTTTCAAATGAAGCAGAATCCTCAGTAGCAATTTAATCATCAGAATAAACCACCCACTAATCCAACAATACAACAATACGTCCAACCTTTAGTGTACCAAGCACCACCAAAAAAGAATTTTGAGAATAATATTTTGTAGATATAGTAGAGAATAGATCAATGATCTAAGCATCATAGCAGTTCATTCAGTTGTAATAAGCTATCAACAGTCAGAATGTGACAGCGTTCAGTGATATATGATCACATATAAGCCACCTTAGTTCCACATTGCAAACAAAGGAAAAAGGTAAGTTATTATTTTAGGGCGATAATTCAGTACAATAATCTAAGGATGACAATTTAAAAGAATCTACTCTAGCAACTTACAAACCACCTGTACTGTTTCCCCAATGATGAAAATCTAAAAATATTGGTGCATCTTATGCTGATATTTAAAATTTTTTTAAACACGTACATATCAATATTCCTCTACTATAAGTAATCAAACAAATCTCTTCATATGCAAAATTCTTGAAGGACTTGTGTATAATCAAAAGAGTCACAACAGACAAAAGAAAGCATTTCTCACAGAGTAGGCAAGTGTACTAATCCATTCTGAAATGCCTCTTAAATATAAGGATCCTGGATGTCTAAGTATTTCATGTGTGATAGGTTAACATAATATTGAAAAAGTTTTACTAGATTTGAGGAGCTAGTGTAAACCTTTTACCATATTCGGTTTACAAGCAACTAGGTCTAGGATAACTTAAACTGACACCTATCATACTACAACTGACTAATTGGTTGTAAAGGTATCCTAAGACGTTGTGGAAGATGTTTTTATGCAAATTGAAAATTTCATTTTTCAAGTAGATTTTATAGTCATCGATACTACACCTGTAAAAAATTCACATCTTCACATTTCTATACCTCAGACGTCTATTTTTAGTCACAGCTAATGTGGTGATTAATTGTAGGAATGGTGTGCTGAAGCTATCATTTGGAAATATGACCCTTTAGCTCAATATTTTTAATGTTTGCAAACAACCGAATATCGATAATGATGAATTACATGATATTAATTACATTGAAGAAATTCATGAAGAAGGAGATGTATCATTGTGCATATCTGACCCTTTGGAGCTTGCATTGACAATGAACGAAGGTTTCCTTAAACGGCTCAAATCTGAACACGCTATTGATATCATAAAACACTTAACTAATACTCAATATTCAAATGTCACAGGATGGATTCCAAAAATGGAAGTATATGAAGAGTTACCTCAAAATACAAAGAAATTAATATCATCTTATATCCAAGCACGGATACTTGAGCTAAAATGCTACCCAAGGATCTCAAGTATGTATTTTTAGGACCTGAAACTTTCCTGGTGGTCATCTCATACCCACATTAAGTTTTTGTGAAATGAAGGACTGTAAATATCTTTCATCAAGGGCTAAATATTGCAACCAGGTAATTTGTAGAAACTATGTGTAATAGTGATTTTTTGAGCAAGGATGCTGAGGAAGTATAGAATTATCTGTTTTACTTGCCAAGAATTCACAAGCTTGGGAAATTGAGGATATTTCAAAAAGAAGCCAATTGGTAGAGAAACCTCAGAATAGAGGTGGACTTATTAAATTGAGAGAAATCGAAAATATAGTTGCATGTTTAATCACTATTACAAAGAAATTTGAAGATTTGCTTACAAAGAAAACATAAATAGTTAAGCCAATAGAAGAAGTTCTGAAAGTTTGTGGCATTTACAAACTATAAGGATATGTAACTCGTGATTGTCCAACGTTTCCCGTTTTTAAGGAAGTATTAAATGAACAAGCTAATGCCTTCAACACTATTCCTCAACTAACAAACAATCATTATTTGTGAAGCATAATTTTGGTTGGAGGAACCATCTAAATTTTCAATAGAAGCAGAATTCTCAACAATAATTTAATCATCAAAATAAGCCACCTACTAATTCGATACCATAATAATATGTCCAATCTTCTAATCAATCTTCGATGAACCAACCATCACTAAAGAAGAATTTGAGGATAATATTTTGCAGATACAGTAGAGAATGAATCAAATGATCCCAGCGCAATAGTAGTTCATTCAGTCGCAATAAACGATCAACAATCAGAATGCGACAGGCTTTAGTCATATAGTATCATAGATAAGCCACCTTAGTTCCACGTTGCAAGCAAAGGAAAAAGGTAAAGTACCATCTTAACCAGAGGATAGTATTTTAGGTAAAGTTGAAGGTATAAACGCTATTGATTTTTCAATTGATAAAGATATACCTGAGATATCTATTGCAATTAATTTGTGAAGTTGAAAAGTACTTGATAAACCCGTTTCAAAAGAAGATACGGAGGAGAAACAGGGTAATGATTCAGTACAACAATCTAAGGATAACAATTCAAAAGAATCCAATCTTGCAATCTTAGCATTTTTTCCCTAACGATTGAAAGTTAAAAATATTAGTGCATCATATGTTGATATTTAGAAATTTTTAAACAGGTACAGATCAATTTCTCTCTGCTGAAAGCAATCAAATAAGTCCTCTCATATGAAAAATACTTGAAGGACTTATGTGCAATCAAAAGATGTCACAACATACAAAAGAAAGCATCTCTCACAGAACAAATAAGGGTATAATTTCATTCTAAAATGTTTCTTAAATATAAGGATCTTGGATATCCAACTATTTCAGTATGATAGGTCAAACCAATAATAAAAAAAGGTCTACCAGATTTGGGAGCTAGTATAAACCTTTTTACCAAATTCAGTTTATAAGCAACTGGGTCTAGGAGAACATAAACCTGCATCTGTCACATTGCAATTGGCTGATAGGTCAGAAATGTATCCTAAAGACACTGTGGAAGATGTTTTAGTACAGATCAAAAACTTCTATTTTTCCGGTAGATTTTATAGTTATTGACACCACACTTATAAAGAATTCACATCTTCACATTCCCATCATCCTCGAACGTCCATTTTTAGCCATGGCTAATGCAGTTATTAATTGTAGGAATGGTATGGTGAAGTGATTACGCTTGAAAAGTGTAGTTATTTTAGTTTATTTTATACAAGAATAATCTAATTTTGTTGATTAATATAAGAAACTAATGTAAAATTATTTTTATTAATCAAATTCTCCACTTGATTATTTCTATTATTTTTGCAGGGTTTTATATGCAAGCAAATCGAAGAATTGAAGTGTATCTTAAGTATCAGTTTAGAACTGTGATTTTACAGGTGTTGTTATCGATGGCTATCTGTTGGCTGTCGACAGAAATCAACTTTCATGTAAACCCGAGAGCGGCTGTCGATGGAGATGTCGAAGGCTACATCTGCAATTTGAGTTTTTGAGATTCTTAAGAGAAAAATAGAGTTTCCTTGTAAATAGAATTCTTATTAGTGTTTTATAAAAGGATATAAATACTAATGTAATTGAGAAATCAGAGAAGAATAATATAGATCATCAAGAGAAGAGAGATATCAGTAGAGTAGTTTAGAGATTCAAAATTTCTGTTTTTGTACTTTTTCATAGTAATCAATAAAAGAATTTCATTTTCTTTAATCATGGTTATGATGAGTATGAGTAGCTAAATTCTTGCGTTGGTTCAGACGGGATAACAAATCCTAGGTCAGTTACAGGCATGTGGTCTTTATGCTTATTGTTTTTAATTGAATTATATAAAGTTGATATCTTTAATTTCCTATTATCTTTGAAAAGATTAAGATATGATTTTGGGTCTTTGAGATTTTATTTTTTGACGATATATTCATTACTTAGTTTTTGATATACTGTACACTCTTTAGGTACGGTGTATGCTTAGATTTTGAATGTTTATTTTGTTATTCTTATTGCATACTTAGATAAACTCAAAATTCATATAGAATTAATCTGGGGGAAGTTATTCAAAGTATCAAGTTTGTAGCTTTGTTAGATTTTGCGTTTTAATGATATATTTTCTGATTGTAAGAAGACCATATGATCTATGTAACTGAGATATAAAAAAATATAATCACATCTAGTAATTTATTCTATGGGGAGTTAAATCCATCTGACCAATAATTTTATTTCAAGTAAATTTAAATCCATTTTACCTTTAGTTTTAGTCAAAAAAATCCAATATTTATTTTCTTTAGTTCCTTAGTTATTCTTTTTAGTGTCAATACAATCATAGAGAGAACGATTTTGGGTTACTACCCTTATACTATTTATAAATCTCTTGCATTTGGGAGTGTACGATTTAGATAGTAGTCAAGTTTTCGGTGCCATTGTCGGGGATCGATACTATTGCATTACACTTTAATATAAATTACAGTTCCTACGTTATTAATTTTTGTGATTCTGAATTTGTATGATCAATTGGAGGTGAATTTCAAATGGTAAACTAATTCGATCGTACACAAATCCACACACATCTCCAATCCATCAAACACCTCATGATATGAGCACTAATAATAATAACAACATGCACAACAATAATAATAATAATAACAAATTTGGAGATAACAATACAAATGATAATAATAGCTATCATGGAAGTAATGGAAGGTCTTTACGAGATTGTCTACAAGCTGATAAGACAACCCAACCTTCATGTATAACATTTCATTTGAATATAGGGCACTTTGAGATTAAATCAGGAGTGGTTCAACTTTTACCCAAATTTTAGGGGATGGATTCAGAGAGTCCATATTTGCACCATCAAGAATTCGAAAAAGTTTGTTCCACTATTAAACTTCAAAACATTACTGTAGAGCAACTTAAACTTAAACTCTTTTTATTCTCCCTTAAAGATAAAGATAAGCAAAGAAATGGCTATATTCTTTACGTCCCAATTCAACAGGAAGATAGAATGAGTTGCAAAAAGAATTCATAAAGAATTTTTTTTCCTTCACACCGAACAAATTATATGCGAAAGCATATTCTCAACTTTCATCAGAAAGAAAATGAACCATTGCTCGAGTGTTGGGATAGATTTAAGGATTTTCTACTCTCATGTCCACATCACAATTTTGAGAAATGGAGGACTCTAAGTACTTTTAATCAAGGGTTAAGTACTGCAACCAAGCAATTCGTAAAAACTCTATGTAATGGCTAATTTTTGAGCAAAAATGCTAAGGAAGCATGGGACTATCTTGATTGACTTATTAAAAATTCACAAGTCTATAAAATTGAAGATATTTTGGATAGATATCAACTAATAGAGAAATATCATAATAAATGTGGACTTATTAAATTAGGAGAAACCAAAGATATAGTTGTCATAATTAATTTCTATTACGAAGAAATTTGAAGATTTGATTGCAAAGAAAACTAAAATAGTTAGGGTATAGAAGAAGGTCCGAAAGTTTGTGATATTTACTAATTATGAGGACATGTAACTCGCAACTGTCCAACACTTCTCGCTTTTAAGAAAGTATTAAATGAACAAGTTAATGCCTTTAACATTGTTCCTCAACCATCAAACGATCCATATTCACAAACATATAATGCTGGTTGGAGAAACCATCCAAATCTTTAATGGAAACAAAATCCTCATCAATAATTTCAATATCAAAATAAGCCACAAGCTAATCCACCACAAAATACGTCCAACTTTCTAACTAATCTTTGGTGTATCAATTAACACTGAAGAGAAATTTTGAAGATAATTTCTTTCAAATATAAGAGAAAATGTGTCAAATGATCAAAGCACAACAGTAGTTTATTCAGTCACAACAAATAATCAATAGTCAGAATACGACAACTTTCATGATATCTAATCGCAAATAAGCCACCTTAGTTCTGCATTGCAAACAAAGGAAAATGGTAAGCTACCATCATAACTGGAGGCCAGCACTTTAGGTAACGTCAAAGGTAAAAATGCTATTATTTCTTCTATTAATAATGATATACCTGATATAACTGCTACAATAAATTTACGAAGTGGTAAAGAACTTGATAAGTCCATTTCAAAAGAAAATACTAAAGAGAAATAGGGCGACGATGCAGCGTAGGTTTCAGTTTAGCCTACGGTCTCCCCATAAAAAGTTAGATATCACTGTATTCCCTACTTTTCTTGAGAGTATGAAGTGAATCAGGGACTTGCCATGGATATGAAACAAAAGCATAGGCCATTGTTCTTTAACAAATGTTTTGTTTTCTGAACCTTTATGATATATCCTATGTTGATTGGCTTAGATATGCCAATAAATGCATTCTAGAAGCCTCTAGTAATTGAATGGGTGATCAACCTATTGTCATATGCTTTCGTCATGCCTTTGGAGTGCCTAAAGACAATAAACGGAGTGGCCCTTTGGTAGGGGACACAAGTGAATGGATTCGATGTGAGAATTGAAACCGCTTCCCTGTGAATGAGGACGGAAACCAGCCTCGCTCAGCGCAAAATAGCGTCTATATACAATAGAAGTTCCACATCATTGCGACTCCTAGACAATAGTCCTCTCATAATCTCTAGAAAGAGGTGTGGATGTCTTTGGGGTGAGGCATGAAAGGGGGGTTTATGAGAAGCAGTTCTTTTATCAAATTTTAGAGGGTTGGGCTACTTAGAATGTACTGATGCAACCATCACGTCAGTTTGCAGAGATGAAAGGGAACATATCAAGCCTAGCCTAGTGCATAAGTCAGAGTCATCAGAAACTTCTCACTTAACCCAAACCATCATTCTAAGATGTTAGAATGGCAAGCAGTAGGAAGAGGGGTTTTTGGTTTAGGAAAGGAGTAGAGCCACGGTTAGCCAACTCATCAGGCAGCAAGTCAAGAAAGAGATAAAATATTGAGCGAGGAACAAGCTCAACCCTAGTTCATCAAAGCAAAGTATCACATGAAATACAACTCAACATGAGACTCAAAACAAAAATCTCAGCTAGAAAAGGATCAAAACCCAACCTCTGGGGAAAGACAGCAAGAGATTGTGTAGAAAGGGACTCGAAAGCTAAGGACGATGCAGAGAGATATTCCCAATTGTAGAGTTGAGAGTTGTAGTAAGTAGATTGTCAAAAAGGACTTTCTACAAGCAGGAAAATGACCGTCTCTGACCAAGAGGAGGCACTCGACTACCATGGTTAATTTGCTGCTACTAAGCCAACAGAGAGGGTTGGGTGACTCACCCAACAATTGTTGGCGGAGATACCACATGATTATCGAAGAGGATCGATGGTCGGAAGGTGACTCGGAACATGTGGCTTCTCTGACTAGTCTATAGGTGGAGATGTATTGGCCCATGAGCTAGTAGATCCATCCCTAGCGGATAAAGTGAAAAATCTTTCCAAAAGCATTTTGAAAAAAACATAGCAAGTATGCAGCTAAACTATCAACTACCGTTGATTGACTACACTTGCATTGTCGAAAGATGAAGAAAATTTACAACGAAATGGGGGTGCATTCCCAGTACAACAATCTAAACATGATAATTCTAAAGAACCACCCACTTCTAAAATTGTAAGCCACCTGTACCATTTACCCAATGATTGAAAGCTAAAAATATTAATGCTTCTTATGCTGATATTTTGGAAATTTTCAAACATGTACGTATCAACATACTTCAATTGGTAACGATCAAATAAGTCCCCTCACATGCAAAATTCTTGAAGAACTTGTGCAACATTAAAAGATGTCACAACGTATAGAAGAAAACATTTCTCACAGAACAGATAAGTGCATTATTCCATTATGAGATGTCTCTTAAATATAAGAATCTTGGATGTCCTACTTTTCTTGTGTGATATGTCAACATAATATAGGAAAAGTTTTATTAGATTTGAAGGCTAGTGTAAATCTCTTACCATATTCGGTTTACTAGTACCTAGGTCTAGGAGAACTTAAACCTACATCGGTGACACTACAATTAGCTGATATGTCAAAAAAGTTTTCTAAGAGCATTGTGAAAGATATTTTAGTGCAGATCAAGAAATTTCATTTCCAATAGATTTTATAGTTATCGATACTCACCTGTAAAAAATTCACATCTTCAAATTTGTGTTATCCTTAGGCATCCATGTTTAGCTACGTCTAATGCGGTTATAAATAGCAGGAATGGAGTGGTGAAGTTTTTATGTAGAAATATGGCCCTTGATCTTAATGTTTTTAATGTTTGCAAGCAAGCAGATATCAATAATGATGAATTGTAAGATATTAATTACATTGAGCAAATCTATGAGAAAGGAGATAACGTATCATTATACATGTATGATCCCTTTGGAGCTTGCATTATAATGAACGATGATCCCCTTCATTATCTCAAATCTAAACACATCAATGAAATTATAAAATATTTAACTGGTGCTTAATATTCGAATATCACGGGGTGGATCCCAAAAATAAAAGTGCATGAAGAGTACTTCAAATTACAAAGAAATCGATACCATCTGTAATCCAAGCGTCAATACTTGAGCCAAAACCACTACCTAAAGATCTCAAGTATACGTTTTTGGGACCTAAGAAAACTTTCTCGGTGGTCATCACAATGCATCTTGATGAGAATCAAGAAGAGCGACTACTATCGATATTGTGAAACTATAAAGGAGCTCTTGGATGAAATATGGAAGATATTAAAGGTATGGACCCTCTTATTTGTACACATCGCATCACTTTGGAACATGGAGCTAAGCCTATTAGGCAAATGCAATAAAGGCTTAACCTACCAAAGGAAGTGATTAAAGCAGAAGTGTTGAAACTTCTTATGCTAGCATCATCTATCTAATTGCTTATAGCAAGTTGGTAAGTCCAGCCAAAGTTGTCCCGAAAAAGAGTAGGGTAACAGTCATTAAGAATGAGAATGGAGAGATAACACCCACTCGTACTACTATGAGTTGGCGTATGTGCATTGATCACCAAAAATTGAATCATGTAACACGCAAAGATGACTTTCCGTTACCATTTCTTGAACGAGTTGCTAGGCATGAAATTTATTATTTTCTTGATAGTTATTTTAGCTATTATTAGATTGAAATTGTTTTAGAGGACCAGAAAAGATAATTTTTTACTTGTCCCTTTAGTACTTTTGCATTTAGAAGAATGCCATTTGAATTATGCAATGCACCCGCAACATTTCATAAGTGTATAATAAGTATTTTCAACGATATGGTTGAAGAGTGTCTAGAGGTATTTATGGATGATTTCTCCACATTTGGAAATAATTTCGAATCATGTTTAACTAATTTAGGATTTGTGCTTGAAAGATGTCAACAAAAAAATATACTCCTAAAATGGGAGAAATGCCACTTCATGGTTATAAATGGTATTGTGTTGGGGTATATAGTATCATCTAAAAGAATGGAAGTAGATAAGGTTGAGTCTTTTTCCAAAATACCAATACCTAAAACCGTGAAAGACATACTTTCATTCTTAGGACATACAAGTTTTTATAGAAGATTCATAAAGGATTTTAATATAATTGCTAGACCTCTTTCTCACTTTCTTGTAGAAGATGTGAAGTTTGAATGGATGCAAGCATGCTAAATAGTTTTCGAAACCCTTAAGGAGATGCTCATCACAGCACCAATCATGCAACCTCCAAATTGGTCACTTCCATTCGAGATTATGTGCGATGCAAGCGATTATACAATTGGAGTAGTATTGGGGCAACAAAGAGATAAAAAGGCCTACGTGCATTTACTATGCTAGCAAGACTCTCAATGATACACAAACGAATTATACAACAACAGAGAAGGAGTTTCTAGCTGTAGGTTTTGCTCTTGATAAATTTCGTTCAAATACTTTGAGCTCACATATTGTTGTTTTTACAGATCATTTGGTGCTCAAATATCTTCTCTCAAAGAAGGATGCATAGTCACAATTAATCAGATGGATATTGCTACTCCAAGAATTTGATCTAGAAATTAAAGATAAAAAGGGAGTAGAGACTGTGGTTGCTGATCACCTCTCTCAACTAACTTTTGATAACAATAAGCTACCAATTAGGGACCTGTTCCCTAATGAGCTGCTATTTTCAATCAGAACAGCCCCCTGGTATGCTAATATTATCAATATCCTTGTTGTAGTGAAATGCCAAATCATTAAAGTGCGCAAGACAAGTGACAATTTTTACACCAGGTACATCGTTTTCTTTTCGATGAGACACACTTATTAAAATATTGCTCAGATCTAATCATTAGGTGTTGTGTGCTTGATGATGGGATTCAAAGCATAATTGCCTTCTGTCATACAGAAGCGTGTGGGAGCCACATTTCGTCCAAAAAGATAGTATCTAAAATACTCCAATGTAGTTTTTATTGGCCTAGTATATTTAGAGACACAAAAATTTTGCAAAAGATGCGCGTCATGTCAGAAATTAGGAGTATTAACTAGGAATAGTGATATACCTCTAACACCCATACTTACAATTGAGATATTAAATTGTTGGGGTATTGACTTCATGGGACCATTTCCGATTACTAACGGATATGTTTATATTCTTGAAGTAGTCGTATGCCTCTAAACGAATAGAAACTGCAGCATGTAGAAACAATGATCAACAGGCCATTATCAAATTTTTAAAGGAACACATATTGTTCGGATTTGGAGTTCCATAATAAGTGATGGGGTTCTCATTTTTGCATCGAAGCCTTTAAAAATTTAATGAAGAAATATCACATCATGCACAAAATTTTCATACCTTATCAACCATAGTCGAATGTACAAGCCGAATTAGGGGAATTAAGAAAATTCTTGATAAAACGATTAATCTGTCTAGTAAAGATTGGTCGTTTTGACTAATCGATACTTTATAGGCTTATCGCAGTATATATAAAACACCCTTGGGCATGTTTCCAAACAAAATAGTCAACGAAAAATCTTGTCATTTGCCTATAGAGATAGATCACAGGGCATATTGGGTAATCAAATCAGTTAATCTAGATATCAATTTAGCTGGCCCATTACAAAAATTACAAATAAATGAATTGGAAGAGATAAGATGTAATGCATATGACAATTCACGCATTTCAAAGAAAAAAATGAGAATATGACATGATTACTATATCATACGTATTTTTTATCCTTTCGCCAAAGTGCTTTTATACAATTTATGCCTTCATCTATCTCTAGGAAAATTACGCTCATGGTGGACTAGATTTTTCATAGTTAAAACTATAAATCCACATGGTGCAATCGAAATTAAAAATCTTAAAAATAATCATATTTTTAAAGTAAACCAAAAATGATTAAAGCATCACTTGCAATTACCGAAGTACCTAGAGGAACCTCACGATCTAGTGGATCCTCTAACATCTCATTAACAACAAGCTAAATAGAGATACAATGCATATTATTATATATTATGTACTAATAATTTTATTTTGTAGTTAATATGTCATTAGTATCACACTGAGGTAATGTCTAAGCACTCTCTCTTAAATTTTATTTGTTCTTGATTGATTAAATAGAAATATTAATTCATTGAGGATAGTATGAATTTTAAGTTGGGAATTGCCTTTTTAAAGATAACATAGTTTTGATATCCATGATGTTTTCAACGATTTTGTTTTTAAAAAATTTCAAAATTTTCACATTTTCAAAAAATAAATCTTTCCTAATCATAGTATAGTAACTAACTTTAGAATTAGAAAATAACTTTTAGTTTAAAACTAAAAGTTAGAATTAGGAATTAACTAGATTTTAGGAATAATATTAGTCTAGGAACTAACACTTGGAAAAAAATAAAGAATTTTTTTTGGCTTAATGCAACACTCAACGGATAGCGGCTATCGAAGCCACTATCAAAGCGATTATTGATAGCTACTGACTGCAGAGCAAATCCTTCTCTGCTCAAGAGCGGCTGTTGAAGCCACTGTCGAAGTGGTTGTCGATAGTCGTCGATAGAGAGACTCAATTATCAATAGATCTTTAAGTTTCTTTTTCTCCCCAACCAAACTCTAGCCCCCCTCCATAGTACCCTAGAACCAAAATCTCTCCTTTCAAAGGCTAAAACCCAATCCCACGCAATTTATTTCAAATTTTCAAAGAGCTCTAAGCAAGTAAGTTTTCTTCTCTTTGATTTTTCTTTGGATTGTTCTCCGTAAAAAGTAGATTTTTGTTTTAAAAATCTAGATCTATTTATATGAACAAATTTGAGTACAATGAAGATAGATCTTTACTTCTTAGTAGATTTGGAGTGGTTTAGCAAATTTTATGGATATTTAGTGAATTTCTCAAAATAATTGAAAATATATGCTAATTCAAAGGTAAAATCGAATAAAAATTTCAACTTTTTAACAAAACAATTCATGGGTTGCTTAAACAACTAACATATATCAAACTCATGCATTAAAATAAAATTGAAGTAAAGTTTGATATATATTTGAAAGAGGAATTGGGAATTATAAAATTGTAAAATAAAAAAAGGAAAAAGAAAAGAAATAAAACAAAATAAAAAATTGAATATTTATATAATATGTATGTTGAATTCATGCATAATTTTGAGAAATAATAATATTATGTTAAGATATATTTTTGTGATTATTTTTTTGAGGATGGGACCAAAAAAGCAAACTGTTTCTAAGAAGCGCAGAGCCAACTCTTCAAGCTCATCTCGTCCAATGAGTTACAAAGCTACAAAGGCTAAAAAACTATTGGAGAAGTATGAGGAATTCAAGTTCTTACTCGAACGAGCAATTGATTATTCAAAAATACATGAGAATATTGCCTTCAGAGCATAAATGCAGGCTACAAGATTAGAAACATATACATTACATAGACACTTGTCGGCATGCAGAGAAATAGTGCATGAATTTTATGTCAATTTGCAACTGGTACTTAAAGATCAATATGCATACTCAATAATAAGAGGCAAGGAAGTTCCATTCACAAGAGAGGAGATCTTAAGAGCCATCCCTATACCTGATGTGCTTGAAAAAACATCCGTCCTTTGTTGACAGAGGGAATGAAATGTCAAGCGGCTCCCACCGTTTGAGAGCTCTACGAAAACATCAACGATGTTGCTTTTAATGATAGTTTCTTGAAAGTGGGCTACCTGATGCAGGAGTATATTTTGGTAAGCTTTTTTGATCAAATATAACATCTTACCATTCTTTACAACAACAGAACTATATTCAAGGAACGTGGTGTTATTAAATATGATTATGGAAAGGCGCCAGTTCAATGTCACCTCCATCATACACTTCGTAATAATCCAATGTATGTGGCAAGCTCATAAGTGTATCGAGCATCCGAGATTGGCAAAGCCAAATCTAGTTCTGCCATCTATGATAATGAAAACTTGCATGAACAATGGGATTGATTTGTCATCGATGGAAAATTCTAAATGCGCAACATATTTTTCCTAGTGAGCACCATTTTCTTAGTGAGCACTAGGTAACTTAAAAACCTGGTGCTTGTTTTTTATTGAGCACCACAAAATTTTCAACTTTAACCCCAATCCCTCTCTCATAATCGTTTCTTCCCAAACCCATTTTTTTCCTAGTGACCACCAACCCTAACTCCCCACTTCTCTAGTTAATTGCCTCCTCCCGTGTCGTTTATCTCCCTGTCACTACGCAAGGCCTCCGCGATCGGCTCCTCCCATATTGCCACTCGCCCAATTCTATGATCGTGAAGCAGAGTAGGTGAAGGATCATGGTGCTCACTAAGAAAAAAGTCATGCCCATTTGTGTCCAAACAAAGGCAAATTTGTAATTAATTCAAAGTTTTTCATGGTGCTCACCAAGAAAAATGTGGTGTGCATTTAGAATTTCTCGTCATCAACTGAAAAATTGCTCAATCAATGCAACCATTTACGGATATGACCGATCGAAGAAGCATGAGCGCTCAATACGTACAGCAGGAGCAGTAGTTGTAACAAGAGCAACATAAAGGTGATGCCTCGCTGGCTGGCCTTGGTGAGCAATAGCAAAAATAAGAGGTACAACTGTTACGACAGTCCAACCAGAAGAGATTACACTCCAAACTTTGAATGAGTCGATAATAAGAATAGCCAACACATTCAATGAAAGGCTGAACATCATCGAGACTTGGCAAGCTCAAACCGAACACCGTAACAACGTCAATATTGGCTTCTTACAAAAATATATAGTTGAATAGCTACTAAGGATGCTCCATTTCTCCTAATGAAGACGAAGAGGTGAGCTAGGGGACCACAGAGCTCTGCCGGTGTCAAAGATGGAAGCAACAAAAAGGCAATCATCAGCAGCATTATTAATATTGACACTTAACAAAGTGAGTTTTATGTACAAACATCAAAGCCAGGTATTTTTTACTCTTAACCTCTTACATTATTTTTAGTGTATTGTTTGCATAATTATATTACTGATGCACTGAGGAGACTGCATAATTTAAGTTGAGGGGTGAGATAGATGCACTATACTTTGTTGTATCATAACTAACTAATTAGCCTATTTAAGAAAAAAAAAAGTTTGCAAAATTTTTCATTTGTTTGAAGTAACAAGTAAGATTAGAATTATTTTACATTGCATATTATGAGATTGATATCTTAATATTGATATTTATATAATACTAGTTTTTATGTAATCTTAGTTGAGATTTTAAATTCAACAATAAGATATATGGATATTTAAGATTTGAATAAGGTATGCACTCTGAACACCTGTACAATGAGTCAAGAAAAGTTGATAACAAAGAGAAAAGCTAAAAGGAAGGCCTATCATATATATATATATATATATATATATATATAGAGAGAGAGAGAGAGAGAGAGAGAGAGAGAGAGAGAGAGAGAGAGATATATAAGAAGTGAGCCTGGTATTAAAGCAATATACTTCAAAAAAATTAATAAATATATAATTTTTATAATAAATAAGAGAAAGTAAGTGTTAAGTAGTTGGGTTGTTCACCTCGATAAGCATACATATTCATACGAATGTTACTTATGGACTTCTATTATAAGCATGAGTTAAGTAACTGGACATTTGTGCATCAGTAAGCATGATTGTTTACACGAAAGGCATGTGTTTATGGAATATATATATATATATATATATATATATATATATATATATATATATATATATATATATATATATATATATATATATATATATATATATATATATACACATATATTTATATATATTTATATATATTTATATATTTATTTATTTATATATATTTATACATATGAAAAGGGTTTCTATAAGTTTGATTGGAGTTTGAAACTTGACAAGAGTGCATAGGAGAGGTAAAAAGTATATCTATATTACAATTTAAATGATTATGACAGATACATAAAGATATTAGATTATAAGTGATTTGTTAAGATTGACATTTTTATAAATATATGTGTATGTATCTCAAATTGAGCTTGATATGGAAAAGAAATGAAAAGCAATATTACATAGTTAATAATAGGATACTAACTCTTTTTTATTTTACACTTATCCTTATTTTTCCTTTTTATTTTTTTCTTGAACTTAAACATTTCTTAATGTTTGTAGGTTATATCACTTAAAACCCCTCATGAGACAAAACTCGTCCACTATGATAACCTAAGTGTTTAATAGTTTGTTGCACGTGCTAAGTGCAATCTTGATTCTCGCAAAAGTGATTTAGGATTTATTTTCTGTTTAGTTAGGGATATTTTATTTTCTTAATTTGATAATTTTGTTAGGGACTAGCAAAACTCATGTTGGGAATGTGATTATGCTTGAAAAGTGTAGTTATTTTAGTTTATTTATACAAGCGTGATCCAATTTTGTTGATTAATACAATAAATTAATAGAAATTTATTTTTATTAACCAAATTCTCTGCTATGATATTTTTCTAGTGTTTTCTAGTGCTTTTACAAGGTTTTATGTGCAAAGAAATTGAAGAATCGAAACATATCTCAAGCATCAGCTCAGAACTGTGATTTTACATATCTGGTTGTCGACGACTATCTGTTAGCTATCGATAGCCATCAATTATAATGCAAACCCAAGAGCGGCTGTCAATGGAGCTGTCGAAGGCCACGTCAGCAATTTGAGTGTTTAAGATTTTTAAGAGAAAAATAGAGTTTCCTTGTAAATAGAATTATAATTAGGGTTTTATAAAAGGATATAAATACCCAATGTAATTGAGAAATGAGAGAAGAATAATATAGATCATCAAGAGAAAAGAGATATCAATAGAGTAGTTTAGAGATTCAAGATTTAAGTTTTGTTACTCTTTCAAAGAAATAAAAAAAAAAGAATTTCTTTTTCTTTAATCATGGCTATAATGAGTATAAGTGGCTAAATTCTTTATTGGTTTAGATGGGATAACAAACCCTAGGTAATTTGCAGGTATGTAATCTTTATGCTTATTGTTTTTAATTGAATTATGTAAAGTTGGCATCTTTAATTCCCTATTATCTTTAAAAGAATTAAGATATGATTTTGAGTTTTTGATTGTTTATTTTTTGACGATATATTCATTACTTAATTTTTAATATATCGTAGACTCTTTAGAAAAGGTGTATGCTTAGACTTTGAAAGTTTATTTTTTTATTCATATTGCATGCTTAGGTAAATTAAAAATTCATATAGGATAAATTTGGAGGAAATTATTCAAAGTGTCAAATTTGCAACTTTGTTAGATTTTGTGCTTCAATGATATATTTTCTGGTTATAGGATGACCACGTGATCTATGCAACTGAGATATAAGAAAGTATAAACATATCTAATAAGTTATTCTACAAGAGAGTTGAATCCATCTTATTTCCATCGTTCATGATGTCAAAGTTGAAAGTTGCTATTGGAAGCAGAAACAGAACAAAATTTGAAATTCAATTGCAACACTTTAGATTTACTTTCCTTATAAAGAGATGATGGCTCTTTACAATCGAAACAAGGATACAATTTTTGATTTTGAGGAGTGCAACAGTAGAAGAATGATTAGAATGATCACTTTTTTCTTCTATTAATGATCCGATAAGAACTGGATTTCTCTAACACTTTTTCTCCTTTATTTATCTTTGTAAAAATTCTTGGATCCCCTTTCAATGTGACTATCAGGCCTCTCTTATAGTTGGAGGGCACTGTTCTCTAGATTTGTGAAGATCGTGGCAGTTTCACCCACGATTTGATACAAATGCATTTCACCCACGATTTGATACAAATGCATTCTCTTTAATGATAGGATCGGTTGGGCACCTCATATGGGGTTAACTTAGCGTCCAGTAGGACTAACTTATTTTCTAATAGAGTTAATTTTCTTTTAGCTTCCGGTGGAGCTAACTCGTTAGCGAGACAATCTTGCTTTGGAGGGGTTAACTTAGCTTCCGGTGGGGCTAACTTGTTGGCAAGGCTAATCTTGCTTTGGCGGGATTAACTTAGCTTCCAACAGGGCTAAATTTTTGGCAAGGCTAATTTTGCTTTAGTGGAGTTAACTCAGCTTCCGGTAGGGTTATCTTTCCAGTGGGCTAATCAGCCACTCTGATACCTCCTAGCCTATGAATTTAACAAACTTCGCTGAGTACAATTCTTATAGTCTACAAGACCTCCTTCAAAGTTTTCAAGATAAATCGTACTTAAATCATGAAATACTTTGAATCCCCTTTTCTTCATTTATGATCTTTGAATATACATATATATGAATATATATAAATATAAATATATATATATATATATATATATATATATATATATATATATATATATATATATATATATATATATATATATATATATATATATATATATATATATATATATATATATATATATATATATATATATATATATATATATATATATATATTTGCAAGTCAATCTCTGATTTGACTGAATGCTTCCAGTGGAGCTAACATGACCTTGCTTTGGCCTAGATATTTGGAATGCTTATGGTGAGGCTAAATGTAAAGTCGATCCGGCAAGGCTAAGCATCTTTGCCTTCACCTTTGTCTTCAATATTTGTGCTCTTGCCTCTTCTTCAGAAATCTTCCATCTTCTTTCATAGAGATTTCCAGATCCATGGCACCCAAGCAGGTGACACAATTGGGGAATGCATAGGCAGCAGGGACGAGCGGCCTCTCCTCAGCAGCAACTCGATTGCCCACTGTCGGTAAGTTTTATTTCTACCAGCATCAATCATTTCAGTTAATTATTGTTTAATTTTTGCATAAATATGTCAATTTATTTTCTTGCTCATTATAATACTATTTGAAATCAAGGGGACTAGATCTTCGCATCCTTTCTTCTTTTGCATTTCTTGAAGATAAAGGGGAATCGGGTCTTTGCATCCTTTTTTTCTTTTGGACTTATTTCAAAAATTGCTTTTTTGATGTCTTTTGATGAGGATGATGATGATATGTATATAGTCTAAGGTCCTTCTAGATTTTGATGATAAATCTTTCTTGTAACTTAGCCACCGAAATTACATGGTTACCTTTTGATGGGGGATCTTTGATCTGGAAACAACAATAAGATTCTCTCCACTAAAGCAGAGGAATGGCCTCTACTGGTAGAGAAAATGCATCGCCCTGGCGAAGTTATGCTGATGGAGTTAATTTGAGCTCTGTCTGGTGGAGCTAGTTTCAACTCTTGTCTGTCAGAGTTAATTTCAACTCTATCCGATGGAGTTAATCTTAACTCAGTCTGGCAGAGTTAACTTGGCTTTTTGTCTGCAAGTAACTATGTCCTGTGGAGTTAACTTTGCTTTTGGTTTGGCGGAGTTCATCTTAACTCAGTCCGGTAGAGTTAACTTGTATTTTTTGTGGCAAAGTACTTTTCCTCATTTACTCAGTAGTGATAGTAATTTTCTTTGTAGTGATCCATCTCTTTTATTATTAACTTGTATTTTTTGTGGCAAAGTACTTTTCCTCATTTATTTAGTAGTGATAGTAATTTTCTTTGTAGTGACCTATCTCTTTTGATACCTTTCACAGTTTTCTACACTAGTTCTATGGCTGGCTCTAGTATGGGTATAAGGGGTTACACAGAGTTCCATTGTCCACACCTCACTTCTTTATATTGTTATGATTATGATGAGAGGACTCCTTTAATCCGTAATGGTAGTGCTCAGACTATGAGAGAGTTAATTACTAGTGCCTCATTCTCAGGTAGGGATAGAGCCAAGCTCCCCAAACCATATTTTATATTCGGGAATACCATATATACTAGGGATTCCTTATCTCTTTCTCCTTGCCCCTGGATCTATCGATTAGAGGGGAATTACTTTGCACTTCCTGACATAGAAAAATACTACCCTCTAAGTTACCTCTGCTCATGTACTGAAGAAAGAAGAATGGAATGGCGACTCATCCCCACTCAAGATTCCCTCACTGTGGCAAAATTCATTAAATTTGGATTTGTACAGGACAAACCTCCTACTTATGTGACAGGTCTTCTTCCGGAAATAATATTTTGAGATGTTCCTATAGGTAAGAGTTTCAGCATGGCCAGAACCTTCAAGAATGAGTTTGTAAGGGATAAGGGTGAATATCTGGCTGAGAACTTTAGGGCTTTGGGTTGGATCTAGAGATCAGAAACTAAGGAAAAAGGATCTATGATGGAAATAAGGATTGGTGGGCCTATTAATAGGATTTGTACTAGACAAGTTTGAAAGAGAATTGATGGTCATCAGGTTATTTAAAATAGAAAGGGCCACTCAATATGGCATCACTATTAATCTAGCCCAATTGTTTGTAATTTTAGAATTGTACAGCCCTGCAACTAGTACCTTATCTATCCCCAATGGAGAGATAGGGTTAGCTCTCCATAAGATGTGGTAGATTTCTGGACTACTAATTGGAAATGTCCCATACAAATGATATTTCCCCGGAACGGAACGAAAGAGCTTGAGATTTTAGCCTCCCAGGACAGTTCCTTGTGCCATACCTTATGGGATTTAACTTGCCATTTCTGTATCTGTTTGGATTTGTCCGACGTGAAGGGGAGTGCGATATGGCACAAGAAGTGGGCTGATTATTTATTTATAAACTTAGATGGGAAAGCAGCTATCAGTTTTCAATGGCCTTCTAGAGTGGATGACATCACTTCAAGGATATCTAAGTGTAAGGTGGGTGATCGCATTATGAAAGAGCTTGAGAGTGACCTTTCTGTCGGGACAATACTCTTGAGTTATCAAAGCTGGGTAGCATGTGAGTTATCTCCTACCACAGCACTTGCAGCTTATCTTGCTCTTTGGCTCAAGCAGTGCATATCCCTTCACTGCCACGGGAGTGCATTCCTATTAGAGTTTCGTATCCTGCTGTTTAGTTAGTGTATGGACATCTCTGGGTCTTCTGCCAGCCATGGTCTGTCGCATATAACATGGTCTGAGGTTGCTTTTTGAAGCTTTTTTAAATGAACCAAATCCAAAATTTCGCATTGATTTACCCTATGCTTATTTAATAGCTTGGTTTGCATCTCATTGCTAAGGGTTAATCTCTATGAGTCTAGCCACTCTAGACAGTGAGATGCTTCTCGATATATGTAGATATGAAAATAAAAAGTGGACGCCAGATTATTTGGTTAACACACAACAACTTGTTAGTCATCATTATTCATGTGCCTTTTGGATAACCTACCAAATACAGAAGGAGCTTCTTTTGGGGATATTTTTGAAGATATTGGGGAGTCATATTCTAATATTTTAAAAGGAGTATTCTCTTGGTTGGTTTGTATCCGTCCTCTCATCTTTTGTACTGAAGTGGGAAATCGTGCGAATTGGAACTGTATGTCCCAAGTAGTTTCACTCGATAGTTCAGTTATAGCCAATTATATGCTAGAAACCCCAATACTACCTTAGCTTTCAGTGGGAGTTTAGTTACTGGGGTTTGAGCTTGGTGACATTTCATTATGGGGTGTCTAGTGCTTCTTTTTGCTTACCGGTAAAGTATCCCAAGTTGCAGACGACAATGGCCTTATGTCACTGGTATGCAGGGATGAATACTATAATCTCTACATATAATCTGAAGTCATCATGCTTGGGTCTAATTGTTGAGAGATTCAAAAAGTTAATTAGAGAGGCAGCTTTAGCAAGTCGACAGCCTCCTCGTGCAGCCGGTATTACTGAATATATAGAAGGTGGAAGAGTATACCAACGAGCTCCATCATCAGTTACCCTCAATGATCAGGGAGATGATCGGGGAGAAGTGATATTGTCAGAGGGTCCCGTGACTCAATAGAAGAGAAAGACAAGTTCTTCATCTATCTCGTCATCTCCTGCTGCCACAGTGCCTCAACGAACATCCCTCTAGCTTCATCAGTGGCCAAGAGATGAAAGTGCCTAATTAAATTTTTTGATAAACCAATTTCTTCTGGTAATGTGGTTATCAATCATTCGACATCTTCTAAGTCTTTATTGGCTATTGTCACTACCTTACCATTGACAGCATCGGCTATTAGTGGTTCTCTTCCAACATTGTCTTCTTCTGTTTCTATAGTACTTGTGGCATCATCTGCGACCAGAACTATGCCCCTAACATTTGACAAGATGATAGACCACCAACTAGATAAAGTGACTCGGGATAGGATATCTGCTTTTGCCACGATTTTTTTAGTATTAAGCACAATACATGCTGGTTCTCTCCCTGATTTAGCGACATCATCTTCATAATTCTAAGCAGTGCCTGTGATGACTTGTCGGCCACTGCTAGTGTAGACCCACTAATGGCAATCACTATCTAACAACGGTAGGGATCAACTGTGGGTGATGATGTTAATGTAGCAATGAAGAACAATCAATTAATGACATGCTTCAGAGTCAGCCAGCAGATGCTTCTGTCAGTCAGTCAAAGGAATTGATCAAGGATAACTAAGCTAGGGCAATGAAGATGAGCCATTAGGCAATAATATGTTTCAGGATCCTCAGGAAGAAGCTATCTCCAATTTCCCAACTTTTCAACCTTCTAGTCATTACTAACTGAACTTTTGGTGACAAGATGGTGCAAGTTTATTTACTAATTCTCCCAACTATATTTTTGGTATCAGCATGGCTATCCCTAATTTGGTTTTTTGGATTCTCCACATGTTGATCTAGTGTCTTCAGCAAATGTTCCAGCAGTGCCCGATG
The DNA here is from genome assembly GCA_036321105.1 of Dracaena cambodiana. Taxonomy (NCBI): domain Eukaryota; kingdom Viridiplantae; phylum Streptophyta; class Magnoliopsida; order Asparagales; family Asparagaceae; genus Dracaena; species Dracaena cambodiana. Next base: position 13,414,832 of record JAYEPQ010000006.1, on the reverse strand, counting down.
AATTTACTTTATCATCTGGCATAATGCAAGTATCCTCTAGCCAAGCTCATATTAATACAACTTCTACCTTGATTTAGGGTGATAAAACATCAATGACTATGGATGATAATGGTGAGGGTTTCATCACTCCACCTAACGAAAGAATATACTACTCAAGTTGGTGAGGAATCCGCAGGTCTCTACACAATGGTCTGTGCATCATGTATTAACTTGTACTTTTGATGTCTTAATTTTTTGCATTAATTTTGTTTCATCATCGTATTTATTCATAATTGTAGCTATGATATGAAATTACTATTTAAACCCTAACATTTATCACGCCAAACTTGGCGTATTATCAGAACTTGCTCCTTTACACGTGCTATTGCTTTCATGTTTAGGTAATATGGTGATCATTTGGCATGACCTTCATACTGACTATTTGCTTGGTACGTCATTCATTTTATGATCATGACTTCCATACTTCCTCCCTCGCGAGAGTTAATATTGTTGGATTTGTGTCTCGCATCCATTGAGTATCCAGATGTGATCAAGGATCACAAGGAGTTCCAGTAGGACTTAGATTAGAAGACTACAGTTCTAATTAGATTGGAACACCAATTAGATGGTGATAGTGCTATTCTAATATGATTAGGATAGGAACACTATATGTATCTCTTGTATGCGATATGAGAGAGATGAACAATTTGATGAGAGAGATGTTTCTATTATTATGAGAGATGTGAGAGATAGAGATACTTGGATATCTTTTTGTAACATATTTTTCTCATAGTGGATATTTCTCTCGTTATTCCCGTAGACGTAGGTTAAACTTGGTCGGCCGAACCAAGTTAATTATTGTGTTCTTCTTGTGATTGTGTTATTTTCTTTGTCTCTACGATCTCGATGGGGATTCGATTCCTAACAAATATCACGTCTGATTCTAAATTTAATTGCATAGCTTGTTAACATTTTTTCTTTTCTTCCCCGTTTTTTATGGCTTCGTTAACTCCTAAAAGGAGTATGATAACAGTACCACCACCAGTTTACTACTCGGGGCTGCTTTCTGCTCCATCCACCAGCGTGGCGTCCCCTAGTGCATCTGAAACACCTTCGTCTTCTACACCATATTCTTCAATTGGCTTGAAGCCATGCCAAACACCCATACCTCTACCAAGGACTGCCCAGGCACCACGTTTAACGGCTAGCATATGGAACCTTCCAGCCTTTGCGATATCCGCTGCTCCCCATTCGAGCTCCTTGATCCTTCGGCCTCATCATCTTTGCGGGGTAGAGTCGGTGAAAATTATCTAATAAGGATCACTTCAACATTTTATGACACAATACAAGATTATGTGGATGAGATATTGAGAGACAATCTAATCCCTCTAGAGCCCATTAGAGATATATTGGCTAGTTCCTATGCATCCATCAATTATGTAGTGGGGCACGAGGCACCCACTCCTTTCGAAAAGTATGTCAAGGCTTTCATGTGTTTAGCAAGTGCTTGGAGAAGTCTTCATGCAGAGCTTATCACTCCTTTGACGGACATATTCAAAGAGTGCCTGATGCGAGAATTCTAGCAACAAAGGGAGGGGTTAATTCAACAACGAGATTTGATCACTAAATCTTTGGAGAATGTTCAGTGAACCCATCAACTTGTCGATCGAGAGATCCAAGAGATCCAAGAGAAAGATTAGGAGATCACTAATCTCAATCGTAGGATTGCGGACTCATGCCAAATTTTGGAGGAGATTTTAAAGGAGATCAAAGAACAGGAGACCAAAATGAATGCTGTGAAAGCTAGCAGAGATGAAGCACTGGTTCATCTCAATGAATCTAATGAAGCCAGCCAGAAGATTTTAGAAGAAAGAAGAATTATTCAGGCTCGAATAGGCCACCTTTCTTCTAGATCTCCTGAAGGGATAGAGATTTTGGCAAAAATAAAGACTGCTGTAAAAGATGAAGTGAACAAGAAGCTCTTTGAAGAGCACCTAAAGACTTTCAAATAGAGACCTCAATAAGATTCTAAGTGGCTATTTCTCCTGTCTTGTTATTATTTATTTTTTGTTATAATTTCAGAGACAATTTTATTTCAATTTTATTACTAAGTTGTAAATCCAAGTTAATCTGGGATAGATAAATTTCGATACTCCCTTTTCTTAAGCATGTCATTTCACTTGATTGGAAATTTGATGTGTAACTTGAAGATTTTTTTTTTTTTTTGTAATTTATTATGTCAGCAGAGGTTTCATTTTGAACTTGTTATTCGATATTATTTTGATCATAGGTTTTCTATTTAACTTAATCTTTATGGATTTTTATTTGCCAGAGTCGTGTTCTATAATCTGCCTGCCAAAAATCTCTTATAGCATTAAGTGTATTTTTCACAACTTTCAACGAGCTTTGACTGCTATGCTGTTATTGCTTCAACTTCCTGGTAATGTATGTAAGATCCTTTAGAGGTTGTTGAACTTAGAGGACTTAGCTAATCATTTTGGCAGGAGATTTAATGTTAACTTAATAAGTTTTGTGGATCTAATTTTATCCAGGGATATACTTAGTAGTTTTTTATGTTGAAGCACCTATCATGGAAGGAGTTTGACAAAAATTCATTGTATTTATGCTTAAAGTTGTAATGTAAGCATAGTACTTGATTAATCAATAGACATTTCATTCTTGTTTGATTTGTACATTGACATATTCAAATACTTTTCAAATGGAATTCATACATGACTCAGTTCGTGGAGTTTTTAGTAAACTCCCAGTTATGAACGATTTTGAGGTGTCTTTACCAACTACCATTTGAGTTGGGCTAATCACACCATTCCCCTCGACGTGATAAGTTAGTGAGAGTTTCTACTGAGCCTAAAGGCCAAAATTTCTCTCTATCCACTACCTTAGAGGCTTTGGACTTAGTTTATCCCCTCTTCTCTTTTTTTTGTTATTATTATTCAATGATAGAGCATTTACATGCAAGTCTAAACTGACACAATTAACTTTCTATTCCCCTCATATGAAATCCTCTAAGGGTAATATTTTTTGAGAAATTTTCCATTGATAGGTTTCATGATAAGTCATGATAACTTCACCATCTGGCTTAGCTAATCTGTAAGCCTCATTAGAGTATATAGGTTCCACTACAAATGGTCTTTCTCATTTAGGTTGGAATTTGCCTTTAGTTTTGTAAGTGAGAATCATAGGATATCGTACTGGCAGGATTAAGTCGGCCTTGTTTGAACATCCATTCTTTAATTTTTTATTGAAAGTTTTGGAGATTTTGGCTTGATAAAGTTTGATGCGTTGTTGAGCCTCTTTTCATCTAATGCTTCCAACTCCTGAAGGCGTAACTTGTGATTATCTTTGGTAGTCATTTCTAATGCCAAGGCAGTACAAAGTGATGGTAGTTGGATTTAAAAGGTAAGACTGTTTCACAACCATACAGTAAAGAGAATAGAGTTGCATTTGTCGGAGTTTGCACAATCGTGTGATATGCCCATAGACATTCATCGAGTTTTTATTGCCAATCTCGTTTGTTTTTTTGAACAAGTTTCTTTAGTATTTTGATCATTATCTTATTAAACACCTCTTTTAGACCATTTGCAGCAAGGTTGTAAGTCATCAATGCGCTGCTTTTGATTTTGAATTCAACACATAACTTGTAAAATGCTTGGCTTACAAATTGGGGTCCGTTGTCATGGACTACACTTTGTAGAATGCCAAATCAGTAAATAATGTGGTGTTTTATGAATTTTACCACGTCGGAGACTTTTATTTCTTTCAGTACTATTACTTCCAATCATTTAGAGAAGTAATCAGTGATCGCGAGGATATAGTCATGATACAGTCATAGGATGTAAGTGTTTTGATGGTTGATGAATATAGTCAGCATGAATTTGGCATGCATGACATCTTTTAGCATAGGGTATGGCGTCTATTTTGATTATGGCATGCATGACATATTTTGGCATGCATGACATCTTATTTGATAGAAATGAATGGAGAAGGGCTATCAAAGTAATCGATCCGGCGTGATTCTTTTTTGGTTCATGTAACCTACCCCAAATACTTGGGATGAAAGCCTTAGTTGTTGTTGTTGTTGTTGTTATGGCGTCTATTATCATTTTGGCCAACAGTAGCTCATTCTTCATAATCGATCACAAAGTTTGGACACAGGTTGATGAGCACCACACATGCCATCATGGGCTTCTCGTAACGCAACTTGTGCTTCTTCACAGGATAAGCACCTGAGCAAGATTCCATCATATGATCTTCGGTATAATTATTTGACAGCCGTGTTGTAGAAGAAATGGTTAGCTCTTCTTTTAATAGAAGCGATTTATTTTGGGTCTTCAGGGACGATACCGTAGAGTACAAATTCTACGAATGGAAATCTCCAATCTCTAGTTCCAAGCCTGATGAGGTTTCACAAACTATTTTGCACTTTTGGGTCTGACCTGCCATCTTTGCTAATCTTCAAAGCTTGTTTCGAATGATATAAACTTCGACTAGCAACCAATATTTTTTTTATCTTGGGTGACAGTGCTAAGGTAGCTGCTAGAGATGCTAAAACATCTTCATGTGTATTATCCTTCTGGGCACATAATCAACAAAGAATCCTTGGAATTTTTCGGCTAAGGATATTGTAGCTTGATGGTACAGAATTAGGTCTTCATTCCTTATGTCATATTTTACCTTAACTTGATTAATCACCAAATTTTAGTCGTCGTAGGCTTTGAGATATTTTATCCTTGTTTCTTCTGTAATTTGCATTCTGATGATGAGAGCATTGTAATCGGCTACATTGTTGGAGCACGGCCCTGTCAGCAAATAAAGATAAGGTAGGGCATCATTTTTAGGAGATATAAAGACTATTCCTGCTTTGGCAATGACTTTTCCTTTTGGTCTCATTCTTCAGAACCATCGAAGAACATTTTCCAAACCTCATCTTGTGAAGTAATGTTCATTATCATTGCTTTGTCAAAGATGGCTTCATATAGTTTAGAATTTTCGGGTATGGGATGGTCAGCAAGAAAATCTACTATTGCTTGTCCTTTTACTACTTTCTGAGGGACAAACTTCATATCATATTGTGACAATAACAGTGCCCATTTAGCTAGTCTTGAGTTCAATAAACCTAGTTGTGTCATCAATATCTTTAAAGAATTTATTTAAGATAACACATGGGTAGTTTTTCCCACTAAATAGTGTCTCATTTTTGAACTGCAAAAACTAAAGCTAGACACTCTTTTTCTATTGAAGTGTATCTAAGTTCAACACTAATCATTGTTCGACTTAGATAAATTGCTTGTTCATGCCCTTTCTCATTAGAAGGTATGGTCCATTGCTCTCACATAAAGGAGAAATGGTTTACTAGAAACTAGAACCGCAAATACCGGTGGATTAGTTAGGTACTACTTAATATTTTCAAAGGCTTTTTGGCATTTAGTATCCCATATAAATGACACACTTTTCTTCATCAACTTGGAGAATGGCTGACATTTTTCTGCTAAATTAGCGATAAAGTAGTGAACGTATGCTAGACGTCCTTGCAAACCTCTTAGTTCTTTGATATTCCTCGAGGGTTGCATGCTTTGAATTCGTTCAACTTTATCTGGATCTAGATGAATTCCTTTAGAAGTCATCATGAATCATAAATATTTTCCGCTTGATACCCCCAGAAAGGACTTTTTAGGATTCATCTTCAATTGATGTGTCCCTCATTAGGTTAAATACTGCTCCGGGAGACTCATTTGCAGGTGAGAAAGATTCATTCAGCAGATCCACATGACGGGTTCCCACGTCGGCATGGAGACCTTTGGTGTAGCCCTTTTTTTGCAGCCCATTTTCTTAAAGACTTATCAAACCTTATCTCATTAGGTTTACTTTTATCTAAAGGAGGGTTTGGTGCTTATGCAAAAGCAATAGGGTCTTTAGAGGGAACTGACTGATGGTCATCTAGATTGAATGTATCATATTTTTTAGATACTGTTTACCTAACCTGGTACCTGCAGAAGAAGCCATGTCTACAATAAAAACAATCTGTTCTTCACCAGAGTCGGTCAGTAAGCTAGCAGAGGTGTCATAACCATTTGGCCCAAGAGATGTAACTTGGCAATCATATTGTTCTTTGTTTTCTGCTTTCTTCTTGAAGTGACAGTGGTCCATTAAGCATCTTCAACCAAATCAGGGTGAACCCACATTATTTCTCCGTGTCCAATAGGAATGGAAGTCAGACCTTGAGATTGTTGGTGGTTTGGATATGTGTTAACAATCAGTGTCATTACTTTATGGACTAATGCCCTATTAGGCATTTTTACCCCTGGCAAATCTCTCCCAAAGTGCATTGATATCATTTTTATGGTAACTTTCTTCTTCTCCTTATTCAAACGAAGCACATCCGCATCCACCAAGGCCTGAAGCTTGTCTTTCAGTAAAAAGAAATCCTTGATGGGATGATTTATTATCCTATGATAATGGCAGTACTTGGGGTCATCAGTACGCCCAACTTCTTTTGGTCTCTTGGGTTTAGGAAGTTCGATTTTGTTGTTACTAACCAACATTTTGAAGATTTCAAGCACCTAGTTATCCTTAAATGAATACTTCCTTTGTATTCATTGAGATAGAGAAGTATATGACAAAACAATGGGTTCTTTTTGGGTTCCGTTGGGGTATCTACTACCAACACATTCTTACCTTTAAATTTAGAAGGTGGTCATGTGGAAGTAGTTTCTACCCTATGCTTACCTTTATCTTCCGTTGAAAAGTCTTGAGATTGATTTTTCAATGATCTTGGCTTGTTCTTAAAGTTCATTCCATGTGTGAGCCCGAACAACATCCATTTTGGATTCAATCTCAGCGTGCAAATTATGCCTACATGTCTGCAACGATATGGACAGAGGCATCCCTTCTGGACATCTTAGGGACAAATTTCTAAATCTTTTAATGAAATCTTTCACTGCCTCTCCTTTCATTTGCTTTTCTTTAATTTGTGTAGGCATATATATTTCGGTGTCATTCTTGTAGAAATGAGTAAGGAACCGGACCTTAAGATCAGCCCACGAATTAATGGATCCTACCGATAGAGTTCGAAACTAGTAAAAGGAAATGTCTTTTAGCAATCCTATGAATAATCTGGTCATGAATGTGTCATTCCCCCCATAACATTTCCTATTAATGAGTGGAAATGGTAAATATGTTGATTCGGGAAATCCTTTCCCATGATATTTATCGATGCTTGGAGCTTGATAGCTATCTGGAAAAGGCACTAAATCCCATTTGGAAGGGTATAGACGCATGATTCCTGCTTTTTGAAGGACTGCTTTATGTGTTAGCACATCCAATTTTGTCTAAATATCTTCCAACACTTTATTTTTACTCTTATCATATTCTTCATTTGTATGGAAGATGGTCTCATCTTCTTTATCCTTGTGGTTATTGTCGTCTTTGCTTTTACCCTTAGATTTTGATCCTTTAGCATCGGTGTCTGGGTTTTCACTTGATGAAGTCTTCATCTATTGTTGCAATTGAGCCAATATAGCATCTATGGTTGCTTTCTGCTGCTCTAATAGTGCTTGTTGTTGTTTAGATAATTCTTCCTACGCTTTCAATCTCTACAGTAAACTTTGCTAGTGGCTTCAATAGAAACACTTCTTTGGTAAAATGAATCTGATATCTCAGATTGATACGTATATAGAATGTCAAGTTAGTATAATCCCCCTTCATGCAATTCATGAGGTGGAGGAGAAATACAATGATTTGTGCTTGTTGATCTAGTTTGAGACCGGGTTTGACGGTATACTCTGTGACTTTCATTACTGGAGTAACCATTAGGGGAGGAGTCTGCATTAGCCACCCTCGGTATTGGATTTTCCCGTCCCACCATATTGATGGCTGTATGAGCCAATTCTCTTCTCTTATGAAATCTTTTGGAGTAGTATAGATACCACTGACCTCAAGATAGGCTGGTTTAACGATAACTAGCTAAAGACAGAGGACCGAGCCGATGAATCTTCTTCAGTTGTCAAATTCTACTAAGCTTGATGTAGTTGGTCAAAGTGATTTCGTAAGTTTTCCATAGGTAAAGCAGACATACATTTATTATTGACCCCAACATTTACTGTGCTTTTGCTTTGGAATTTGTTAGCATAGTTGACAGCACTAGAAACACTAGCTTAATTGTACTTTTTAGTTCTACCTGAGTAATTGTTAACCTCGCTAGACTGCTTTTTAGCCCCACCAGACCTATTACGTCTACTGAGCTTATGAAGAATGACAGAGCCAACGACTTTGCCAAGGTGTCTTTTAGCCTCGTCGGACCTATCATCGAGCCTCTTGATCATGACAAAGCTAATAGCTCCGCTAGAATTGCTGGTCTCACCCATAGTGCCATGGATAAGTTCACACCATTTATTATTGCCAATATGACCCTTATTTACTTTAGGGATCTTGTCGATATTTCCACCCTGTTTGCTAGCCAAATTAGCTTACTTCTTGGCCTTGCAATTGGGTATGGTTGTTCGGTAGAAGGCCTTCTTAATCTCCTTGTTGCTGAGGGGAGTGAGTCTGGGTGCTGCAAACAGAACAAAAGAAGATGAACTTGCTTGGGTTGTGTTCATTACATTAGTGGTAGCGATAACAACTGCACCAGTACTATTATGTTGATTGACAACAACAGTAGAGGTAAGTCCATGGGTAGATGTGGACTGGACCTCTACTTGCCTGGCCTTATGGGAAAGATTAGTCTTGGACGGAAAAAAGGAGTTGATGTTGTGAAGAAACTCTTCGTATTTGGCATGGTCAAATTCGGTCACCAGGGTATCAGCTGTAGCGTCAGCAGCTACATCGTCGCACTATGGCACAAACTCTTCAATGAGGGAGGAAAGAGTCCCCAGCAAAGTCACCAGTTTGTTTTCGTTGTTCATGATGTCAAAGTTGAAAGTTGCTATTGGGAATAGAAAACAGAACAAAATTTGAATAATGTTACAATTTTTTATTCTAGGGAGTGTGATGGTAGAAGTATAATCAGAACGATCTTTTTTACTTCTATTAATATCCCACAAGAACTGGGCATCTCCAACTCTTTTTCTCCCTTTTTTTTTCTTTGTAAAAATTCTTCTATCCCCTTTCAATGTGACCTTCAGGTCTCTTCTATAGTTGGAAGGCACTGCAATTGTTCCCTTGATTTGCGGAGATCTTGGCCATTTCACCCGCGATTCGATAGATTTGCATTCTCTTTAAAGATATGATCGGTTGGGCACCTTAGGCAGGGTTAATTGAGTTTCTGACGGGACTAACTCAGTTTCTGATTGAGTTAATTTTCTTTTAGCTTTTGGTAGAGCTAACTCGTTAGCAAGGCTAATCTTGCTTTGGCGGGTTTAACTTAGCTTCTTGCGGGGCTAACTTGTTGGCGAGGCTAATTTTGTTTTGGCGAGGTTAACTTCTAGCTGGACTAACTTGTTGGTGAGGCTAATCTTGCTTTAGTGGAGTTAACTCAGTTTCCGACGGGGCTATCCTTCCAATGGGGCTAATCAACCACTTTGATAGCTCCTAGCTTATGAATTTAACAAACTTCACTAAGTACAATTCTTATAGCCTACATGTACAATTCTTATAGCCTACACATCTGACCAATAATTTTATTTCAAGTAAATTTAAATCTTCTTTAGATTTAGTTTTAGTTAATAAAATGCTAATTTTTATTTTCTTTAATTCTAAATTTATTCTTTTTAGTGTCAACATAATAATCAAAGCAATCTTTGAGAGAATGATCTTGGATTATTACCCTTATACTACTTGTCGATCTCTTATATCTGCGAGTGTACGATTTAAATCGCAGTCATGAAGTGATCATTTGGATATATGACCCTTGAGCTCAATGCTTTTAATGTATGCAAACAACCACATATTGACACCAATGAATTGCAAGATATTAATTACATTTAACAAATTCAAGAAAAAGTAGACATTATATCATTGTGTATCACTAATGCTTTGGAGCTTGCATTGATAATGAACGATTGTTTCCATGAGTGGCTCAAATCCAAACACATGTTAATATTATAAAACATTTAATTGATACTCAATGTTCAAATGTCATAGGATGGATTCCAAAAATGAAAGTATATACATCAAATTACAAATAAATCAATAACATTTGATATCCATGCACCAATATTTGAGCTAAAACTGCTACCCGAGGATCTCAAGTATGCATTTTTGGGACCTAAAATTTTTTTCAGTGGTCATCTCAGTGCGTCTTGACGAGAATCTAGAAGAGCAGTTGCAATCTACATTGCGAAAGTATAAGGGCGCTCTTGGATGGAATATGGTGGATATCAAAGGTATGGACCCCTTATCTACACGCATCGCATCACTTTGGAAGATGGAGCCAAGCCAATAAGGTAAATGCAATGAAGGCTTAACCCTGCTGTGAAGGAAGTGGTTAAAACCAAAGTGTCAAAACTTCTTGATGTCGGCATCATCTTTCCAATTGTTGATAGTAAGTGGATAAGTCCAATACAAGTTGTTCTGAAGAAAAGTGGAGTAGAAGTTTTTAAAAAATGAGGATGGAGAGATAATACCCACTCGTACAACTATAAGTTGGCGTATGTGCATTGATTATTGAAAATTAAATTAAGTAACATGAAAAGATCACTTTCCGTTACCATTGCCTGACCAAGTACTTAAAAGAGTTGCTAGGCATAAATTTTATTATTTTCTCGATGATTATTTTGACTATTATCAAATTGAAATTGCCTTAGAGGACCAAAAAAAGATATCTTTTACCTGCCCCTTTGGCACATTTGCATTTAGAAGATTGTCATTTGGATTATGCAATGTGCCCACAATATTTCAAAAGTGTATGATAAGTATCTTTAGCGACATGGTTGAACACTATGTAAAGGTATTCAAAAATGATTTTCCATGTTTGGAAATAATTTCGAATCATGTTTGTGTAATCTAGGAGTTGTGTTTGAAAGATGCCAACAGAAAAACTTGCTCCTAAATTGGGAAAAATATCACTTTATGGTTACAATAGTTATTGTGTGAGGTTATAAAATTTCATCTGAAGGAATGGAAGTAGATAAGGTCAAGGTTGAGTCTATTTCCAAAATACCAATACTTAAAATTTTAAAAGACATACAATCATTCTTAGGACATTCAGGCTTTTATAGAAGGTTTATAAAATATTTTTGTAATATTGTTAGACCTCTTTCTCACCTTCTTATGCAAGTGTGCAACTCGAATTGATGTAGGCATGCCAAACAATTTTCAATATACTTAAAGAGATGCTTATCACAACCCCAATAATACAACCTCTAGATTGGTCACTTTCATTAGAAATCATGTGTGATGCAAGTGACTACATGATGGGAGCAGTACTGGGGCAACAAAGAGACAAAAAGTCCTATGTGGTTTACTATGCTAACAAGACTCTCAATAATTCATAGACAAATTATATGACAATAGAGAATGAGCTTCTATCTATAGTTTTTTCTCCTGATAAATTTCGTTCATATATCTTAGGCTCACATGTGGTTGTTTTAACAGATTATTTCGTGCTCAAATATCTTTTATCAAAGAAAGATGCAAAACCACGATTAATCCGATGGATACTGTTGCTCTAAGAATTTGATTTTGAAATTAAATATAAAAAAGGGAGTAGATAATGTGGTTGTTGACCACCTTTCTCTTTGACATTTGATAACGACAAGCTACCAATTAGGGACTCATTCCCTGACGAGCAGCTATTTTCACTCAGAACAGCTCTCTGGTATGCTGATATTACTAATTTTTTTGTTGTAGGTGAAATGCCGAACCACTGAGTGCACAAGATAACTGATGATTCCTATAGCTCAATACCAATATTTTTATGATGACCCTTACCTATTTAAAAATTATTCATATCAAATCATTAGATGTTATGTGCCTGATGATGAGATTCATAGCATAATTGCCTTCTGTCATATAGAAGCATGTGGTGGTCATTTTTCGTCTAAAAAAATGATAGCTAAAATACTCGAATATAGATTTCATTAGCCCACTATATTTAGAGACACATATGAATATTGAAAATGCTACGACTCATGCCAGAAACTAGGAGCATTAACCCGGAAGAATGATGTGCCTCTAACACCCATTCTTACAATCGAGATATTTGATTGTTGGGGTATTAACTTTATGGGACCGTTTCCTATTTCTAATGGATATTTCTATATCCTTGTAGCTGTCAATTACGTCTCTAAATGGGTGAAAGCTGTGGCATGTAGAATAATGATCAACAATCCATTATCAAATTTCTAATGGAACATATATTGTCAAGATTTGAAGGTTCTAAAGCCATAATAAGCAATTGGGATTCTCATTTTTACAACAAAGCCTATGAAAATTTGATGAAAAAATATCACATCACACACAAAATTTCTACACTTTATCCCTATAGTCAAATAGACAAGTTGAATTAGCCAATAGAAAAATCAAGCAAAATTTAGAGAAAACGGTTAATCTATCTCACAAAGATTGGACATTTAGACTAATAGACACTTTATAGGCTTACCATACTGTATTTAAAACATTTTAAGGCATGTCTGCATACAAAATAGTTTATGAAAATGCTTACCATTTACTTGTAGAGGTCAAGCACAAGGCGTGTTGGGCAAACAAATCAGTTAATGTTGACCTCAATTTAGCAGGCCCATTGTGAAAATTATAAATAAATGAATTAGAAGAGTTAAGACGTGATGCATATGTTAATTCACACACTTAAAAGGAAAAGATAAAATATGGCATGGTCACTATATCATGCGCCATGTTTTTTATCCATCTGATAAGTGCTTCTCTATGATTCATGCCTTCATCTATTTCTAGGAAGATTACATTCATGGTGGACTGGACCTTTTATTATTAAAATTGTGTATTCGCATGGCGCAATTGATATTGAAAACCCTAAAATAGGTCATACATTTAAAGTGAATGGGAAACACCTAAAATACTATTTTGAATTTCCAAAGCACACGGAGGAATTTCACGATTTAATGGATCCTCTGACATTTCAGTGATACGAGCTTAACGAAAACACATTGTCTATTATTGTATATTATATGCTAAAAATTTTTGTTTTTTAGATTGATGCAACATGAGTAGCAAACCAAGGTAATATCTATGCACTCTTTCTTAATTATTACTCATTCTTAATACATTTAATAGAAATTTCAATTCATTGAAGACAATGTGCATTTTAAGTTTAGAGGGATTGTTTATGAAATTAACCATAGTTTTGATACCCATGATGTTTTCAACAATTTTGTTTTTACATTTTTTAGAAATTTTCAGAAGTTTCAAAGAATTTAAATCATTTTTAGTTTTTCTTCTATAAAAAATATTTACTAACCATAATTGTATTATTAATTTTAGAATTAGGAACGAACAATTAGTTTTTAGAAATAACATTAATTTAGGAACTAACACTTAAAAAAAATTGGCAAGACGCAGTTCTCAACAGAGAATGGCTGTCGAAGCTACTGTCGAAGCCGATATCGATAGTCGGTTACTGCAGGATAAGGAAAACCTTACCCTAGTGCAGCTGTCGAAACTGCTGTCAACAGTCGTCGACAACAAAGCCTAGCTATAAATAGTCACATGAGTTTCTTTTTCTCCAAACCAAAATCCTAGCCTCTTTCTATAGCTCCCAAGGAGAGAAAATTTGTCCCCTTTCGAAAGTTATAACCAATCCCGCAGATTTTTATTCAAATTTTCAAAAATTACTAAGCAAGTAAGTCTTATTCTCTCCAATTTTTCGTGGGCTATTATTTGTAAAAAGTAGATCTTTATTTAGAAAACCTAAATTAACAATTTATATGAACTAATTAGAGTAGATCAAAGATGGATTTAAACTTCTTAGTAGACTTGGAGTGGTTTGGCTAATTTTTATGAATTTTTGACGAATTCCTCTAATTAAAGAAATTATACTAATAGAAGGTTAAAATAAAATAAAAATCACAGCTTTTTAGCATAAAAATTTGTGGGTTACTGAATAAACAACATATATCAAATTCATGCATCTAGAATGATTTTTGATATATTTGGGGAGGTTTTTAAAATTATAAGAGAGAAAGAGAGAGAGAGAGAGAGAGAGAGAGAGAGAGAGAGAGAGAGAGAAAGAAAAAATATATATATATAAAATAATAATCATGAATAATTTTGAGAAATAGTAATAATTTGCTAAGATATATATTTTGTAATTATTTTTCAGAATGGGACCAAAAAAGGAAACTGTCTCGAAAAGGGTAAAAGTAGAGTCTTCAAGTCCATCTCCTCCATAGAGATATAGAGCTACTAAGGCAAAAGAAAAATCTCCTGGAGGAGTACGAGGATTTCAAGTTTTGGCCTCAACGAGAGGTCAATTATGCACATATACATGAAAATCTTTCATTCAGGGCACAGATGTAAGGTGCAGGATTGGAAGCGTACACAATGCATAAGTACATGCAGGATTGGAAGCTAGACAATGCATAAGTACATAGAGAATCTGAACGAGATAGTGCAGGAATTCTATGCCAATTTGCAACCAGCAATGGGAGACCAACATGTGTTTTCCATATTAACGGGCAAGGAAATACCATTTACAAGAGCAAAAATCATACGGGCTATTCCTATCCCAATATTATCTGAAGAAGAACTATCATTTAATGATAGTGTCAACGAAATAGCAAGCTGCTTCCAAGCATTCAAAGAGAATTGCAACAACATCAGAGATTATGCTTTCGTCGAAAGCTTCTTAAAAGTTGGCTACTTGAAGAAGGAATATGTTTTGGTGAGTTTATTGATCAAATATAACATCATACAATTCTCTACAACAACATAATTATATTCAAAGAACGTGGTGTTATTGAATAAGATTTTAGAACGGCACCTCCTTGATGTTGTCTCTATCATGCACTCCGTAGTAATCAATGCATGGGTCAAGCTCATAAATGTATCCAACACCTAAGAACGCAAAGCCAGTTTTAGTTTTACCGTCTCTGATAACAAAAATTTGCATTAGCAATGGAATTGATTCGTCATCAACTGACTCATTCACCCATCCAATACAACCATATTCAGATACAACAGATTGGAGGAGTGTGAGTGCTCGACATGCTTAGCAGGAGCAGCAAGTACAACAAGAGCAAGTATAAGGTGTTGTCTCACCAGTTGATCATGGAGAACAAGATCAATAGCAAAGAGGTATAGCAACTCGAGTAGTCTAACCAGTAGAAATTACACTGCAAAAGTTGAATGAGTCGATAATACGAATGACTAACGCATTCAATGAAAGGCTGCAAGTCATCACGACACAGCAAACCCAAGCTGAGCATCATCCACAATGCTAATATCGGCTCCTTACCAAGGTATATAGACAAATGGCTGGTGAGGAGGCTACCATTTCTCCGGATGAAGATGAGTAACGGTGTCAAAGATGCAAGTGATGAAAGGGAAATTATCAGTAGTATCATTGATATCAACTGTTCAAAGAAATCTAGAACTGACAAAGCCAGTGTTTTCTAGCGTTAACCTCCTATATTATTTCTTAGTGTATTATTTGCATAGTTATATTCTTGATGCACTGAGAACACTGCATAATTTAAGTTGGGGGTTGGATAGATACACTTTACTTTATTGTATCATATTTACCACAAATTAATTTCGAATTTTTTTCATTTCTTTGAAGTAAAGTGTTAGATTAGAAGTATTCTAAATGACATATTCATGGGGTTGACATCTTAATATTGATGCTTATATGATAAAGTTTTTATGTAATCTAGATTGTGAAATTAAATCTGACAATAAGATATATGCATACTGAAGATTTGAGTCAAGTGTGTACTTTAAACACTTACACAATAAGTGATGAAAAGTTGATAATAAAGTAAAAAACTTAAAAGGAAGGCCTATCTTACATAAATATATATATATATCAAAAAAGAAATAAAAAAGGAGAGAGAATGGTATTAAGGCAATATTCTTCGAAAGAAAAATATATATATAATATATAATAATAAGAGAAAATAAATATTAAGTAGCTGGGTTCGTGTGCCTCGATAAGCATGCATATTCACACGAACAATACTTACGGATTTTATTATAAACATGAGCTAAATAACTAGGCATTTGTGCCTCAAGAAGCATAAATGTTCACATGAACAGTAAGTGTTTATGAAAAAGATTATATATATATATATATATATATATATATATATATATATATATATATATATATATATATATATATATATATATATGAGAAAAATGGAAATGAGCTGACTGCTCACGCAAGTTATCTGAGCTGCAGTTCATTTCCACTATCTCCAATAATTTAAAAAAAAAAATCTTTTGGATTATGATCTTGACCCCCTAGGGTTCACTCATACCCAATTTCTTGGGTTTTAGTTTTGATTTGGTCTGCCATCACGTTAACACAAAATTAACGGTTTTCAATGAATAAAACATTTTGTATGCACTTGATGAAAGGGTAAATGAACTCCAAGATTTATAAAATTAATATGAAAGAAGTTAAGGAGTTAGAGATAGTAATTGTTAAAAAAAATTGAAAGAAAATTATTGGATCGTTATAGTTTTGCCGCTAGCTCACGTAATTTTTCCTGAACTGGCGGCTCACCTACAGTAATCCCAATATATATATATATATATATATATATATATATATATATATATATATATATATATATATATATGGGATTATTGTAGATGAGCCGCCAGCTCAGGAAAAGTTACGTGAGCTAGCGGCAAAACTATAATGATTCAATGATTTTTCTTTAATTTTTTTTTTACAATTACAATCTCTATTTCTTAACTTTTTTCGGATTAAATTTCATAAGTTTTAGAGTTCATTTACCCTTTCAACAAGTTCATACAAAATGTTTTATTCATTGAAAATCGTTAATTTTGTTTTAATTTGATGGAGGTTCAAATCAAAACCAAAACCCAAGAAATTGGGTATGAGTGAACCCTAGGGGGTCGAGATCATAATCCAAAAGAAATTTTTAAAAAAAGATTATTGGAGATAGTAGAAATGAACTGCAGCTTAGGTAATATGCATGAGCTGTCAGCTCATTTTCTTCTCTCTCTCTCTCTCTCTCTCTCTCTCTCTCTATATATATATATATATATATATATATATATACATATACATATACATATACATATACATATGTGTGTTTGGGCGCGCGTGTGTGAAAAGGGTTCCTATAGGTATGATTGGAGTTTGAAACTTGGCAAGACTCATACACACGATCACAAGAGTGCATAGGAGAGAATAATTGAAAATAAAAGAATATAGATGATACGGTTTATATGATGATGAAAGGTACATAAAGATAGTAGATTACAAGTGATTTGATATCTTTATATCATATGCATATCCCTAATTGAACTTGATACAGAAATAAAATGAAAAGAAAAAATTATATATATATATATATATATATATATATATATATATATATATATATATATATATATATATATATATATATATATATATATATATATATATAGACACACATACATATGTGTGTGTGTGTGCGCGCGCGTGTGTGAAAAGGGTTCCTACAGGTATGATTGGAGTTTGAAACTTGACAAGACTCATATACACGATCACAAGAGTGCATAGGAGAGACTAATTGAAAGTAAAAGAATATAGATGATACGGTTTATATGATGATGAAAAGTACATAAAGATAATAGATTACAAGTGATTTGATATCTTTATATCATACGCATATCTCTAATTGAACTTGATACAGAAATAAAATGAAAAGCAAAATATATATATATATATATATATATATATATATATATATATATATATATATATATATATATGATATTTTTTTTCTTTTTCTTTATTTTACACTTATTTTTATTTTTCATTTTATTTATTTCTTGAACCCAACATTATTGATGTTTGTGGGTAATATCATTGGAAACTCTTACGAGACAACACTCATTTACTAGTGTAACCTAGAGGTTTAACGGCTTATTGCACATGCTAAAGTAATCGTGATTACTACGAAGGTGAGTTAGGATTTATTTTCTTTTTAGTTAGGATTTATTTTACTTTCTTAATTTGATAATTTTGCTAGGGACTAGCAAAACTTAAGTTTGGGGTGTGAAAACGAGTAAAAAGGTGTCGATATTTAGTTCATTTTATGCACTCGTAAACCAAATTTGGTGATTAATATAAAAAATTAGCGATAAATCATTTATTAGTGAAATTCCCTACTTTAATGTTTTTCTAATATTTAATAGTTTTTTGCAAGGTTCCATGTGAAAGTAAATCGAAGAATCAAAGTGTATCTCAAATGTTAGTTCAGAACTGTGATTTTATAGGTCTAGTTGTCGATAGCCATCTGTTGGCTATCGATAGCTGTCGATTGTGAGTCAAAATCGAGAGCGGCAGTCGATGGGGTTTTGGAAAGCCACAGCCATAGAACTTGAATTTGAGACTTTTGAGGGAAAAAAGAGTTTCCTTTTAAATAGAATTCTTGTAGGATTTTTGGTAAGGCTATAAATATCCAATGTAAGTAAGAATTTGATGTATGCATCAATAGAGAGAGATATTAGAGATATTATAATTTTTAGTTTTTGTACTCTTTTATAGCTATTAATAAAATAGTTTCCTTTATTCAAATATTGATGGTTATGATAAGTATGAGTGGTTAAATTCTTGCGTTAGTTTAGATAAGTTAATGAACTCTAGAAAATTACTATCATATGATTATTTGCTTATTATACTTAATTGATTTATGTAAAGTTTATATTTTTGGTTCCTTAGTATCTTTGAAGTTTTAGATATGATTTTGGGCCTTTTATGATTTATCGTTTGATGATATATTCGTTGCTTAATTTTTGATATACCGTAGACTCTCTAGGCACTATGTATGCTTAGACTTTGAACGTTTAGTTTATTAGTCATATATCATGCTTAGATAAACTCAAAATATATATAGGTTTAATTGGGAGAATTTATCCAAATTATCAAGTTTATATTTTTGTTTTATTTTATGTTTTAAAGATTTATTTTCCTGTTGTAGAAAGACCATATGATCTATAAAACTGAGATAAACAAATATAAATACATCCAGTAAATTATTCTATAGGGAGTTAACCTTATCTGACCAATAACTTTATTTTAAGTAATTTAAAAACCTTCAGTTTTTAGTTTTAGTTAATAAAAATCTAATCTTTCTTTTTAAATTCCATAATTTACTTTTTATATAGTGTCTAACACAAGAAACCAAATTATCCTTGAGAGAATGACCTTGGGTTACCACCCACTTATACTACTTATCGATATCTTTCACTTGAAAGTCTAGGATTTAGATTGTAGTCAGATTCCCAATTACATAAAAAAAAAATATTCACACTAACACCCAAATCTAATAAAGCCTTATCAAAGTAATGATTGCCAATAATGCAAAAGATGTTTGGGCAATCTGGATATTTATATTTAGTGGCATCTTATTATGGATTATGGTAGTTACTTATTGTGCTAAAAATGCCTTCTTCTTTACTTCATCCTCTTCTTTATCAAGTAGATGTCCTTTAAAAATTTTGCATACTTTGGTATTTGCTTGATAGCTTCCAGAAGAGGAATATTGATCTTCATTTATTTAAAATATCAAGAATTTCAACATCAAGTGAAGATTTATTTTTGTAAAGTACAAAAGGAAAAAATAACAGATTTAACATATTCATCGCGAAGCTTATCTTGCTTTTCAGCAATCCTTAAAATTGGCTCATCTATAACCTTATCAATTTTTAAATTGATCACCATAATAGAGTTAGTCTTCTCATCTGAAATACAAGATGTAAGATTGATACCTTTAACTTTGTTCTATTTTCTGGCTCTGGTTGTAGTGGAAGCTTATCTTTTTCCTACATTTGATGACATAGAAAACAATTGAGGAGTTGTTGTCTTCCAACAAGAATTTGGATGATTTCTCCAACCTATATTATACATATCTGTAGTGTTTGACTTTCTGCAATGTGGAATGCTGGAATGTCCGGAGTCGAATGATAACTTGATAAGTCTCAGTAATCATTACAGTCACATTATAGCGAAAATATGGGCAAAATATAAAAATAAACAATAATTTTTTCAGTTAAAATATTAATAAATTCTTTTTTTTTTACATTCAATAAAATTGTAACCGTATGTACTAATTAAATCTTTTTATAAGATAGTATCTACTTATGATGTCATATATTTCATAGCTCCGCCTTCTCTTGAAAATATGCTACGTCCTACTCTGTCTTCAGTGGTTGTACTTCTAGATAACAATCTATGTTTGGTCATGCATAACTAGGATCGTCAGTAAAGCGATCCAATAATATATAACAAAATATATTACAATAATAATATCTCTGTAACATATAAATTATGTATAATTAAAATTATAGAAAATCTCATATTTTAACACTTTATATGTCATATCAATTAGTTTTATAGTCAACATCTTTTAATTATAATATTTAAAAATTTAGGAAGATATAAACTTGGTTGGTTTGAACGCATCCCCGTATACCCTTGAAAAAACGAAACAGTAATTTGATTGGAACACATTCTGGTCCTTTCAAAAAGAAAAACAGTGACAGTTTTGATAGGAGCCTATCCTGATCCTCCCAAAAAATAAATAGTGGTACAGTTACGTTCAGCCATCAAATCATATAAATCCTCAATTCCCCATAAACTCAATATATGTCAATTTTAGTATCAATTGGTCATTTTAGTAACTTCAGTTCAGTATATAAATTGGTGATAATCATTAATGTTCAGTGTTCAGTAATAATAATAGCAATATAAAGGAATAATATAACAGTAAAGTGGTTAATAAAGCTATCATCAATCACATATTATAACAGGTCGATGTCTTTTCATATCTTATTTTGATATTCATTGAGTTTAAGTACACAATTCAATCAACAAATAAAAAAAAAAATAGAAAATAAAGTTTAATATTAGTATGTTTATAAGTGAGTTGGACTCACCTTGGCTTTGATCTATGATGGATCTAAATCTTTGGCTTCAACGAAGTTAAAATCTCAAAGGTGCTCTGAAATTTCTTGGTTGAACTCTCTTCTCTTTCTTCCTTTATTTCTCCTCTTTCTCCCATGTTGTGCTCTCTTACTTGTGTTTGGGAAAAGAGTTAGTTGGAGCCTTTTTATAGGGGATTAAAGTCCTATTGAGGAAGCCTAATTAGAATTCTAATTTGATTCACTATCTAAATTAAAAATAGAATTCCAAAAGATATAGAAACCAAATTTAAATAAGGATCCTAAAAATTATGCAAACCAAATTTAATTAGGAATCCTAAATGATATAGAAACCAAATTTGAATCTCCTCCTATTATATATAGAAATCAAATTTGAATTACATCTAATTAATTGAATGAGAGTTGAATGTTATATTAATTAGGCTAATCTATTTTACTATCTCAATTAGGAGTTGGATTGGGTTTCTATTTAGATTTAATATCTAGTTAAAATAGAATCCAATTGGTTAAAAGAAACCAATTAGATTCTTATCTTAATTTTTTTATAAGAATTAATCTAATTTAGTTAATCGTACTTGTTTTCTTAGATCACGATTACTTGATTAGACAACTTGATTTGGGGTGGGGTTAATGTTATAGGGTCAAAATATGTTTTTAAGGCAAATTAAGGAAAATTATTATTTTTAATAAATTATAAAATTATAAAATATTACATAAAAATGTGGGTGTTACATTCTACCCTCCTTAAATAAAAATTTCGTCCTTGAAATTTCTTAAGACCCAAGGAATGCAATAGCGGATTATACATTTACTTAAATAGGTACATAGAATTTCCTCTTATAAACTACAACTAGATAAAATCTAAACATTTAACTTGAAATAATATCCTCAATCCTCGTACTTTTATTCACTTTAACTTTTAAGTTCTCATAGGGTAAAGTAACATTATTTATATAATAATAATTAAGTATATATTTACATAGCAAAATCATATATTTATATATAGTTGTATTTAATCCGAAATGGTCTAACAAAATTAAACCAATTTCAAGTCAAAAGACTGTAATGATATCCAAGTCTGTTCAAATTACTTGAACCGACTTAAGTAGGCTAGGCTCGATACCACTTGTAACACTCCACATTCTGTAGTGTGGAAAGCTTGAACGTTCAGTATTGAATGATAACTCGACGAGTCTCATTAATCATTACAGTCATATTACAGTGAAAATATGGGCAAAATATAAAAAATAAACAATAATTTTTTCTAGTTAAAATAATAATAAATTCTTTTTCCTTACATTCAATAAAATTATAGCCATATGTACTAATTACATCTTTTTATAAGAAAATATCCACTAATGAGGTTGTATATTTTATAGTTCCCCCTGTTCTTGAAAATACATTATGTCGTGCTCTATTTTTGACGAGTCTACTTCTAGGTAACAGTCTGCATCTGACCAGGCATAACTAAGATCGTCAGTAAAAGGATCCAATAATATATAACAAAACATATAACAATAATAATATCTCTGTAACATATAAATCATGTACAATTAAAATTATAGAAAATCTCATATTTTAACACTTTATATATCAAATCAATTAGTCTTACAGTCAACGTCTTTTAATTACAGTAATTAAAAATTTAGGAAGATATGAACTTGGTTAGTCTGAACACATTTTCGTGTACCTCCAGAGAAACAGAATAGTAATTTGATCGGAACCTATCTCGATCATCCCAAAAATAAAAATAGTAGCAATTTTGATAAGAGCCTATCCTGATCCTCCGAAAAAAAAAAAAAAAACAATGGTAGTTTTGATAGGAGTCTATCTAGATCTTTCCAAAAGGGAGATAGTGGCATAGTTATATTCAGCCGTCAAATCATATAAATCCTCAATTTTTCCCATAAATCTAGTATATGTCAATTTCAGTATTAATTGTCAATTGCAGTATCAATTGGTCATTTCAGTAAATTCACTTCAACATATTAATTGTTGATAATCATTAAACTTTAGTATTCAGTAACAATAACAATAATATTAAAGAATAATATAATAGTATAGTGGTTGATAAGCTATCATAAATCACATATTATAACAGGTTAGTGTCTTATCTATCTTGTTTTGATATTTATTGAGTTTTAAGTACATAATTCAATCAACAAACAAAATAGAAATTATATAAAATAAAGTATAATATTAGCATGTTTATGAGTAAGTTGGACTCACCTTGGTTTTAATCTATGATGGATCTAGATCATTGGCTTGGAAGATGTTAAAATACCGAAGGTACTCTAAAATTTCTTGGTTGAACTCTCTTCTCTTTCTTCCTTTACTTCCCTTCTCCCATGTTGTGCTCTCTTGTTGTGTTTGGGAAAAGAGGGTTGATTGGATTAAGAGTCCTACTTTAACTCAAAGTAGGACGCCTAATCAAAATTCTAATTGGATTCACTATCCTAATTAAAAATGGAATCCCAAAAAGTATAGAAACCAAATTTAAATAAAAATCCAAAAAGATATGCAAACCAAATTTAATTAGGAATTCTAAATGATATAGAAACTAAATTTGAAACTGAATTCTAATATGTATAGAAACCAAATTTAAATTACATCTAATTAATTGGATGAGAGTTGAATGCTACATTAATTAGGCTAACCTATTTTACTATTTCAACTAGGAGTTAGATTAGATTTCTATTTAGATTCAATATCTATTCAAAATTGAATCCAATTGGGTAATAGAAACCAATTAAATTCTTATCTTAATTTTTAGATAAGAATTAGTTTAATTTAGTTAATCCTACTTGTTTTTTAAATCATGATTACTTTATTAGACAACTTGATCTGACGGTGTGGTTGATGTTATAGGGTCAAAATATTTTTCTAGAACAAATTATTATTGTAATAAATTATAAAATTATAAAATATCACGTAAAAAAGTGGGTGTTACATTATACCCTCTTTAAATAAAAATTTCATCCTAAAAATTTCTTAAGACTCAAGGTACGCAAAAGCGATTATACATTTGCTTAAATAGGTATATAGAATTTCCTCTTACAAGCTACAACTGGATAAAATCTAACCATTTAACTTGAAATAATATACGTGATCCTCGTACTTGTATTCAATTTAACATTTAAGTTCTCATAGGGTAAAGTAACATTATTTAGATAATAATAATTAAGTATATATTTGCATAGTAAAATCATTTATTTATATATAGCTGTATTTAATCCGAAATGGTCCAACAAAATTAAACCAATTTCGAGTCAAAAAACTGTAATGATATCCAAGTCCGTTCAAATTATTTGAACCGACTTAAGCAGCCTACTTTGGCTCACAGTAGGAAGCCTAATCAAAATTCTAATTGGATTTACTATCCTAATTAAAGATGGAATCCTAAAAGGCATAGAAACCAAATTTAAATAGGAATCCTAAAAATATACAAACCAAATTTAGTTAGAAATCCTAAAAGATATAAAAAACCAAATTTGAATATGAATCCTAATATGTATATAAACCAAATTTAAATTACATTTAATAAATTGGATGAGAGTTTAATGCCACATTAATTAGGCTAATCTATTTTACTAACTCAACTAGAAATTGAGTTGGATTTCTATTTAGAATCAATATCTTGTCAAACTAGAATCCAATTGCTTAGAAGAAATCGATTAATTTTTTATCTTAATTTTTAAATAAGAATCAATCAAATTTAGTTAATCCTACTTGTTTTCTTAAATCACGATTACTTGATTAGATAACTTGATTTGGGTGTGGGTTTGATGTTATAGTGTCAAAATATGTTTCTAAAGAAAATTATTATTTTTAATAAATTTTAAAATTATAAAATATCACACGAAAAAAGTGGGTGTTACAGTATCTGTATATAAAGTGTTGACGGGTTGGGGAAAAGTATTAATTGTATTAGCCTGCTCATGAAGAGCTTCCCTGAATGCTGGCAAAGTTGGACAGTTAAGAGTTGTACGTCCTTTCAAATTGCAGATATTGCAGACATCCTCTACATGTTTCATAGCTCTAACAGATTCAGACTTGGTAGACATTATATCTTCAACCTTCTTGGCAAGATAAGTCAACTGGAACTATTATATCATTTGCTTTCGCCAAGATGAGAGATCCCATTTCAATCTATCATGGTAGTTTTTGATTGATCTCTCTAAATTGAATCCACTATTTCCTATTCTTGGGAATTTCAGCAAGCCTGTCCAAATAGTCCCATGCTTATTCAATATCTTTGCTCAAAAAATCTTTATTGCACATGATCTCCTAAAATTATCTTGAAGTTAAATTTAGACCATTGCAGAATGTGCTAACAATTCCCCATTTCTCATATCCATGATGTGGGCAAGATAGCAAAAATTCTTTAAATCTTTCCCAACACCAAAGAAAGTATCTTTCTCTTCTACCAGAAGGTAATCATTTGTCATTACACATAATTAGTCTATTGTGATGGAAAGAATTTCTTTAGGAACTTCTTCTGCATCTCGTCCCATCGGTGAGTACAATTTGGAAGAAGTGGAGGCAATTCTTCACTCAGTCTTTCAAAGAGAAAGGAAATAATTTGAGGTTCGTCTATTTTGCAAAAATATTTTGTAGATTTATGGTTACACAGGCTTCCTTGAACTCGCAAAGATGTAAGTAGAGGCACTCGTTCTCTAATATATAAAATTTAGGCAATACTTAAACCAATGTTGAAAATAACGCATTATGAAACTCATTATATTTTGCTATATAATAGAATCTCAGTGTTACGTAACAGTAAAAAATATCTCAATGTATTGTACCTATATAATTTTTGCATTATTTTTCAGAATGTTACATTAAATTACGTTATGCTACGTTATTTACTATCATTTTTTAGCAATTTTTATGTTGTCATTGCTTATTGTTGATCATTAGTGAATTATTGTAATTTTCTTACTTGATTACTTATTATTGGTTTTTTGATTGGTTGTGGAATTGCGAACTTGATAATTTACGATTGCTTCGTTCTTTGTTTGTTATAATTTCTCTCCAGTTACTGGAATGTTTTACTTGTTAATTCTATTGAAGTTTTAGTTGAACTAAAATGAATATTTACAAATAAGATAAATTAAACATTAGAAATATAAATTATAGTATTGATAAGAACTGAAATTTAAATAAAATTAAAATCTTATTTTCTTATTTAGATGACAACTGAAATTATGATTGCAGACTAATATATTTTATGGAAATAAATGTGAAATTTATTGTTAACCTTAATAAAAATTATAATAGACTTCTTATTATTAAATAATTTTATAATCCTTTTATAGAATTTTAAATTTATTTTTCAATTTTTAAAAATTATTTTATGCAGTTTTATATTAGTTTTTATTAAAGAAATTAGAAATTGTATAACATACGTTATACTATATGCGAGATAACCTAACCAAAGGAAAACATTACATTATTGTTATCGGTATTTTAAACACTAAGTTAAAATATTCCATATTTAATCTCGAAGTGACCAATGTTGAGTGAAAAGATGATGCAAGATAGTTGGTTGGTCCTATCAAGCTATAAATATTCTCGAAGTGTATGTCCACTATCGTCATGATCACTTGCGTTATCTATCATGATGCCTAAAATTTATGAGTCTAAAGGTGAAGGCTGCAGTGTCGAGCAGTCTATGGAAGAAAGTCTCTGAAGAGATCCTGATCACTATACCTGAAAATTCTCGATGTCAAGTGGTAATATGCAGATAAAAAAATAAACAACTTCTTACTCCTATGCCTTAGACAGATTCAAACTGTAAAAACATCAAGAAATTGCCCTTGCAATGGCACCAAAAACTTGAACAAATCTAAATCGTACACTCCCAAGTATAAAAATCGACAAATAATATAGTTTCCGTAAGTCCGAGGCCGAATCTATAGGGACAGTTCAGTGTTGAAAAATATGAGTGGATAGAATAAGAATAAAGAAAAGAGCAATTATTTATGAGTGCAAAAATCAATAAGAAAAGTGGTTAAAATGTCAGATTCATTTTTAGTTCTCTACTTTGGTTGTCTAAGTATTAGAAATCATTATCTTGATCTTTCTATCTGTAGATACCAAAAAAAAAATGAAAATTGCTAAGTGAGCACACCACGGGTTGCTAAGTGAGCACACCGCGGAAAAAACCCGCGGTGTGCACCCGTGGGTTGCAACCCGCGGGAGCCCCCGCGGGATGCAACCCGCGGAAACACCCGCGGGATGCAACCCGCGGGTGCCCCCGCGGGTTGCCACCCACGGGAGGATTCCCGCGAGTGCCAACCCGCGGGGGCGATCCAGCGGGTTGCCACCCGCGGGAGCGATCCCGCAGGTGCCAACCCGCGGGTTGTTTTTCGTTGTTTTCCGTTGTTTTATTTCCTATTTTGATACTGATTTCCGTGATCCGCTTTTTCAGGAGGAATCGAGCCGGATTTCAAGTCTCTTCGGTCTATAAAACGCAGAAATTTAACCGGAGAGGGGACTTTTGGATTGGGGGGGAGATCTTTTCGGGAAGAGTCCAATTTTCCAGAGTCCAAATATCCAGAGAGGAGTTCCTCAATTCAGAGAGATCGGATCGTCAACGGAGTACAGAAACAAAGCTCCACCGCTGCCAGACCCACAAAAATAAAGGGGAATCGAAATCAATCGATCCCCATTCTTGTAATCTCGATTTTCTATTTTGTGATTTTTCTTTTATTGCTGTAATTCAAAATTAAATTGGCATATAAAGGAAGATTCAATTTTTTGGGCAAACAAGAATTGGCGACCACAGTGGGAGTTTGGGCGGCGCAATCCAATCTTTAAATTTTTTTTTCGGAGCCTAGGCGTCATCGCCGGGTAACGATAAATAAATGTGAGGCGTCATCGCCCACCAAAATTGACAAGACGTCATCGTCTGTCAAAAAAAAATTATGAGGCGTCATCGCCCATAAAGAAAAAAAATTTGACAAGATGTCACCGTCTGTAAAAAAAAAAAAAAAAAAAAAAAGGAAATTATGAGGCGTCATCGCCCATAAAGAAAAAAAAAATTTGACAAGACGTCATCGTCTGTCAAAAAAAAAAAAAAAAGAATAAGGCATCATCGCCCATGAAAAAAAAAAAATTATGAGGCGTCATCGCCCATAAAAAAAAAAAATTGAGGCGTCATTGCCCAAAAAAAAAAATGACAAGACGTCATCGTCTGTCAAAAAAAAAAAAATTTGAGGCGTCATCGCCCAAAAAAAAAAATGACAAGACGTCATCGTCTGTCAAAAAAAAAAAAAAATTTGAGGCGTTATCGCCCAAAAAAAAAATGACAAGACGTCATCGTCTGTCAAAAAAAAAAAAAATTTGAGGCGTTATCGCCGGAAAAAAAAAATTGACAAGACTGGATACAACTCCAGGATGCAACCCGCAGATGGAATCTTGGGACCCGCATAGACGCAACCCGCATATGGAAGCACGGGATGCAACCCGCAGATGGAATCTTGGGACCCGCGTGGACGCAACCCGCATATGGAAGCGCGGGATGCAACCCGCAGATAGAATCTTGGGACCGCGTGGACGCAACCCGCATATGGAAGCGCGGGATGCAACCCGCAGATGGAATCTTGGGACCCACATGGACGCAACCCACATATGAAAGCGCGGGACGCAACCCGCAGATAGAAGCGCGGGCGCGGGACGCAACCCACAGATGGGTGGGACCCATCTGGGTCACCCGCACTTTTCTCCCTCTCTCCCGCACAAAAAAAAATAAAGAATAAAAATAATATTAATAAAAAGGCAAAAAATAAAAAAAAGAAGGAAAAAAAAAAGGAAAGGGTGTTATCGCCCACAAAAAATTGACAAAGTTAAAAAAATAATAAATATTAAAAAAAAAGAGAAAAAAAACATGCAGTATGAGTGCTCTACCCATGGGTTGTATCCCACGGATGCACCCGCGGATGCAAAAAAATAAATAAATAAATAAATAATTAATTAATTAATTAAAATAAAAAATAAAAAAATATTCAAAAAATATAAAAATATAAACAAAAAAAAATAAATAAAAATAAGCAAAAAATAATAATAAATATATTTGCAAGGCCTCATCGTCTACCAAAATAAATAAATAAATAAATAATAAAAAATAAAATAAAATGCTAGGCGTCATCACCTAAAGAAAAAAGGACATCATTGCAAACAAAAAAAAAAAGAGAGAGATAAAGAAATAAAAATGTATATATAAAATAAAATAAAATAAAAAAATGATGAAATACCCAACGCCGACAAGGCTACAGGAAGAGAATAGATTTCTCGCCAACCCCACCATACTGGGGGTAATAAGTATGAACCGCCCAACGCCGATAAGGCTACGGGAAGAGAATAAATTTCTCGCCAACCCCATCATACTGGGGGTAAAAAAGTATGAATCGCCCAACGCCGATAAGGCTACGGGAAGAGAATAAATTTCTCGTCAACCCTACCATGCTGGGGGTAATAAGTATGAATCGCCCAACGCCGACAAGGCTACGGGAAGAGAATAAATTTCTCGCCAACCCCATCATACTGGGGGTAAAAAAGTATGAATCGTCCAACGCCGATAAGGCTACGGGAAGAGAATAAATTTCTCGCCAACCCTACCATGCTGGGGGTAATAAGTATGAACCGCCCAACGCCGACAAGGCTACGGGAAGAAAATAAATTTCTCGCCAACCCTACCATGCTGGGGGTAAAAAGTATGAACCGCCCAACGCCGATAAGGCTACGGGAAGAGAATAAATTTCTCGCCAACCCTACCATACTGGGGGTAAAAAGTATGAATTACCCAACGCCGACAAGGCTACGAGGAGAGAATAAATTTCTCGCCAACTCCACCATGCTGGGGGTAAAAAGCATGAACCGCCCAACGCCGATAAGGCTACGGGAAGAGAATAGATTTCTCGCCAACCCATTCATACTGGGGGTAAAAGTATGAATTGCCCAACGCTGTTAAGGCAAAGGGAAGAGGAAAAGTTTGGTATTTAAACCCAAACGAAACCCTCGACAACTCACTATGCTGAGGATAATAGCAAGGCTAGCCCAACGCAAACGGTAGTTGGTAAAGGCAAAATCAAACCCGTTGATAGCTGGGGGTTTGTTAAAAATCCCACGACAAATCTGTCACAACAATATTCTTATCCGAATATAAGAATACATCACTGCCCTAAGCTGCTAAGGCAAAGGGAAGAGGAAAAATTTGGCATTTAAGCCTAAACGAAATCCTCGACAACTCACCATGCTGAGGGGAAGAGCATGGCTAGCCCAACTCAAATAGTAGTTGGTAAAGGCTAATCAAACCCGTTGATAGCTGGGGGTTTGCTAAAAATCCTAATCAGATAAATCTCCTGTCACGTTAAGATTTCACCTCTGACAGCAAAACTTTTCTTGTCATTTTGCTCCAACAGAGCAAGCGACACTCCAAAATATTTGTCAAGTTAAAATCATACCTATGACATTAAAATTCGAAATCAAACGAGATAAAATCCGATTAAAATCCCCTGTCACGTTAAGATTTCACCTCTGACAGAAAAGAAAATTCACACTTCGTCAAGTCCAACATTACAACCTCTGATAAACGTGTTTTGATGTCGTTAAGTTAAAAAAAAAAAAATCACCTCTGACGAAAATCATCTCCCTATCAAGTAAAAATTACCTCTGATAGTCCGATTCCAAATCTAAATACGTTAACCGTCACCTCTGTTTAGGCAGCTTGTCCCTATCACGACCAGATCCTCTAAATAGGTTGAGTTTCAAGACACGTTTAATATCACCTATGTCTTTCCCTTATCCGTCATACTAGATGTCACTGAACAGTTAGGATTAAAATGAGCACGTTAACATAATATCTCTGCTTGTTATTGAATAAATGAATATGTTAACGGTTATCTCTATCGACCAAATCTTTAAAAAAAAAAATAAAAAAAAATGGTCTATAACAAAAATTAAAGAATCCAAAGTATTTCGAAATTCAGTACGGTTCAATACAAAACTTCGAAAACTTTGGAGGGGGTTATGTAAATACAAAAAAAAAAAAAAAAAAAAAACTAAGTGAGCACACCGCAGGTTGCTAAGTGGGCACACCCACTGGTTGCAGCCCGCGCCCCGCGGGATGCAACCCGCGGGTGCACCCGCGGGTTGCAACCCGCGGAAACACCCGCGGGTTGCATCCCGCTGGAACCCCTGCGGGATGCAACCCGCGGGTGCCCCCACGGGTTGCCACCCGCGGGAGGATTCCCGCGGGTGCCAACCCGCGGGGGCGATCCCGCGGGTTACCACCCGCGGGAGCGATCCCGCAGGTGCCAACCCGCGGGTTGTTTTCCGTTATTTTCCGTTGTTTTATTTCCTATTTTGATACTGATATCCCGTGATCCGCTTTTTCAGGAGGAATCGAGCCGGATTCAAGTCTCTTCGGTCTATAAAACGCAGAAATTTAACCGGAGAGAGGACTTTTGGATTGGGGGAGAGATCCTTTCGGGAAGAGTCCAATTTTCCAGAGTCCAAATATTCAGAGAGGAGTTCCTCAATTCAGAGAGATCGGATCATCAACGGAGTACAGAAACAAAGCTCCACCGCTGCCAGACCCACAAAAATAAAGGGGAATCGAAATCAATCGATCCCCATTCTTGTAATCTCGATTTTCTATTTTGTAATTTTTCTTTTATTGCTGTAATTCAAAATTAAATTGGCATATAAAGGAAAATTCAATTTTTCGGGTAAACACTATCTATATTGAAATTATTATTCCCTATATATCCACCAATAACTTATATCCAGAAACATAATCTGAACCCCTATTTAAATAAAACTCGAACCATATTCGAAAAGACAAATTATTTCATGTATACAAAAAGATTGTAATCAATGAAATATTAGATAATAAGTAAGAAATAAATTATATATTTTTATTTTATGATCATATTATTATAATCCCATTTAACCAATCCAAAAACTATATCTAGAATCATGATATGAATCTCTAAAAGAAAACATAAATCATGTCCTAAAAGATATAATATTTCGAATACATACAAACTATAATTATTAACTATGTAAAATTATAAGAACCTTGAAATCAAAATTATAAGCGATATAGACAAGCCATTGTTGAAGAACTCGAGAATCCTCATCAACATTTCACCAAGAATTTTTTCAATCACCATTAAATTTTTAATTTTTATTCAAAAGTGAATGAAGAAAGATACAAAAAATTATTCATAGGGAGACACATCCTTTCCTATTTATAGAGTTTGTAAACACCTAAGAAAGAGCCACCCTAAAAATCGTATCATTTAGATCCACAACCATCATATCTCAATAGCTAAAATTCCAAAACCAAGTATAAAACGAGTCCAAATACGTGTAGGAAACAAGTACAAAACATGTATAAATTGCTTATACTATTATTATGCTGCGTAGAGATGGTCTTGAGCTAATTTTGGTATCTTTTAACTTCTTCTTACACTTTTTTTTCCAATTCTGATTGTATCTATATGAAATTTGCCCCTAAAGTTACAACTATTGCACTATCTGCTCATTGGATTATCCACAACCGCTTCAACAGTTGCTTCGTCACCCCTTCTCAGGTAGATATTACAGTCAAAAACCTAGAGGGGTAATTGATAGAGGCTTTAACAGTTGCTTCAATAGTCCTTTGGCAAATTTACTATTAGATCTTTCGCTCATGTGTGCATGCTCGTTTCATTTCCTTGCATCCAAAACCCTAAGAAAAGATTATAAACACAAAATTAAAGCAATAAAACATTCAAGTATAGAATTAGAATAATATGCATAATAGTTCATTAAGCTCTTATATTAAACGTCAAAATCAGATTACAAGTGTACAAAATAGATACAAAATAATACTTTTCACTCATAATCAGACTTCCCTACCTTCGTGTGGGCTTTGATCATCATTCGTGTTATGACCCCAAGTCCGTTGTTATTGTTGTTGTTATTCGCAGTATTTTGATTATTGTTACTCATATTTTCAAATGGTTGATGGATAAAAAGTAGTTGTAGATCTTAGTATAATTTTGCGTGTCTTCCGTATATGCTTGCCTTCAACTAGTTATACAAATTCAAAATTATAATTGTTAATGTCATGTAAATCGTAATCCATACTAAAATGTAGAACACAATAGTACGGATCCCTAGCAATGGCATCAAAAACTTGATGTGATCTGAATCGTGAACTTCCTAGCATAAAAGATCAACAAGTAGCACTCGGAATGTAAACCCAAGATCGATCTCTTGAGGATATAATACTTTGTGATATATCTGGCACAAATAATATTGGTTACAAAAAATATAAAGAAAAAGTGTGAATTGATTATATGGAAATTGATACTAAAATAAACTTCAATAAAACTAGAGAGTTAAGCAAGCGTAGATGGGTTAACCCCCAAGATAAAATCACTATATGAGTTATCATTTATTTTATCTAAGTAATATAGATAAATTATTGAAAGCACATAATAAAGAATGTTATAATATTGATAATAGGCTAATTCCCTCAAAACATACCTATATGAATTTTCAAGATAATCCTACGTATGATTTATAAAAAAATAGAAATAATTGTTCAAAGCCTAAGTATACACCACGCCTAAAGAGTTTGCTATATCGAAAATAAAACAATAGCTATACCATCAAATTATAAACCATCAAAGTCTAAAACATATATGTAACACCAAACAAGATAATTAGGGAACCAAAAATCAAATAACATATTAAAAATTAAGAATAAAAAAGTAACTTATACCAGATCATCATTGAGGGTTTGATATCTCATCCAAAACAAATGTGAAATTTAACCACTCATGTTCTTCATAGCAATCGAAGTAAAAAGAAATTCTTTTATTAAATAATTATGAGAGAGTACAAAAAATTAAAAATCTCAAAAACTCTCTAAAACCCTAAAAATCTCTCTTTTAATTCTCTAATCGCTCATAATTTTATTTTTGAAGTACAATGGCCATTTATAGTCTCCATAGGTTTTAATCCAACTATGAAAGACTTCTTTCTAATAAGAAATTCTTTTGGCCTTCAAAATCTCTGTGTCTGCATATCTAGCCGACCGGCTGTCAACAGCGTCTTTGATAGCCACTCTCAGGTAGCCTGTATAGTGCTAAAAATTTGTTGGTTGTCTACAGTGCTGCCAGGCAACTATCGATAGCCAAACCTGGCAGTTGCTGTTGAGCTACTATTGTGCACGTATATGCTTTCTGCTCGATTTTCATTTATCTAAAACCCTGTAAAAAGATTAAAAAATCTAGAAAAATATTAAATTGGAGGATTAAAGTAATATGAATAATAAATCATTAATTTTTCATATTTATCACCAAAATTGGATTACGAGTGCATAAAATAGATATGAAATATGACACTTTTCACTCATAATCAATCACCATTGTGAAAACATTTTTGACGTCTAATTGATGAAAGGGCCAATCTAGATTAGTAGTAAAGGATAATAAAACTCATACAGTATTGAGCTTGGCAACAGAAGCAAAAGTCTCTCTGTAGTCTATGTCATACGTCTAAGTAAAACCTTTAGAGATAAGCCTCGTTTTGAAATGATTTATACCCCCATCTGGATTATACTAGATAGTGAAAATCCACTTGCATATACTCTTCTGGTAAATCTAAGAGTTCTTAAGTATTACTCCTTTTAGATCACTAATTTCTTCTCCGATAGCAGCCCTCCATTTTTATTTGCTTAGAGTATTATGAATACTCTATGGTATTTCTGCGTTGGATAGTTTCATGGCAATTGCCCGATATTCTAGTGATAAACCATTATAAGTGAGAGAATTGTAGATAGAATGTCGAGTACGTGATCTCACACCTTTTTATTGCAATATGAGTATCCAGATCGTTATTAGCAGTAATATCAGTTTGTATTTCATGAGAAATGTTATCTGGACTATCTGGACATGGATTGTATTCATGGTTTTTCAAAGGAAGTGTATGGCCTCTATCTCCACTTGGGGCCATTTCATCCTCATAAACACGTAGCTTTTTTATCAATTGTAGATTGAGTATGGTCTGGTGACAAACTCTTGGTTATTTGGCAAAACTGGTTTGGGATCTGACTTGGTTTCAAATATTAGGTTCGCTTTCAAATGGAATGGACTCAATAGGCTTGGTTTCATATAGAATGGATGTGTTACATTGGTTTCAGATGGAATGGTATTAACTTCAATTTCAGATAGAATGGAGGTACTAGGCTCGACTTCAGATGGAATGGAGGTGTCAATATCAAGCGAAAATTACATTCTTGTATAGCTAAGTTCTTATTTTGGCTCATATCATAATATGTGACAATATTTTATCATGACTGTCACTAGTTTAGCACAACCCTCCTACTTTATCCTGGTTTGGGACAAACAGTAAAAGGATAAATCTTTAAACACAGTACTAGCGGAGTTATCAATGTAGGACAAGTTAAAAAAATAAAGAGAAAACCGAAAAAAATATGGATGGAGCTGATATGAAAAGATACAGATTCAAGAGGTTTAAATGAAAAGATATTACTTGATAGAAATGAATGGAGAAGGACTGTCAAAGTGATCGATTCGGCTTGATTCTTTTTTTGGCTCATGTAGTCTACCCCAAATACTTGGGATAAAGGACTTAGTTGTTGTTGATGTTGTTGTATAGCTAAGTTCTTCCCCTAATTGGGTAATATAATTAGTTCTAAAAAATGATGACATCCATAAAAGTATTAAATTTCTAGTTATAGGTGAATAGCATTCATAACTTCTTTTAGTGGGTGAATAACCAAGAAAAGACACTTGATGACCTTTGGGTCAAGTTTGGTTCGATGTTGCTCATGGATATGTACAAATGCCGAACATCCAAAAACTTTTATTGGTAACTATTAGATAATTCAAGTATCGGGATAGGAGATGAGAAGAATTTGGCAAGGTATTTGCAAGTTTAAAACTCTTGATAATATTCTATTAATGAGGTATATAGCTGTGAGAACTTTTTTTCTCCATAGATGTTTGGAGGCATTTGTTGTGAATATAATGGATTTGGCTAAATGTCTATTTTCTTTCTGCCACCCCATTATTTTTGGGTGTGTCAAAAAATGAACTTTGATGAATACCTATTAGATTGTAACGATCCTAATCTTCAAATCTTCTATCAGTTCATTCGTGTTATCAGTATCAGTCTATGAGCCCGGATAATGATATATATAGATACTAAGTAAATTGAATTATATCTTTATTTTAATTTTTAATTTCAAATTCCACAGAGCAAAAATCTCTTACCTTATTATTATGGATTTTTCATAATTTTTTTGAATTATTCCGGACGGGCCGATTTTTGGGCAAATACACAATTAAATAATCGGTTTAAATCTAAATTTCTAATTATAACTTCTTTCCTATTTCAATTTTTATCTCCAGTGGACCAAAGACTTATTTGACAAATTCTGGATATAATTTGACCTAATAGCAATTTTGTAATTCAGATGAAGTTAAGGGTTGTTATCATTGTAGTATACTTATTTTCCAGTAGTTATTTAATTGCACAAATAAATTCAGAAACATCAGAAAAATTAAGCCTATGTATCCTGTGTTCCTTTTCATTTTCTCTTTAGATCTCTAATTCTAATTTCTTCTACAATTTTCTTATATAATTCGTCAAATATTCAGCCTGATGATGGACTGAGAAAATCACTATATGGCCATGGGAGCTTTATTCTTAAGTTTATCTTCTTCAAATAAGCTCTAATCTTCTCCATCAATGTGAGAAAATCTTCTCCAGTATCTGTCATTATTTCCTAGTGTGATTCTTGGAAAAAAAAAATTTACTTTTAAAGGGTTATCGTATTAATATCAATTATTTTCTGATTTGGGCTCAACAACAGGTAAGAATATACTCCCAAATCCTTTAAACTTGTAATTTTTTTATGTAATCTCCTTATATATGATACCAAATATATTATTAACCAATTTTCAAGATGATACATGCTCAAACATGCATTTATCTTGAGTTCATTGCATGATACATGCCATGCATGTTATATGTGCGCATGTCGTCTCACTATCCAGAGCTATGTCGTAGTCCATTTTAGAACTGCTATAACATTTTCATTTTAATTCTGATTGAACTTATTCTGGTATCATTAGAAAGATAATTTACTAAACTACAATTCTTCCAACTCATGCTCATTCTGATTTAGACATTTTCCTTACCAAAAATAACTAGAAATTCCATCATTGTTGTTATACCAGGTCCATGATTTAGTAGCAGCATGTCCATAGTAAAATAGCAATAACTTTTGCTCTAAACTCCAATTAAGATTATTTAAGATTCATTGAAAAGATAATTGAATTATATAAAATTGCTTAAAATCTTATACTCTAAATTTATTTTTATGGCCAAATAAAATCTGAAAATTTACTTGCTGTAACAGTTTAGTAGTAGCAGGTCCATGCTAAAACAACCATAATTTTTCTTTAGAACTCCAATTGAGCTCATTCAACATTCATTGGAAAAATAAATAAATTAATTAAAGTTGATTAAGATCGTAGGCTCTAAATTTAATTTTGTCCTAGTCCAAAATAACCTGGAAATTTCAACTACTGCACCAAGTCTATAGTTTAGTAGCAGCATGTCCATCGAAAAATAACTATGCATGTCGTTACCTATAATAGTTTTCTTGCTTTGAAATGATACCTTACGTACATAAACATATTCTATAACTCTTGTACTTATCAGTATCGTCGTACATGTAGTTTCATATTCACATAACTATCGGTACATGAATCCTTGTTATATATGTAATATTGATACATTGATTCTTAGCATATACTATATTGTGGGTATGGGAGAAATGATTGGTGGAATGAAATATGTATTGTGAGAGTTTTGTTTCTTGTTTGGATGCATCCACCGATCTATGTACTGGCACCATCAATCTTCTTGTGGGCTTAGCTACACACCATTCGATTTAAGTAGAGACCGGTACTTGTGGTCGTACTCTTAGGTATGCGCGGAATATCTAAGTGCTTGGCAGCATGACATCTGGATTGTATGGAGATCAATACTTGGGGCCATGGTACTACCTATGCATTGTATACTCCTATAATACGTGAATACTCGCACCATTTAGTTCTAGACTAATAGGTTAGAAAGTGCATCCATTTGCTTAATCATGTTATTCTATATATACCATATACTTCATGATTCATGTTTTCTTATGCATATCTTGTACTTCATAACCCATAAGCATGAGCATGTTATATTATATATATACGATGTAATTCATGATTCATATTATATTGTGCATGCTATGTAATTCTTGATTCAAATGCATACATCTCTTACATTGTTTCTTACTAGTATACCATATACACACTTTTATATGGTTTCTATAACATTGCACGAGCTAAGGTTCATATTTTTATTTGGATTTTGATCTTGGGATTATCACACCGTAAATCTAGCAGTCATGACAGCATTACTCGAGGAGAAAAATCCACCTCGAAAGATCTCTACTTTCAGAAGCAGGCCAAGCGCTAGTTGCCTACCTCTCATAGGATCGTAATCCTTATATATATATATATATATATATATATATATATATATATATATATCATTTTGGCTTGTGTGTGTGTGTGTGTGTGTGTGTGTGTGTGTGTGTGTGTGTGTATATATATATATATATCATTTTGGCTTGTATATATATTATGTTTTCTTGTTCTGTTTATGATATTCAGACATTTTTGTATATATTCAGTACTTATATTGCTCGGTTTTCGTACTATACTTGACTCTACATGAGCAAAATTTTTGTATACATATTACTTATTATTTTCATTATTTTTATATTGCTATATTCATGCCTATATGATGTTGTGGCAGATAATTTTAGACCTGTAATTTATATTATATATTCATACTTTCATATCTCTTGCATGTGATTATATAATGTAATAACCTCATGCACTCTAGTACTAAGAATGCATGTCAAGTTTACTTTACCCATTATTGGGATACACAATCGGGCCCACTAATATATGGTTTTTGGGGTGTCACATAGATACTCTCCAAGTATAGAATTGAAACAATTTTTGGTATATCGGTTTTAGACACATTTAGTTTTGGCTGAAATTGTATTTGAATCATGATATCAAAATTTATAGAGATAGGGTCAGCTCTAATTTTTCTTTCATTAGGTATATCTAGGTTATCCTAGTATGATTATTAATGAATGACACAAAATACCGAGCTCCTGAGATATTTTTGACTCTTGACAGTCCCCATATATACGAATGATTAAACATGGATTAGATGTTTTGTACCCTTGGATTGGATAGTGATTTCTCATATGCTTGGAAAGTTATCACACTTTACATTGAAAAGATTCAACATTGTTATTATTGAATAATATGGAAAATAACTTTTTAAATACAAGAAATTGCAATGACCTAGTTTATAGTGCTACAACGTGATTGCAATTTTATTATTGGACAAATTTGAAGAAAAAGAAAGTGACATATTACGTGCAATTTGAGCTTGTTCTTTAGGATTATTAGAACTTTTGAGGAGATAGAGCCTTGTACGCTCCATATCATAGCCAATTATCCTCCCCGATTTCAAATCCTTAAATTCACAATTATTTGAAAAGAATTAAGTAACAAAGTTTAGATCCCTAGTAATTTTGCTAATAGGCAACAAATTGTAAGTCAAATTGGGAAACAAAAAAACATAATTTAGGATTATGTTATTTATAATAACAACAGTTCTTACTCCTGCAACTTGAAATGGAGATCCATCAACTATTTGTACCATAAGATTTTTAGAGCTTGGGATAGATCTATGAAACAGATTAGTATTACCGATCATGTGATTTGAAACACTAGAATCAACAATCCAGAAACTGTTTTTTTCCATTTGAGTGCTCTAAACCACTAAAAATTTACCTTTTTCAATGATGGATCAAGTGCTTATGAAATCGGGAAGAGAAGTGGTTGATGATTGTTGGATAATTAATTTTTGAAACAACTCAATTTATTCTTGCTAAACAGTGTGGTTTAGGTGCAGGTTTCTTCTCCCTAGTGGTCATGAAGCTATGACTTTCAGCAGAAGCTCTCTGTTTCCAACCAGTTGGCTTGTCGTGTAATTTCCAATAGTTGTCCTCTTAGTTGGAAGTCACGTCTGAGGAGGAGGAGGTAGCAAGAATAGCCACTCTTTTTTATTCCATTTGAATTGTAATGGATATTGATTTAGCTTTGATACTAAATTGAAGTCCCTGTCACTATACAAAACTTCGAAGTTTTGGTGAGGGTTGAGAAAATTTATTTTCTATTTTAAACTGCATAGAGATTTGTTCAACTTAAAGACCATATCTTATTTTCCAATAACCTTAAAATCATCTGACTGAGTCATCTAGATATTCTCTTTTAAATCACCATTCAAAAGGCAGTTTGACATTCAACTGAATTAGCTCCAAGTTAAAATGTGTGGCCAAAACTAGCAAAATACGAATGAAGAATTACTTTACAAATAAAAAGTATACCTCATCATAGTTAATTCCTTCATACTAAACATACTCTTTTCCCATCAACCTACCTTTGTGTCTGACTCATTCTTGCAAAAACGATCATCTTTCTTAGCGCACACCCATTTGCATCCGATGACCTTTTTTTCCTTCCGAAATTTTACCAGCTCCCAAGTGGAGTTCTTATGAAGTGAATCCATCTTCTCATGCATCACACTCATCCAATCCTGAGTTTCACCACTCAATTTATCTTCTTTATAGGAAGTAAGAGCACCTTCTTTAATAACTAGAAGTGTGTATGTCACAATGTCATTGAAACATATAGGTTGTTTGATATGTTTTCTGGGTCTACTCACTATAATGGAGTCACGTTGTTCTTCAATATCTATCTCCTTGATGTCACCTGTATTGACGTCCTCCGTTATAACTGTATTTCTATCCTACTCTTTCAAAGTGAGAGTCTCAAACTCCACTTGCTTTCACTATAAACTACTCATGCTGGTTCTTTAACATGGAGGACTCATCAAAAGTCACATATTTGCTATAGATTATCATCTCAGACTCAAGACACCAGATTTTATCTCTCTTTACACCTGCTGCTAAATCAAAATAATATGGCTTTTTATGCTCTAGGATCAAACTAACTTTCCCAAGCATGAAAATCAGCAGGAGAATAAAAAATACGTAAGTAGTCATAATCAACAATATAATGAATAGACCATTAAAATCTCAAATTTAGTCTCCCCTTTGCTTGCAACTACTGCAATTTATTAATGAGATGGCTTACATATAATAGCCTCAGTCTAGAAATCCTTAGTCAACCTAGCATTGGATAATATAAATTGCACCTTTTCCATTAACGTGTGATTCATGTGCTTTGCCACCCAATTTATGTTGTGGTGTTTCTCTGACCATAGAGTATCGAACAATACCTTCATCCAATGCAACTTCATTATCGAATCCGATTTGTAGTCCCTCTATTGTCTAGTCTAAACCACTTTATATTTCTACAAATTTGAGTTTGGTTCATATTCTTTCAAGAAATACATCCAAAACTTCATATTTATGACGCATTGGGTGCACCCAAACTCTTTGCAAGTAGTCATTCGTGAAGAGTACAAATCAGTTTAAATCTCCTAGTTAAGATATCTAGAATGATCCCCAAGTGTCCATGCACATAGTCATAATTGCATCAGTCTGATGAACTGCGATGTCAAACTTGAATGGTCTACTTTTACATGACACAATGCACACATCACTCCAATCTTCATGTCTTTACTCTTTTCAATAGGACTTATTTTACCAAAATCTATAATGCACATTCTCTGACATGTCCCAACCTCATGTGCTACAACCTTGAAGTATCATCATTTGTATTTGACATATGTGAAGCAACTACAATTCCAACAACAACTGTGTTACCCTATAGATAGAACAAGTTTTTCTTCTAGATACCCTTTATCACTACTAAAGAATCTTTAGTACCCTTCAAACTTAGATCAACTAAAGTAATTTGTAGGCCCTTGCCTACTAGAAGAACTCAAATGGGATAAGATTTTATATCATGTCCAAAACATATCGGACATTTGTCAAACCCCTAGTAGTTCTATTGTACATTTACAACTGAATTTCACCTATGCCCTTAATTTTAAAGGGTGTATCCTTTACCCATGTAAAACACTCCATTTTTTAACTCTTTCCCATTAGAAATGAATTCCGACTAAGACAATTGCGGTAGATGCAGTCTGAATCCAGGTTACACTCATCCTTATGCCCAGTTGCAGATGAATCTTTTAGAGCAATTCTAAATTATTATCTTCACGATGTGCAAAATTATAACTCACCCTGCTTCTCTTTATCTTTCACCAATTTTGAACAATCTTTCTTCCAATGGCTATTTTTCTGAGAGTATGAGTACTCATGTTCATGAGATTTCTTCTTAGACTTAGATTGAGATCGTTCCTATCCACCTTGTACCTCGTACTACCAAAGCATTTAAAATCAAATCCTGAAGAACATTTTTATCGAGCTCTCAATACTCATTGTTCATTAAGATATTGACACATCTTCAAATCTAATTTCAGACTTTTCCATATATTATGTTGGTAGTTAGATGTTTATATGAATCAAGTGCGAGTTCAACAATAATAAGGCTTTATTTTCATCCAAAATTTCAACATTTAAATTTTGCAAATAGAAAAGTATCTTATTGAATTTCTTGAGATATTCAGACATAGAAGTACCTAATTTGTGTTGTATTTTAAAGAGGTTACTCTTCCAATAGAGATAGTTCTCTTTTACTCTTCGTCATTTATGTCTTCCAATTACTGCCAAAGGTCGCTTACTGTGGTTTCCTTCATCACAAAATAATTTGGATCTTTTGGCAGACAAAGCCTGATTATTAAACATGTCAAATGATTTATCATTCAAATTCCGTCATGTCCCCGGTTTTATCCTTCTCCTATGCCATTTACAGATCTTCTTGAAATAAGACATCCATAACTTTCCATTACCATATATTGAATTTGTTAATTCCATCAAACTTTTCCACCTTGAATTTAATGTTTGTCACTGTGGATCTTGCGGTCGTTGAAGACTTAGACGACTCCTCTGAAATCAATTATGATGCTGATGAACCAAAAATTGAACCTCCTAGTTAGAAAAAGTCTCATCATTATAAATTTCTCCCAAAATCCTAGGAACCTAGGTGCTCTAATGCCACTTATTGCATAAACAAAAATAATCCAACCAATGAACTAGGGATTATATTGAGATTAAAAGATAAATTGAGAAAAATAGAAACTTTAATAGAGAAAACAAATTAGAAGATTAAACCAAAGAAAACCAAGGATTTACGTAGTTTGGAGTATATCCTATATCCATAGGTCGAATCAAACATCATTCATGATATTTGCAAATTATAAATTTTGGAACCTCTCAAATCTTTCAAAGTTACATAGAAATTACGCTCAAACTGAGACGAGGCTAGAAACTCTTAAATGCTGCAAAAGAGTTCACAAAAGTCTCAATATCTTCAAAAAGATTTCAAAGATTTAAAAGAGATATATCTAAAGGCCATACCTAACTCCCTTATAAGACAAAGAGGATTACTCTGGTACAAATTCAAAGTCAAAATAGGATTAGTTTCAACTAACTCATGATGCTGGTACTCATCATGCCCCCTCCCCCAACCCCCCACACCTATCTTTTACTAGTTTTTGAGCAAAATCTAAATATAAAAGGAAAAAGAAAATTTTAACCCACTTTTGCAGGAATCACAATTACACTTAGCACGTACAAGCCTTTAAACCCCTGAATTATCCTAGTAGATGAATTATGTATTGTGAGGGTTTGCAGTAAATATACCCAAAAAATTCACAAAGAAAAGAGATAAAGAAATAAATAAAAAAGAACAACACAAATTTTATGTATAAAAGAAAGAAAAAACTTTTGCTATTTTCTGCAATTAACCTTACTAATCTACAAAATCAAGAATACATTTAGATCATAGATTTTTCAAATCAAGCTTCATGTCAAATACACTAATTATTTTAATCACAATTTAAATCTTAATTTTCAATACCCACTAATAAATAATTCTTCGACTCCTATATATTTACGTGCATATGTGATTGTTTCTTTCGGTTTTGGACTCAAACT
The DNA here is from genome assembly GCA_036321105.1 of Dracaena cambodiana. Lineage (NCBI taxonomy): Eukaryota > Viridiplantae > Streptophyta > Magnoliopsida > Asparagales > Asparagaceae > Dracaena > Dracaena cambodiana. The sequence continues at coordinate 13,370,593 of JAYEPQ010000006.1, read as the reverse complement.
CTAACTTTTGATTGATCTTTCTCTCTAGATATTTTTTTCTCTGTTTCTCTTTTTTTTTTTAACTTTTTATTTTGTAAATATTTCACCTCATACAAATATTCACGCTTGCTTAGGCACAAATACCCTATTTAATTTCTTAAAAATATCATTCATGTTAATATTAACGCTTACTTAGATACAAATACCCAGCTACCTAATAATTCTTAAAATATTATATGTATTTATAAAGGATCATTGCCTTAATAGAAGCTCACATCTTTATTATTTTATTCTCTTTTTTCTTTTTTTTTTAGAGAGAAAAGGCTATTCAATTATTATTTTTTATTTTTATCCTTGATCTAATAAACCATTGTGAAGTGGAAAAATAACCATATAATTACCTCAAAATTATCATTAGTAGTATTTATTTTTTAGATTTTAATTTTTTCAAAAATTTTAAGTATATTATCCAATCTACTTTCCCTATCAAATCTCTAGCCTAAATTTATTCATCCATTCGTAATTAGCTCGATTTCTTACAAAAAAAAATGATTTTTCTTTTTTTAAATTTTTAACTTTTTTATGTTTTTAAATACCCTGAAAACTATCCCAAATGAAAAATAACGAAATCCAAAAATCCTTAAAAGAAAAAAAGGCCAACTTGAATTGAATCAAAACTAAAGAGTAAAAATCATGCGAACAAAGTATAAAAATTCCTTTGTGATAGATTCAACTAAGAAAAGGATAAGGCCTCCTTTGTCCAGCTAGCCAAGGCCAATCATAAACCTTCATTTGCTGAAGATAATGAAAGTTGATTCTCTTCTCTTAGAAAGGAGAGTTGATTACCCTGACATGAACATGCTGAGAATAGATAACCTCCACCTACGTGATAATATAATTTTATTAATAAAATACATATTAATGCAGGTTATTTCAGCAACTACCAATAATAATTTGAAAATTTTCTTTATAATTTAGATATATAAATTTTCAGTAAGCAACATGTTGTTCTATCTCTCAGAGAAAAGTCTGTACACAAATATGTAAACTCCTCTCACTTTTGTTTTTTTCCCCCATCTAAGGAAACAACAGGGAGGTGGTGATGGTGGAGCTCTTGTTTCAAAAAGGGGAAGAAACCCAATATGGAATGATCCGTCCCTACTAACAGATTCATAGTGAAGGCAAAGCTGTAGTTGTCTGAGAAGACGATGAAGCATCTAACGAATCTGAATTCGTCCTCTCAGCGTCTGAGCTATTACTGTCTCCATCATTTCTTCTCTCAGACTTTAGACGACCAGTAGGTGATCTGCCAGTCTTCAGCTGCTTGCAAAATTCTGATGGTACAGACGCAACTGGAGCATATACTCCATTCAGTGGAGCACCTGTTTTGTCTGCTGATGGTTGTGCTGCGGCTGCGGCAGCGGGAGCGGCAGCTGCTGTGTACTCAGGTGGTGGCACCCATATACCACCAACCAATACAATCTGGGGTTGCTGAGGGCTGCTGTCACCGCCACTCTGGACTGCTGGGGCTGTTGGCCTTCTAGTGTGCAACCGATATTTCTAAAAATATGAACAACACGGTCAATGGGGAGATCAAGGTAGAGTTGATCCTAAATAAGTAACACAAAGTGAAAACAATGTGAAGAATCCTTTGATCAACCAACGGAGAAAATATTGCAGCGACCTTTTCCTCAAACAATGCAGATGTCGCAAACATTGCTCAATTACAATTGTCAACCCAGAATTATGGTTGTTAAAATTGCTTTTGCAAGCTAAAAACCTGAAGAAATGGCAAAAAAAAATTCCGCTCTTTGTTCAGTCCTATAAACCTAAGGCCTTGAAGGGTCTCTATATTATATAGAGATTTTTTCGAGGATATAAACAAAACGAAGGTGGAACCAGTTCCTGCCAGATGGAGCTGCATTAAGGTTGCAATTTGGTTGATGACAATGTCCATTTTCCTCAAAATTATAATTCTGAACAAGTGAACACTTGATAATTCAGACTCATCATCAACGTCACATTTTGAAACCAAATAAAAATTGGAAGAAAGAGTACAATGCCCTTTTTCTTTTTTTCTATTTTTTAATCGGTTTCCAAGGACTAATTCATGCTAGACTACAACAAATGACCCCTGGCATCCAAAGATACACACTATCAATTGCATTGGAGTCTAATGAGGCACGACTACACCAATAAAAGAGCAATAATACAAGAGGGATATACGAAATGAAAAGGAAGGGCACAAGAAAAGTTAACCAAGTTGCAGGAATCCAAAGTTTTCAGAGTTTCAGCGATCATCATCATCGACAAATGTCAGTTGTACAAGCACAGTGTCAGAACGGAATCTATTCCTTTCCTTTCATTAAATCAGTTAGTAAGAGAAACATGCTTTCAATCTAAAAGAATCTAGTTCAATAAAGAATGGCTAGGCTTCCACAATAAAAAGATGCTTAGATTTGGACCCAAGGAAAGTGGATGACCTCGACGCATTTGGGAGCAAATATGTAGATTCATGAAAATTCTCTGAATATTTCGAAGAAAAAAATTGATGAAACAAGGCTTGATATGCATGGTTCAAAACCTAGAATTAAAGAGATCGCTTGCTGAAGGTAAAGAAGAACATGAGTAATCACCTGCAAATGACTCTTGACTTCGTCATTGGTGAGCCCATCAACTTTCATCAGCTCCCTAATATGCTTCGGTGTCGCTGCTGCAAATTCATATCACAAGCCGAGACCTTTAGAAGCCAATAGAAACCACGATAACTAAAATATGGAATAAAATCTATTTCGTCTAACACACCATGAGAGCCTCCGAGCTGCTGCAGGGCATGCAGGAACCTGCGGTGGAGCTCGGGCGACCAGCACCTCCTCGCCTTTCTTTGAGAAGAATGCCCTTCTTTCTCCTTGTCAACCTTCTCCTCGCTGGACCCACCACCACCACCATTTGTATTCTCGGTCGTCGAGCTCGACGGGGCCTCCGCCACCGACGCAGGCTTGGCAGCAACCTTCTCCCTCTCAAACGGGTGGAATGCTCCGCCCATCCTCTTCGTATTCACCGCAATCGGCTTCCTCACCGCATCCTGAATCTCCAACCAATACTTTCTCCATCAACAACCAAAATCTACACAAAAATTTATCAAAAAGTTATACTAAAAAAAAAATTAAAAATAAAAAAATCCTACCCCTTTCGGATCAGGCTGCTGGTTCCAGAGCTGAACGGATCGAAGCCAGTCGGGTATCTTATCGAACCCATTACTGTTCCCAGTTCTGTTGATGTTCTCTTCGTTTGACGAAGAACAACTCGGCCTCAACGGAATGAACTCCTCCAAGATTGGCCCTTCGCTGCTAATCTCCTCGCTCCTCTCCTGCTGCTGCTGCTGCTGCTGCTGCTTCCTGTACGTCTCGATCGCTGCAAATCCATCAACAAAATCACCAGACTCAGATCTAAGCAATCAAAACCCAGACGATACTTTATTTTTTTTATTTTTTTATTTTTTTAAAGAATTTCTTTTTCCCCCTTTTGCTTGTTACCTTGGGTGACAAGTTGAAGACTCAGAGGCAGCTCTCGCTCGAAAACCATAACTTTTTTCCTTTCTTCCTCTAGAGCTTTGATGTAATCCATGGATGTGATTTTTTTTTTTTTTTTTTTTTTTTTTTTTTTTTTTAAGATTCAAAACGGAAGTCTTATTTAGCAGAAGTGGAGATAGAGAGCAGGGAGGGGGAACAAGGGATCCAATGGGTTGCAAGAAAAGGATAAACTTGGGGAAGGGGAAAGAGAGAGAGGAGAGAGAGTGAGAAACAGAGATGTAAAAGTGAGGAGAGAGAAAGAATCTGGGTCGTGGCGTCGCGTACCCAACCGAATCTTTGGACGGGGGTTGGGGTCTGTATGTAAAATCCGCAAGAATTGAATATTCCGCGTCTAGATTCTCCTCCCCATCCCTCACCTTCATTTCTCAGCTGGCGCTGACGTCAGCTAGGACGAGGTAATGAAATCGCAAGGACTGGAGCAGTCTGGTCCATTGGTTTTAGAATGAAGGGCCGGGATTGACCGAGATGAACAGATATTAGTTAAAACTGAAATAATTGTTAGCCCCTACAACATGATTTAGCAAAATCCAACCAAATTGAAATAATTCGATCTTTAAATTATGAATTTTGAATTTCAAATAGAGTTGAAACTAATTGAATTATTTAAAAATTATATATGTATGAAAATATATATACACATACATATATACATAGCACATTCGTAAACATAAGTAAATAAATTTAACATCAATTGGATTGTTTGTGTTATATTATTAAGTTAATAAATTTAGGAATTTTTACATATCGGTCCCTTTTTTTAAAAATTAGACTTTAGTCTCTGAAATTTTCATATTTTGATATTAGTCCCCCAAATTCTTCAAGTTACTTTACTTTAGTCTCTCATTTAGCTATTCCATTCAAATAAATAGTAAATTTTAATTATAATATTTAAGAGGTAGAAAAAAATGACTGATATATTCTAAGTTAATTTTAGTCTTAGATCATTTGGTTAGAATTATGGTCTGCTATCTTTCATCTTTCGAACGAAATGATGAGGAACGGTAAAAGCGACGACTTTGTGGAGTATAACGGGAGCCCAATAAGAAGAAGAGGAAGAGGGAAGAGGGAAGAAAGGAAAATAACTGATATTTCTCTCTCTTACAGGTGTATAACGTGAAATTCAGGTCAAGATTTTAACTGACCTAACGGAAGTTATTTAGAGAGACTAAAGTGAAGTAACTTAAATGATTTAAGAGACTAAAATCAAAATATGAAGATTTTAACGACTAAAGTCTAATTTTTAAAGATTTAAGGAACTGATATGTAAAAACCCCATAAATTTAATATCAATTTGATAGTTTGAAGAGATATACTTGCTGAAATGATTAAAATTATAAGTTTTAAATAAGTTTTAATTCAAAAGTTAGAATCGGACATTATAACCAAACTAAACCCAATTGAATTAGTTTGATTCGTTTTAGTTTAGTTGGTTAGATTTTGCCAAAATTAGCAAATATTGTAATGAGTGACTGATGGCCACCCCCTAATCTCCAGGTCCCAAGTAGAAGAATGTATTTAGATCTGGCCCCCTCGGTCAAATGTATGGTGTGGTGTTGGTGTCAGTTTAATTGATCGTATTTTCACTTGTATTTTTTCAGCATACTTACGGTCCAAATAATGAATTTGCTTTACGGATAATGAGTCTGAAGTAAAATAGTCTGGAGTAAAGAGTCTGAAGTAAAAAAGGATATGAATCGTAGTTTTATGCGCAGAATTAAAGAGTCTGAAGTAAAAGAGCTTTTGAAAAGGATGAAATCAAGAAAACCTGTTGATCCAGATGAGATTCCTATAGAGATATGGAGATACTTAGGAGGGATTTGTGTGAGGTGGCTAACAGATCTTTTTAACAAAAATTGGCAAACTAAGAAAATGCCAAATGAATGGAGGAAGAGTATCCTAGTACCTCTGTATAAGAATAAGGGAGACATTCAGAGTTAATCTAACTATCGGGGAATAAAACTCATGTGTCACACTATGAAGGTTTGGGAAAGGGTAATTGAATATAGATTGCGACAAACTGTTAAAATATCAGATAACCAGTTTGGATTTATGCCGGGACGATCGACGACAGAACCTATTCATTTACTTCGTCAACTTATAGAGCGATTCTGAGAGAAAAATAGAGATTTGCATATAGTATTTATTAACTTAGAGAAAACTTATGATAATGTTCCACGAGAGATACTTTGGTGGATACTGATGAAGAAAATAGTTCCCATTAAGTATATCGACATAATTAAGGATATATATGGTGGAATAGTGGCCAATATCAGAACATATAATGGTTTAATAAATAAATTTTCTATACAATTGGATTGCATCAAGGATTTGCATTGAGCCCATTCTTATTTGTTATAGTTATGGATGAGTTTACTAAAACCATTTAGGATGAGATACCTTGGTGTATACTATTTGCTGATGATATTGTCTTACTTGATGAGACATGAGTTAGGGTAAATGCCAAGTTAGATTTATGGAGTCATACATTAGAATCTAAATGTTTTAGATTGAGTAGATCTAAAACAGAGTATGTGGAGTGTAAATTTAGTAAACGACGAACCATAAACTATAATGATGTAAAAGGATAGATAAGAGATACAAATGAGCAGTCAGTTTAGATATTTGAGTTCTATTATTCATAATGATGAAGAGATCGATAATGATGTTAAGTATATGATACAAGCTGGCTGGTTGAAATGGATGATGACAATGGGAGTTTTATGCGACTGTAATATTCCGT
>JAYEPQ010000006.1:13261781-13354281 GCA_036321105.1 Dracaena cambodiana | reverse complement strand
CAGACGTTTTGGTGATTTTAACACCAAGAATAATATCTGCAATATATAAGTATTTCAATCCAAAATTTCATATTAACATAATTTTTACCTTCTTAATTAGACAACTGTGCTGCCGGTGATAATCATGTCATTCACGTTTAGAAACAAAAAAAAATAGAACAAAAATGGTTGTACCGGGTTGCACCTGCGGGGGACTCCTGCGGGTGCCACCGGCGGGAGCACTCCTGCGGGCTGGCACTCCGGGAGACTCCCGCGGGTAGCAACTCGTGGGAGGAGTTCCGCAGGTGGCAACGCGTGGGTTGTCACTCGCGGGAGGACTCCCGCGGGAGCCTCTCGCGGGTGACAACCCGCGGGGTGCTCCCGTGGGTGCCATCCATGAGTTGCTCCCGCAGAGTTGCCCAGTTTCGTGACGTGATTACATGATCCGAAATTTTAGGGAGTAATTATCCGAATTCGAAAGGAGAATTTAAGCCGGATTTGAAGTTTTCTCAATCTATAAAAAAAGGAGAGCGGAGTTCAGGAAGGAGGACTTTTTTTTGGAGGGTCGCAAAGTCCAGAAGGCAGAGGAGCAGAAAATCCAGAGAGAGGAGCAGAAAATCCAGAGAAAAGAGAGATCTACGTCTTCTTCCAGAGTTCAGAAAATGAGTTACAAAGAGATCGATTTTCTTCCCAATCCAGATCGGATCGTCAACAGAGTGTAGAATCAAGACTCCACCGCTACTAGAACCCACAAATTAAAAGGGGAATTAAAATCAATTTTTTCCCATTCTTGTAATCTCGAATTTATTCTTTTGTAATTTTCTTTTATTATTGTAATTTCAAAGTAAATTCGTAATAGAAGGAAATCTACAAATTTTTTGAGCGTACAAGAATTAGTGACCACAATGAGAGTCTCGACAGCACAATCCAATCATCAAATTCCTCTAGTTTGAATCTAGGCGTCATCGCCAGGTGATGGCCGAAAAAAAAAGGAAGTGAGGCGTCATCGCCCACTAAAAAATTAACAAGGCATCATCGCCTGCTAAAAAAAATTATAAGACGTCATCGCCCATAATTAAAGACAAGATGTCATCATCTGTAAAAGAAAAAAAAAAAGGAGTGATGCGTCATCACCCACAAAAAAATGACAAAACTGTCAAAACAAAGAACCGTGCGGTGCGGGGGTGCTACCTACAGGATGCACCCCATGGGATGCAACCACGGGATGCACCCGCAGGTTGCAACCGTGGGATGCAACTCGTGGGATACAACCCGCGGGTTGCTGAACAAAAAATAAATAAATAAAAAAATTAATTAAAAATTAAAAGTATAAGATAAAAAAAAGAAAGAAAACATAAAATAAAAAATAAATAAAATAATAATAAAAAAATAAAAAGATAAAAAATTAATAAAAAATAAATTAAAAAATTTAATAAATAAAAACAAATAAATATATATTATAAATTAAAAATAAATATAAATATAAATATAAATAAAAATATAAAAAAGATATAATTTTTTTAAAAAATAATAAATAAAAAACAGAAAATATTAATAACTTTAAAATAAATATAATAAATAAAAAATATAAATAAAAATAAAAAATAATTAAAAAATATAAAAAAAGAAAAAAAATAATTATAAAAAATATAAATATAAAAAATAATAAATAAATAAATAAATAAAGTAAGCAAGCAGCGCGGGCACCTGCAGTGCTGGTTCGTTTTTGCGCAGTACCCTGCAGGTGGGGCCCACAAAAAAAATAAAAAAATAAAAAAAACTTACCATCCAGCAACAACCGATCTGTCGAAGATTTTATTTCCTCGAATGAAAATAAGTTCTTTGATCGCATCGGCCTCTTGTTTATTGGAGCACAATCAGCATAGGTCATTTCAAGAACTGACTAGTTTGATGCAAATTTCATCCACAGACTTAAATTGCATAGGCCATACATCAGAGAAGTTTTTAAAGATCCCTCCAAGAGGAAGGTCATGCACAGGGTAGATGGATCATGACATAAAATGTCTCCAACAAGAATTGACATATATATTTGCAATCATTTTAACGTTGGACAGGCATCAAGAGTATTGCAGTTGGAAAAGAATAGTCTGGAATACCTTTTGCATCATTTGTGGAGTTAGTGCAAATAAAGAGTATCAGAATGCAGACTGGATGTTGTGCCCAACACCTGATAAAATGCTCAAATATAACAGAAAAGATGCAAGCTATCTGTTTCATATATATGATCTATAGAAAATCAAACTTCGACTTCGAGTCCCTCCACCAATGGTGAAAACATGATGCATTATGAGAAAGGCCATTTGGAATCAAACCGTATAAGGTTGTCTCAGGATTGCAATGACTATTCGAACCTGAAAGCGAACATATCTTCTTCAGCACCAATGATGGCTCTTCCTGCGAGATGAGACCTGCCTGTAGTGACACAGAGGACCTTCTTCATTCATGTCGGGGCATTTCTCATGAAGCTCTGCGGTAGCACTCCAACATCGGTTCATCTATAGTGGGTCCGTTGCCGCAGGCTCTCAATCCATGACTAAAAAATACAAGTACTTGGACATGGGTGATCTTTATGGACCAAGACCACTACCGTGTGAAAAGAATAATAAATTTAAAAAATTTAAAAAAATAATAATAAAAAAATCTGCAGCTTGTTGATCAAATTGCTGCACTTTCTTTTGGAGAGTTCAAACTAGAGAAGTTTGATGCTACTACAAAGATCAATGTAATCAAAGTGGTCAGGCCCTTTACCAGTCTTGGAATGGAAGAGGCAATGATATCATAGAGAAAATAAAAGCACATTGGCCTCGAACAACACCATCAACTAGACTCGATTACAATCTCATTGACAAGCCTTTCACTTCTCCGAACAATCAAAGGAAGAACACATTCAACATTATCTATAGCAGGTCTCAAGTCTATGCATCTAGATTGGTCACTAGTTACAGTTAAGTCGGCCCTCATAACAATTGCTCAGACCATCAACAACCGAAGCTCTTCGATTCTCTACACGAGCTCTGTATCGCCTGAAACTCCATCCTCAATCAGTTCAGGACAAATGGATCCAGAGGAAGCATCGAATCCAGGGCCTAGCGTACAACATTGTGCCGACAGACTACTGGAATTACCTCTGTAGCTTGAATTACATTGCACAATTGCTACTGATCGTGGCAAGGATTATGAATGCCCAAAGGACCGAGCTCTTGAAGCTGGGGACTTGAACTACCACTGTTTCTCCGAGATTGTCAATCATTAAAGTTGAAATTCAAACGGTGAAGCATCTGAAGACCGAGAAGAATGTGGTATCACCATTGACATTGCTGCACAGTCATTGATGCTCCTAGACATTGTGATTTCATCAAGAACATGGGCACAGTCACTGGAACCTCATGGACTGACTATGTTGTTCTTGTTATCGACTCCATCACTGACAGTTTTGAATTTGATATTTCAAAGGATGGTCAGACTCGCGAGCGTGCCCTTCTTTCCTTCATTCTTGGAGTGAAGTTGATGATCAGCTCTTGTAACAAGATGGATGCCACCACTCCAAATGAGAATTCAATACCGTCAAAGCATATGCAAAGCTCATGTAAAGCAAACCAGAATGCGAGGCTATGTGTTAGTCTTGTGCAAAACGTGAGGCTAAATCCCACGTACAATGTAGTCTATGCCTGTAAGTCAAGCACAAGACTTATTCAGTGTGCGAGGCCACAAGTCTAACTCCGCATATAACGTGAGGTTATATCATAGTCCAAAGGCGAGGCTAAGCTCGTTAAAGTTATTCAGAATGCAAGGTACGCCCGCACCTGAAACATGGGGCTAAGTGTCAGCCTTATACAGAAGAACAAGAAAGCAAGCCTAAGTGTTAGTCTTCCGCAAAATTGCCAAAATGCGAGTCTATGCCCACATACAACGCTATGTCAAAGCAGCGTAAAGTTATCTAGACGCGAGTCTAAATCAAGACCAAGTCAGCGTAAAGTGAGGCAAAATTAACTCAAGGTTATGCCAGCATGAATTTATCTAGACGCGAGGCTTAGTCGAAACCGAGCCAGCGTAAATTTATCCAGATGAGAGGTAATGCTCGCATATGAGGTCATTATATGACACAAGTCTATACTAGTATGGAGTCATCCAGATGTGAGGCTAAGCACGCATACAACAACTCATATGCAAGGGTAAATATACCTAAAGTAATCCAAATAAAAGGCTAAGCTCACTAAAGTCATCTAGATGTAAGGCTATGCTAACATAGATTGCAAGGCTATGCAAGCATAAAAACGAGGCTAATCTTACAAACTATCTGCCTAGTGCAAAAAATACCAAAATACGAGGCTAAGTGTCAGCCTTGCATAGAAGAACATAATGCGAGGCCAAATCAGCATAAAATTATTTAAAACGCGAGGCTAAACCCCGTGTATAATGCAAGGTCATGCCAGTGTAAAATGTGAGGCTAATCCTGCTATAGGAATGTGAAGCAAAATCAACATGAGGCTAAGCAGCATGTGTGGATAAACCCAATGTGCGAGACTAAGTCAACGCGCGACAAACATAGCACGCGAGGCAAATCTAGAGTACGAAGTTAATCCAAAATGCAAAAATAGTCCATAATGCGAGGCTAACTCCCAGCCCCACGTAAACTTCAAAAAAAATGGAAGGTTAAGACTTGAGTCAGACGTCAAGCCAATCAGCAGTTTTGCATGAAGAAGGTGATCAATTGAATGCTCATTGAAACCGTCAAATGTGGCCCATGCAGGGGATGGGACCTATATCCAGCCAAACAGGGATACATATGAAGCCAGAACGTAAAGTTATGCTTGCATACAATACGAGAGAAAGCCAGCATTAAGAATGCGAGGCTAATATCTGTGAACAACGCAAGATTATGCAAAGCTAGCAAAAGTGCAAGAGCTCCAAAATGCGAGGCTAATTTGTAACCCCGTTAAAACAGTTGAAACGTAATAATAACGTATATGCGAGGCTATTTGGCAGCCCGCATGATTCCATTATCGGAAGAAAATGCTAATACAAGATTAACTTACAACCCAACATGAAATCTACAGTACACAAAACCAAGGCAGCATGCATGATTAATACAGTGCGTGAGGCTAATCTCGAGTATGAAGATGAATCAGAATGTGAGGCTAAGTTCCAGCCTTGCATAGAAAAAACCCAAAAAAAAATGCAAAAGCTAAGTTTTAACCTAGCATGAAGGTGCTATAATACTACCATTATTACCTCATTTTAAGCCAACCCAGCGTGGTGAAGCTGTCCAATTAATTGACCAAATTACGCAACCCCCTATATATACATATCTTGTCCAAATTACATCTGATCTGGAAAAGTTATTCATAATATTTTAGAACCTTTATATACAAATAATCTTTTGTTAAATTTTGATTTGTTACCATAAATATGATGTTAACGTGCTCATTAGATGACAAGAAGAGATATAATGTTAAACGTGCTCGTTAGATGACAAGCGGAGGTATGATGTTAACATGCTGACTTAATGACAAGCAGATGTATGATGTTAACGTGCTCATTAGAATCCTAACCGTTCTGTGATATTTAGTATGACGGATTAGGAAAAGACAGAGGTGTCATTAAACATGTCTCAAAACTCAACCTATTCATAGGATCTGATCTTAATAGGAATGAGTTAACTAAACAGAGGTGACGGTTAACGTCTTTAGCCTTGGAATTTAACTATCAGAGGTAACTGTTAACTTAATAGGGAGATGATTTTCGTTAGAGATAATTTTTAACTTAATGATATCGAAAAGAAATTCATCAGAGGTTGTAATGTTGGACTTGATGAAGTTGAGTTTCCTTTTCTGTTAGAGATGAAAGTTTAACATTATAGGAGATTTAATCGGATTTGATCTCATTAATTTTGAATTCTGATGTCAGAAGTATGATTTTAACTTGACAAATATTTTGGAGTGTCACTTGCTCTACTGGAGAAAAAAAATGACGAGAAAAATTTTGTTGTCAGAGGTGAAATCTTAACGTGATAAGAGATTTCATTGGACTTGATCTCATGGAGAAAAATGATTCGATTTTGTACTCGGGTGTCAGAGGTATGATTTTAACGTAATAAGATATTTGATTGGATTTTATTTTGTAGAGAAAATTGACTCGATTTTGTATTCTGATGTCAGAGGTATAATTTTAACGTGATAAATATTTTGTAGAGTCACCGGTACTACTCAAGAAAAGTGACGAGAAAAGTTTTGCTGTCAGAGGTAAAATCTTAACGAGACAGAAGATTTGATTGGACTTGATCTCATGGAGAAAAATGATTCGATTTTGTACTTGGGTGTTAGAGGTATGATTTTAACGTGACAAATATTTTAGAGACTTACTGGCTCTATTAGAGAAAATTAATGACGAGAGTTTTACTATCAGAGATGAAATCTTAACTCGACAGGGAATCAATCTGATTAGGATTTTTAGCAAACCCTCAGCTATCAACATATTTGATTTGCCTTAACCAACTACCGTTTGAGTTGGGCTAGCTATACTATTTCCCTCAACATGATGAATTATCGAGAATTTCGTTTGGGCTTATATGCCAAACTTTTTCTCTTCTCTTTGCCTTAGTATCTTAGGGCGATGATGTATCTTTATAATCGAATAAGGATATTATTGCAATAGATTTGTCATGGGAATTTTAGCAAACTCCCGGCTATCAACGGATTTGATTAGCCTTTACCAACTATCGTTTGAGTTGGGCTAGCCATACTATTCCGCTTAGCATGAGGAGTTGTCGAGAATGATTTCTTAATGCCTAACGCCATTAAGGCAACGGGAAGAGAATAAATTTTTCGCCAACCCCATCATGCTGGGGGTAAAAAGTATGAATTGCCCAACTTTATCAAGGCAACAGGAAGAGAACTAATTTCTTGCCAACCCCATCATGCTGAGATAAAAAGCATGAATTGCCCAACACCGTTAAGGTTACGGGAAGAGAACCAGTTTCTCGCAAATCCATCATGCAAGGGGTAAAAAGCATGAATTGCCCAACACTATCAAGGAAATAGAAAGAGAATAAATTTTTCTCCAACCATATCATGCTGGCGGGTAAAGGCATGAACTACCCAACGCCATCAAGGTAACGGAACGAGAATAAATTTCTCACCAACCCATCATGTTTGGGGTAAAAGAATGAAATGCCCAATGCTATGAAGGCAACAGGAAGAGAATAAGTTTCTCGCCAACCCAATTATGCTGGGGGTAAGAGTATGAATTGTCCAATACCATCAAGATAACGGAAAGAGAACCAGTTTCTCGCCAACCATCATGCTGGGGAGTAAAATCATGAATTGCTCAAAACTGCTAAGGAGAAGGGAAGAAGGAAAGTTTGGCATGTAAGCCCAAAGAAACCCTTGACAACTTACCATGCTGAGATGAATAGCATGGCTAGCCAACTCAAACGGTAGTTGGTAAAAGCAAATCAAACCCGTTGATAGTTGGGGGTTCGCTAAAAATTTCATGACAAATTTATCACAATAATATCCTTATCTGAACATAAGGATACATTACTGTCCAAAGCTACAAAGGCAAAGAAAAGAAGGAAAAGTTTGGCATGTAAATTCAAACGAAATTCTCGATAACTTCCCATGCTAAGGGGAATAATATGGTTAGCCCAACTCAAACGGTAGTTGGTAAAGGCTAATCAAATCCATTGATAACTGGGGGTTTGCTCAAAATGCCATGACAAATCTATTGCAACAATATCCTTATTCGATTGTAAGGATACATCATCGCCCTATGCTACTAAGGCAAAGAGAAAAGAAAAAGTTTGGCATGTAAGCTCAAACAAAATTCTCGATAACTTATCATGTTGAGGGGAATAGTATGGCTAGCCCAACTCAAACGGTAGTTGATAAAGGCTAATCAATTCCATTGATAACTGGGGGTTTGCTAAAAATCCTAATCAGATTGATTTCCTGTCGAGTTAAGATTTCATCTTTGATAGTAAAACTCTCGTCATTAATTTTCTCTGATAGAGCAAGTAAGTCTCTAAAAGATTTGTCACGTTAAAATCATACCTCTAACACTCAAGTACAAAATCGAATCATTTTTCTCCATAAGATCAAGTCCAATCAAATCTCCTGTCTCGTTAAGATTTCATCTCTGACAGCAAAACTTTTCTCGTCACTTTTCTCTAGTAGTACTGGTGACTCTAAAAAATATTTATTACATTAAAATCATACCTCTGACATCAGAATACAAAATCTAGTTAATTTTCTCTACAAGATAAAATCCAATCAAATATCTTATTACGTTAAAATCATACCTCTAATACTCGAGTACAAAATCGAATCATTTTTTTCCATGAGATCAAGTCCAATGAAATCTCTTGTCACGTTAAGATTTCACCTCTGACAGCAAAACTTTTCTCGTTATTTTTTTCTCTAGCAGAGCAAGTGACACTCCAAAATATTTGTCAAGTTTAAATCATACTTCTGACATCAGAATTCAAAATTATATGAGATCAAATCCGATTAAATCTCTATCATGTTAAGCTTTCATCTATAATAGAAAATGAAACTCACACTTCATCAAGTCCAACATTACAATCTCTGATGAATTTATTTTTGATATCGTTAAGTTAAAAATTATCTCTGACGAAAATCATCTCCCTATCAAGTTAACAGTTACCTCTGATAGTTAAATTCCAAGGCTAAATACGTTAACCGTCACCTCTGTTTAGTTAACTCATTCCTATTAAGATCAGATCCTATGAATAGGTCGAGTTTTGAGACATGTTTAATGACACCTCTATATTTTCCTAATCCGTCATACTAAATGTCACTGAACGGTTAGGATTCTAATGAGCACGGTAATATCATACCTCTGCTTGTCATCAAGTCAGCACATTAATATCATACCTCTGCTTATCATTTAACGAGCACGTTAACATCATACCTCTGCTTGTCATCTAACGAGCACGTTCACATCATACCTCTGCTTGTCATCTAATGAGCATGTTAACATCATATCTCTGCTTGTCATCTAATGAGCACGTTAGCATTATACCACTACTTATCTTCTGTGAGACACGTTAACAATTATCTCTTTCTATCAAATCCATCACACGTCTTTCATGCACTCAGCCTCTGAATAAGACATCAAAAATATTTTTGCATGTAGACAATAAATTTTCTGAAGTAAAGCTACAAGTAAAAGTCTGGATGGGCCGCACAAGTACAATAGTCCGCATCAAGAAAATTCACTAGAAGCAATTTCTGATGCATCGGAGATGTTCAACAGTATACCTCCAACAACAAAACAGCTGGAAGATAGCGATTTCAAAATATGGTTCACAGTATAACATAAAAAAAAAGCGCAACACAATAAAATCTACAAAGTCAAAATCAAAGTGTCTAAAGTATTTCGAAATTCGTTACAAATCAATACAAAGTTTCGAAAACTTTGGAGGGGGTTATGTAGAAATAAAAAAATAGAAAAAAAATGGGTGTACCGGTTGCACCCGTGGGTGGCAACCCGCGGGGGACTCTTGTCATTGGCACCCGCGGGAGCACTCCCGCGGGTTGGCACCCGCAGGAGCCTCCCGCGGGTGACAACCCGCGGGGTGCTCCCGTGGGTGCCACCCATGAGTTGCTTCCACAGAGTTGCCCAGTTTCATACTGTGATTACGTGATCCGGAATTTTAGGGAGTAATTACCAGGATTCGAAAGGAGAATTTGAGCCGGATTTGAAATCTCCTCAATCTGTAAAAAAAGGGAAGCAGAGTTCAGGAAGGAGGACTTTTTTTTGGAGGGTCGGCAGAGTCCAGAAGGCAGAGGAGTAGAAAATCCAGAGAAAAGAGAGAGATCTACGTTTTCTTCCAGAGTTCAGAAAAGGAGTTCCAGAGAGATCAATTTTCTTCCTAATTTAGATCGGATCGTCAACGGAGTGCAGAATCAAGACTCCACCGCTGCCAGAACCTACAAATTAAAAGGAGAATTGAAATCAATCTTTTCCCATTCTTGTAATCTCGAATTTATTCTTTTGTAATTTTCTTTTATTATTGTAATTTCAAAGTAAATTCGTAATAGAAGGAAATCTTCAATTTTTTTGGGCGTACACCACGTACAGACACACAATAACATAGTTGCGCATATCCCCTTTTATATACACACATTTATCGCATTTATTATAACAAAATCCATTTAACATAACTTGGTCAAATTTTTCATGTCATTGTTTAGGTGCTTCTTTATGTCCATACAGTGATTTAACAAGTCTACACATTTTCTTTTCTTATCCTATAAGTACAAACCCTTCGGGTTGTTTCATGTAAATTTTTTCATCTAATTCACTATTTAAAAATACTGTTTTTACATCCATTTGATGAAGTTCAAGATTATATAATGCTGCAAATGTAATTATTAATCTTATGAATATTATTCTTTTTATAGGCGAATGTGTATCAAAATAATATATACCGTCCTTTTGTCTATAACTTTTTACTACAAGTCTAACTTTATATTTATTTATAGACCCATCAGTTTTTATTTTTTTCTTAAAGATCCATTTATAACCTAAAGATTTACTTTCTGGAGGAAGATCCACAAGTTTCTAAGAGTGATTTTGAATAATATATTCAATTTCACTGTTTACAACTTCTTTCCAAAATGGAGGTTCAGGTGTAGGCATATCCTCTTTATAACTATGAGGTTCTTTTTCTATCAAGTTTGTGAGAAAATCCGAACCAAATAATTTATTAATTCTGGCCCTTTTGCTCCGTCTAAATTCATCTTCATTACTTTTATTTTTAGAATCATATTCGATTTCGCTTATCGCATTATCACAAGTCCTTTTAGGAGAATTTGGTTCGTATTGTTTACTAAGAAAAATATTCTCAAAAAATACTACATTCCTAGATTTAATAATAGAATACTTATGTATCTCTGAATTATCTGATTTGAAAACAAAGAAACGTTAAGTACTGCTATTATGCATATATCTAATGAATATACAATCAAATATTTTATAACCAATTTTAGTCCTTTTAGGGATAGGAATTGCAACCTTTGCAAGACACTTCTGCACTCTTAAGAATTTATAACTAGGTGCTCAACCTGTCCATAATTCATAAGGTGTTTTATCCAAATTCTTTAGGCTATTTTGTTGAGAATATAATTGGCAGAAAGCAAATGTTTCCCCCACATGTTCTGGGGTAAATCAGAATTTATTAACATGATATTCATCATCTCTTTTACGATTCTGTTTTTACGCTCAGCAATTCTATTTTGCTGAGAAGTATAAAGAACAGTTGATGTATAATGCTATGTTTTGCACAAATTTGTGCGAATAGTGACTCATATTCACCACCTCTATCACTTAGCATTTTTATTTTTTTATTAAGTTGGTTCTCAATTTCATTTTTATATTGTATAAACATTTCAATTGCCTCATTTTTTCTTCTTATCAGATATACATAACACTATCTAGTACAATCATTAATAAAAGTAATAAAATATTTTTTTTCACCTCTAGTTTGAATAGATTTTAAATCACATATATCTGTATGAATTAATTGTAGATGTTCATTACTTCGTTCTATAGTATGAAACGAACACTTATCCATTTTGGTTTCATTCGTGCGCGTGCGGGTGGTGCATAGCACCAGCTGAGGTATTCAAGATTTTTCCTCTTATTACATAAGCAATACCATGAAATAAACAATCTTGTATAAACCTACAAACTTATAACAATTTTTTACTGATGTGGGACTATCTTTTGTTTTATTCCCATGCCATATATCCTACTTTGAAGTTATTTTTTATTCACCTAATTTATTATTTTGAATTAGTAAATTGGCTCAAAATTTCAATGTTCAAACATTAATTCAACAAGTCAAAGATTCTTAGTTGTGCAATGAGATGCTGACTACATAGTAAAATCGAAAAAGTTGAGTTTAGCAGGTTCCAGGTTAAAGGAGAAGGACGAAGGTTAACTTTTCACGTGAGAAGGAGAATCAATTTGATCTAAGCTACTAATTCATTTTTTCTTTTATTTTTATGATGTAAAAATGATAGCACATCCAATTACGTACATTAATCAAAAGAAAATAATAACTTTTAATTCTCTTCTCATTTCTAGTCATCTAAAATTTAAAACTTAATTTTGATAAGCTGAACCCATTGTTCGTAGAGACCCTCATGCTGTTCCCTGGGCCTTCGCCTATTTTTTTTTTTATCCATTAACACTTAATGAGCTCGGAAAATTATAAAGATACATCCTAATGTACAAGGACACGCAAGCAAGTGGCCCTGTCGCAGCGTGTAGGCTGTATCCTTAGGGCTCAAAGGCCGAAATTTGAATGGCGTTTGATGGTATCTTTAACCAAATATTGGTCGAGCAGAGGATCTAGTATACAATACTCTATTTTAAATCAAATTAAACTAGTTAGGTTTAGTTTGTGTACAGAGTCGGAGAAAACTCTCTAGGTTTTACAAAAGTGAAGTTTTTATATACACAAATTCTAGCTTAGAAAATTGTAATTTCACTAATTTATGTCTACTTTGGATACATGATTTCCTAATGAAGAGAGATGAAATTTTGAGAAAATACACTATAGGTGAAGCTTTGATTTTGATGTTTTAAATGGTCATATACTTTTAGAATCTCTATTTTAGATACTCAAATAATATATAATTTTAAAAATGAAATTTCAAGTTGAAACTTGTCAAAATGGTTTCACTAAAACCATGTACCCAGATTAGTTCTTACTAACTCTTCAACTGGCTCTGCATCAGTCAAGCTAAAGTAAAATACTACAGTTATTTATTATTATTATTGTTATTATTATTATTATTATTATTTGCTAAGACAAGAATAAAGAACAAAATTACACTCATATACTGACCTCTCATGTCTCTATGAGTGATAAACAAATGCTCATCAGGGAAGTTTTATTCTCAGAGAGTGTAAGTGTCGGCACTAAAACCTTGTATGCCAGGAAATCAACTCTCAAGTTACCTTCTCTAAAAGATGTGATATCTTTTTAGTTTGCATGTTGACTGCAATCTAAATCATACACTCCCAAATGTAAGAGATCGACAAGTGGTACAAGATAGTAATCCAAAATCATTCTCTCGAGAATTATTTTGATTATTGTGTTGATACTAAAAAGAATATATTATGAAACTAAAGAAAATAAAGATTCAATTTTTATTAACTAAAACTAATAAGAATTCAAATTTACTTGAAATAAAATTGTTGGTAAGATAGATTTAACTCCTTCGTTAGAATAATTTACTGAATATGTTCAGATATTTTTATATCTTAGTTGCATAGATCACGTGGTCTTCCCACAACAAAAAAATATATCATTAAAGCACAAAATCTAACAAAGTTGCAAACTTCATACTTCGAATAATTTCCCAAATTAATCATATAAGAATTTCGAGTTTATCTAAGCATGCAAATACGAATAACAAAAATAAACGTTCAAATTCTAAGCATACACTGTGCCTAAATAGCTTACGGTATATAAAAAACTAAGTAACGAATATATCGCCAAATAATACAAAAAAAAAAAAATCAAATACTCAAAAGCATAACTTAATCTTTTCAAATATAATTAGGAATTAAAGATATCAATTTTAAATAATTTAATTAAAAATAATAAGCATAAAGATTATATACCAGTAAATTACCTAGCGTTTATTATCCCATATGAATCAATACAAGAATTTAGCCACTTATACTCATTATAACCATGAATAAAGAAAAAGAAATTGTTTTATTGATTTTTATGAAAGAGTACAAAAATTAAAATCATGAAGCTCTAAACTACTCTCTTCTCTCTATATTCTATCTATTTCTTCTTATGATCTCTCGATTATATTGGGTGCCCTTTTAGAAAACCCTAGCAAAAATTCTATTTATAAGGAAACCATATTTTTTCTCTAAAAAATCAAACTGTAGATGTAGCCTTCGACAACCGCATCGACAACTGCTCTTGAGTTTGAATTGCAGTCGATGGCTGTTAACAGCCATCGACTGTAATAGCCAATAAATAGCAGTTGATAGCTAGATCTGTAAAATCATAGTTCTGAGTTGATTCTTCGATTTTCTTACGTATATATCCCTACGAAAATACTAGAAAACACTAAAGAAACATCATAGTAGAGAATTTGATTAATAAATATAATTTTTTATTAATTTCTTATATTAATCAACAAAATAGGATTATACTTGCATAAAATAAACTAAAATAACTACACTTTTCAAGTATAATCACATGTAATAGATTAGTGTTTTGGAATCAGGAAGGATTGTGATATCACTAGCGTTTGGATTATACAGCCCACTTAGAGTTGCTCTCTAACCATGTAAGGCCGGACTTAATTTATGATATAATTAGGAGAGAGCCCACCAAGCTGCATATATGTAACACCCTAAATTTATACTGTCTGAAAAATTAACTTTAAAATTTCTATATTACTTAAATAAATAATATAGTGATTATATATCTTGGAGATATAACCAATTTAAATTATTATTTTTATTTAGTTTATTATCTTAAATAATTTCAAAAGATAAAATAAAAATAAATAAGACAGTTTTTAAAATCCAAACTATATTAATTAATCTTATCAAAATCCAAACTATATTAATTGATCTTATCTAGTAACTATCTCATTCTAAATATCTAAACTCTATAACTAACAAACAACTTATTTCTTCTCCCCAAATTTTTCTCACGTTAAAAAATAAGTAACAATAGAAAGGAAAAAAAAAATGAGAACACTGTAAAAAGAAAACAGAAAAAAGGGGAGAAGAGAGAAAGGAAACTGTAAAAAAAATGAGAAGGAAAAAAAGGAGTAGAAGGAGAAGAAGAGAAGGAGGAGATCCGAATTGTTTGCAGTGGTTGTCTTCCAAACTTTTGAGTCTTCTTTAAAAAAGGCTAGTGCTATCTCCATTCTCCTCGTGTACCTCCCTTTTGATCCTTTTGTATTTTATATATAAAAAAAATTATTATAATATTAGTCGTCATTTTGATCTTACCTTGCTATTGCGGTTGTAAAAAGTAAAGGATTGTCAACTTTAATTACCATTATGCTATATTTTTTGGTTTGTCCATTGGCATTATTTCATCGTTTCAGGTAAAATTTCCTTGTTTATAAATTGCCGTTCTATAATAAACTTAATGTACAATTTTCATTCTTTTATCTGTTTGCTTTCCTGGTCATTCATTGTGTTGCTTTAGGACCACCTGCATTTGTTCATCTAATTATGTGTTCTAGAGTTTGAGGTTAGATGACTGATATGTCTTCGGTCAATTTCACGTTGTTGTTGTACGTTGCAACACTTGGAGATAATTTGTCATGGTGATGATAGATACTATGTCAAAATCATGCGGAAAGTGTAGTAGGATTTTAGCTTTTAGGTTGATTAGGTTTTAGTGGGGAAGATTAGAAACCTGGAAATTGTCAATTTTCGAATGTGGGGTAATACTAAATTGTGCCTTGGAGTTCATTACATTTGTAACTAAAGGCTTAAAGTGTCAAGAACTGAGCATGGCAGAGCGGCTGCAGACTAGGCATAATCTATTTGCCATTTTTAGAAGTTGTAGGGCAGTTTATATTTGATATGCCTGCTTAGCATATGTTGTTTGCCAAGGAACTAATGAGTGGTGTTATTCACGAAGGAATGCACAAACAATTTTGAAATATAGATATGCCAATGATAAGGTTGCATTGGCCCATTTTAAGCGTCTAGGCACTTTTTACATCACTTGTTTAGCTCAAAGATAGTTACACCATGTGAAGCTAGGTGATGTACTGTTGATTGGTCAAATTGTAAAATGAGAAAGGGTTTGAGGCTTTATGCATAAAAATGAGATTAAAAATTTAATTTGATGCATGTATCATTACATATAATGTGATAAGACTACAAAATTGAGAGCAAAAGCCTTGTTTTCCTCCTCTTCATTAAAATTTGTGGAACTGGGCATTTGCAGAAAAATAAACAGAAAAATACTTAGTGAAGTTTAATTGTAAAAATGAGCCTTTAATATATGAGGATGTTGAGCAAAAAAGAAGGTCCAAAAAGAAGGATTTCTAAAAATTTGTTTTTTAAAAAAAAAAACTAGGAGGAATAATGTAAGGTTTTGGAGAACCAACTAAGATGGCTTAACCTAAAAGTAAAGATTTGAGGACAAAATACTAATGTGCCTCAGAGTTGAGCCAGCCTTCATTAGGAGGGTTTAAAATTAAATGTGTTGAATGGTGGGCAAAAGGGAAATGAGTGAGTTATAAGAATGGATTGGAGGAACATTCTAGAGACAGTTAGTAATCATTTAATCTAATACTGCAAAAGTACCATAGAACATGATTCCAAATGGTCAAAATAAGGTTCACTGCTGATTGTTGTGATAGGAATTTTTTGACATCATCAAGTCCTTTGGCGTTCCAAGGCCCAAAAGTCAACACAATAAATATTATGCATGTAGGTAAAAAAAAATATTATTTATTTATTCATTTATTTTATGCACTATGTTATGAAACTCCATTGTTTCTTCCTGTTACATTCTTAAATGAAATTATAAATGTTTCATACTTAAAACATGAAATAAATTCATGAGGTTAACGGAGAAGTTAAAGGAGAAACTGTATACATATTTTAGGAGGTTTACACACTTAAGCTAGGAATCTGACCATAGGGATTTCCGGTGATTACTGGATCACCATTATTATATAGGGTTGCACGTTTGGAGCTTAGACTCATCGGTATTCATGTTTATTAGTATCTAGCGGTATGCCCTAGAGCAGTACCAAAAATCATGATTGTGGTTCTAGGTATGCACAGGATACTCGAAAAACATGTGGTATACTACTCTTGACAATTCCAAATAAATTCATAATAAATATAATACGACATATCAAGTTTTGTATGCATGCTTATTGCTATTGTTTTATATTTGCTAATGTCATTCATAATATGTACATATAAATATACCCATTGACCATTATCATCCTCAACAAGTGTAATTTAACTCATAGTTTACAATTTATTCAAGATTTTTATTTTGTGATACATTCATAATTTTACAGTTTATATAACACTTTGCCATCATGTTAAATTCCAAAACCATTCAAGATATAATTTCACTACTACTGATTGATTTATTATTCTCTCCAAAACAAATATAATTTAAAATTCATATTTTACATTCTTTCCAAGATTTAAATTTTTGTGATACTATCATGATTTTACTATTTCATTTAGTTTTATATTTTATTTATATATGCACATAGTATGTCTGTGTATTATTATTTCTTCTCTTGTAATACTTATTAGGTCGTTCTAACGACCCCGGTTTGATACGCTAGATACTAATTTGCAGGTTACTAAGGAGAAAGGTCTATCACAGCTGGAACCATATTTTAAGTAATTAACAGATTCTTAATATGTGCATTTGCTGCAAAAAGGACACGGAAGAGACTATTCTAGTATTTGTTTTCTTTGTTTAGAAATTTTATTATTCATCTTTCTTTTTTTTTATTAAAACTTTTGACAATGAATTAATAATTGTTTTGGCCCTCCTATAAACTCATCTTGATCATTATTCTTTGAAATAATTTATTGTTTTATTTTCATATTATTATCTGATTGTATATGTGTATGTATTTGTGACAGTTGTATATATTTGTATTCATATGTTTTAGGCTTTGAATATTCGTTTATGATGAGTCAAAAAATGATATCCATATCTTGGGATTCGGGGCATTACAATGTAGCTCAACCATGTTGACCTTAGTGTTAAGAATAGAGATTGCAGTGGCGAGGATGACCTCCATAGGCCATACGTGGCTGAGAAAACTGGCCCCAACTCTTTGAACATCAATGTCATTCACACCATTGATACTAGGCATGATCCAGGCCGGCCATGGTGGCTTCCAAGTAGGGTCGAATCCAGGAATTTGAATCAGCAGGGCAAGATTACGTATGAAATAAATAAATTTTAAAAGTTTAAAACACAATAGATAATATTATTGATTTTTATAATCTAGATACATAGATTACAAGTGAAATAAAACATATCTATGCAATTATAAAATTAATAATGACTACAATTATTTCTTAGCCTCATTGGAAATTTGGACAAAAATTTCTTTCCCGAAGTATGGTATCAAATAATCATTGAGCCATTCATTTCTTGTTCGACTACTTAAGCTTTTCTTCGCAATCATCATAGCTGAATATTTCCTACTAGATATCCTAGAAAGCTGAACAACAAGACTTTCCCAATTATACAACGAGGGGTGTTGTGGATGAGCAACCAGCTTTCAAGTCCAAGAAGTTTGCATGGAGTAAAAGTTTGTATCGCTTATTTTATTGAACTTGAAAGAATGGGCTATAAAATTATTATTTAATATGCTAAACAGTTATATACACCTCCCTGCAGGAAGCAGGTTCATGTCGTTACTTTGATAGCAATATAGCAAAATTTTCACTTTGATAGCAGCCACCATGTTCTCAAAAATGAATTCGTGATAATCTTAGGAAAGCATACTTATTGCAAAACAGTCTTGCCAGAAACCTCTTGACAATGAGTTATCATATAATTTTTCAAGTTATTGAATTTTTATTAAACATATAATTTTTGATAGTTTCCTTTTTAATAAGCCCCATTTTGCTCCTACTAGATTGAGAGGATACAAAATTGTAACCAAAATTCTCGAAGAATTCATTCCAAAGTGCATCAAAAGTTTATCTAAAAGTAACATTAATAATTCTAAATTTCATCCAATTTTCATAGAAATAGCTAAATAACGAGGAATTTGAAAAAAAAAGAAAGCAATTCTAGGGCAAATTCAAAAAGATATAGTTTACCTCTAGGGCTTCTCAATTGAAGTTGAGTTGTTGAGGAATCGCGTGGAGGGGTGCTGCTCATTATACTTCCGTAGGTTTACTCGATGATTCTAACTACTTCCAGATCCAGATGACTATTCTAGGATTTTGGATGGCAGAGAAGGGCGAGGACAGAAGGAAAGCTGTGGAGGGCTTTGCAGGCGTACAACCCTATAGGGCTAGGATTTGAAGCTTGCTTCAAGCCCTGTAGGATTCGCTCGAGTTTGAGAGAAAGAATCCGAAGAGAGACGAGTACTGAACGTTCAGCATTTGGGAGGAGAGAGAATGAACGAGTAGTTGGGTTTGCCAATTTTTCAGGGAGGCAACAAAATTGCAAAACCTTGACTTTGGGAGGGAAAAATCTGAAAATATATTGACAGCATACGCTTTTTCATGAGGAGGGGGGCAGTTGCCCACCCATCCCACTTACATGTGGGTCTGCCCCTGCTTCTAAGAAACCAAAGTTGGGGTGGGAGGGACAGCCAGTGCAGGATGGATATTTTAATCAGCAAGGAGTTGTATTAAGAACAGAAAAATCTAAGAACTAATTCTTAACATGTCTTATTTAAAATTTTAAATTAAAATTTTAAATATTTATTTTTAATTCAAAAATTTCATTAGAACGAGTTAAGAACTGGTTCTTAGACCCACCACTTCTTATTTCTAATTGTAATTTAACATTCTTTGTCACATCACACTTCCCTAATAAATACCTGAATCAACTTAAAATGGGTTAGACACCTTTGAACGAATCATTAAATATCAAATCATCTTTCGAAGGGAGCCAAGAAGAATATGCTATATATTCATATATATCGAAATTCTTTTATGACCCGTTACCCAATCCCATCTGGGTCCATGAAAGAGCTTCCACCACTCTTCAAGGTTGGTCAGGTTGCATGTCAGTTGAAGTTCTACCTAAACAAGATACCACAATACCATTGATTTCAGGGATGAAAGAAATAGGTGGGTAAGATCCTTGGTGACACATTGGCACCTTGGGCAAGTAGCGGACGGGGATATATTTCTCAAAGCGAGTGCATGCATGATGTATTGGCTTGCATGCTGGGTTATCTTCCATACCCAATTAAGCTTGGACCATTGGTGGCACTCTTAGCTGCCAAACCCAGCTCCATGACCCATGGGCCCATGGAGATGGAATGAGGGTTGAGAAGGATAGGGATTCATATACCTGCTTAATCCAGATCTCTGTAACACTCCAATATTATTAAATAAAAAAAAACTATTTTTCTCAAAAGAATAAAATATAAATAAATATGATAGTAATAATATTATTATTAGTTAACAAATTAGATCTTTTACTACCATGCAAATTTTGTTTATCAAAATACGATAATATCAAATTTAGTTAGTTTAAATTTAGTTAGTTTTAAACTTATCCTATATAATTTTGCCTTAACTTAAATATCTAAATAAAAATTAAAAATTAAACAAATTGAAAAATAACAAAAAAAAACAGAGAAGGAAACTCTTTTCTGTTGAACGCAGGAAGAGAAGGAAAAAAAAGAGAAAAAAAAAGGGGAAAGGAGAAAAAAGGGAGAGGGAACATATTATAGAAGAAAAGAAAGAAAAGAAAAGGAGAGAAAATGGAAAGGAAATCCAATCTAAATTGTTTGCAGTCAATTTTTGGAGCAGAATCTTTCAGGTAAGTGCTTTACGATTATTTTATGACTTCCATATTCTTTCTTTATCAAGAACTTAACATCATCATCATCATCATCATCATTATTATTATTATTATTTGTTTTTAAATAGCTGTTTTGATGCAAGTGCTCTTTCATCCTCCTCCTTTGGTTTTTTTTCTTTCATTCATGTTGTAATTTATTTAAATATATACAAGTGTAGTTCTACACATTTTCCGTATTGTTTTATTTATATTGGAAATTAGAAAAAAAAGAAATTTAAAATATAAAGCATGAACAAAATAAAATAAAAAAATTACTCTTACTCTTTCCTCTCTAAACAGAACAGAGAGGAAAGAAAACCCTCTTCACAAAAAAAGAGAGAGAAAACTCTGCTCTCTGTGCTGTTACAGTATAGGGATAGAAGAAAGAAAGAAAGAAATTTTAATTAATGAAAATAAACTTCATTTATTTATTTATTTCCCTATTCCTTCTTCTTTGTTCTGTTTAGTGAACAGAATAGAGACTGTTGAACAAAACCAAAAAAATTAAAAAAAAAAAAAGAAAAAAACTCCACACGAATGTAATCTAGCCATGAGAGATGTGTACATGACACATTTTACAAAAGAAAATATATTAAAAAAATATAATTATCCCCGTTTCTCCTTCTATGTGTATTTAATTCTAATTGTTTTATTATTTTAAAATATTAGCTTTTCTACATGGTCATCTAAAATACTATTCAATTTTAAAATAAGAGTTACTGAATTTGGTTAAACCAAACAACTAAATAGCTATAGAACATTAATATTGGTGGGATAACATATTTCAAATTTTTGTTTAGTATACTTGTAGACCTAGCTGTGGTTGAGGGACCGTTTTGTTGCTAGCATTATTTTTTTTATTTTTCTTTTCTTAATTTTTTAAATTCCAAATATTTGTATATTATTTGTAGTAGACTTGTGTATCTGTACAAACTTTTAGACTCAATTGAATGCAAATGTTACATATATTGTTGTTTACTTATCAACTTGATTAATTTATAAACATATCATCAAATTAAAATAATGGGGGTAATGGGGACCTGAACGGAGGGACCTGAACACATTTTTTGAGAGATAAACATATTTAGTTTGCACAACTGAATTTTAGGGACCTAACCTCGGGGATTTTGGGGGTAATTACTGGATCACCAACATATCATGTTATAAGGCTTCAGGCTCGAAAGCTTAAATTCGTCGATCATGTTTTTTTGAGTACATAGCGGTATGGTTTTGGACAGTACCAGGAGTCATGAGACTGTTGTCACGGAAATATACACAACTCTTTTAAAGTATGTGGTTTTTCCTCCTAATAGTTTCAAATAATTCATAGCAGATATCAAGAATATATATTATGTTTTACGTGCAAGTTTAATTCTATTTTTTTATATTGGTTACAATCTCATTCATAACATGTATATATAAATATACCCATTTACCATTATTATCTTTAAAACAACTGCAATTTAATTCATGTTCAACTTCTTCATAAAGATTTATGTTTTGTGGTATACTCATGGTTTTACAGTTTTATACAACTTTTATCATCATGTTAAATTCCAACATCCCTCAAGATATGTCTTCATTACTATTGGTTAATTTATTATTCTATCTAAGACAAATATAATTTAAATCCTTATTTCACATTCTTTTCAAGATTTAGATTTGTTGATATTATCATGATTTTATTATTTTATTCAATTTCATATTTTATTTTTATATATACATAGCGTGCTTATGTATTATCATTTCTCCTCTTGTAGTACTTATTAAGTCATTCTAACGATTCTGATTTGGCACATCCAGACAACTTGTAGGATACTAAGGAGGAGGATCCATTACAGCTGGAATGGTATTTTAATGAGTTAGCAGATGTTTAGTAGGTGCTTTCACTATAAAGCTCTTCTTAGGAAATATTTATACATTTCTTTTATTATTTCAGACAGTATTATCCACTTTAGTTTATTATTTGAAAGAGTCAAAGTCTAAGATTGTAATAAACTTTATCATTCTTTGGATCCTTTCATGATCGAATTGATATTTTGTTGAAATCAAAGTTGTTTATTGTCTTCCTATCATTCATTCTGTGCATATGTATATATATTTGTGGCAGTTGTTCATGTTTGTATCCATGTGTTTTTAGGCTTGGCATATTCGTTTACGATATATCGCCGAATGCTACCTGTAATTTTGGATGCGGGGCTTTACAGTTGGTATCAGAACCCAGATTCGGCATTGGCCTCTGGCTAGATGTCTCTATTTAAGATAACTGTCATATATACATATGCACAAATTACAATTACCTTTGATTCTTATCCTTGTCCTATTTCTTCGGCTCCTTATATCCATCATTCCGGTTATCCTTTATTTTCTGAACTAATCCAAATCACTCATCTTTTAGAGAAATGGCCAACCGTCGCATCACTTTCTCCTGTATCACTCCACAAATCAAAGATCCCAACATAATGGAGTTGCTTAAGGGACTTATTGAAAACCAACAACAACAAATTGAGATATTGCGATAGGAGTTGGTGGTTGCGAGACAGAGGACGGACAGCGTGTTGGACTTCAAAAAGTTGAATCTATCACTCTTTTATGAAACCGAGGAACTTATGAAAGCAGAATAGTTGCAGGTAGACACTTAGAACTTATTGGGTGTTGCACAAGTAGCGGATGGAGACCGTGTGGAGGTGATCAAAATTTAATTCATGGATATTATTCGCACATGGTGGTTGGCCGAGGAGAATCGATTGGAGAAGCCCATAACATGGTAGAGTTTTAAAGAGACTTCTATATGAGGTTCTTTCCACAGACGGCACAGTGGAGTCTGGAGCAGAAATTTATGCACTTGAAGAAAGAAAACCGAACAGTAGATGATTATGTAGCAGAATTTGTTGGGCTAAGAAATTAGTAGCTCAAGAAGCAGATAGTGCACGAAAGTTCCAGAATGGGCTGACTTTTGAGACTTAGGAGCGCATAGCCACCCCGCAGTTCGAAACTAATGTTTAGGTTTTAAACGTTGCCAGAAACCAAGATCATATAGTAATTAGGAAGAAAAAGGCACTTATTGATCCCAAAAGATGAGTATTACTGAGGTTGTAGAAGCTCCGACTAAGGATGATGCTACAAAGCCCGAAAAGCGCCAACTTACTCAATAGAATCCATCAGTGACATGTGATTATTGCTTTAGGCTGGAACATGTTAGAAAGGAGAGCAGACGGGCACTCAATCTACATTTGATTTGTGGATCATCAGAGAATCATATTTGGGTATGTCGTTTCCAAAGAGAAGCGGAAAATATGTCTCGAGCACCAACAGTACAACAACAACAGGGAAGACTTCCAGCACCTACACAACAACAAAGATTTCCAGCACCACTACAAAAGAACCTATGGGGCCGCCTAGTCAGAGGGGTTCTTCACTTGCGACTTAGCGACAGGCTTTCTAGAGGGCATAAGCAGGAGCTAATAAAAAATAAGGACATGCACTCATACTGACAATAAGGCATGCTAATGAGAATACTGATGTAAAGACATGTATTATTCTTGTTTAAACTATATTGACTTATATTCTATTTGATTTCATACCTCTTTATTGGCTTTATCCAATTGTTTCTTTAACTTCTCACCCAATATAGAGACTCTTGTGTTTTTGTGAGAGTTGACTAATCTTCTTAGCCTTATACTTTTAAATAAGAGTGCACAACAAAAGTTGTGGGCCCTTTTTCATATCATATCTTCTCTTATTAATATGAATATTCCTATTTTGCCTTAAATTAAATTTTAAGGATGAAATTTTCTCTTAAAGTGGATAGATTGTAACACCCTAATATTACTAAATCTAAAAAAACTATTTTCATAAAAGAATAAAAAATAAATAAATATGATAGTAATAATAATATTATTATTTAACAAATAGGATATTTTACTATCTTGCAAATTGTTTTTATCTAAATTCTAGTTAACTTGATAATATCAAATTTAGTTAGTATGAATTTAGTTAGTTTTAAATTTATCATATGTAATTTTACCTTAACCTAAATATCTAAACAAAAACTAATTAAATTCAAACTAACTAAATTTGATATTATGAAGTTAATTAGTATTTAGATAAACACAATTTACAAGATAGTAAAAAAATCAGATTTGTTAAATAATAATATTATTATTACTATCATATTTATTTATTTTTTATGCTTTTAAGAAAATAGTTTTTTAATTTAATACTATTGGGGTGTTACAATCTACCCACCTTAAGAGAAAATTTCGTCTTTGAAATTTAATTTATTGCAAAATAGAGATATTGATATTAATAAGAGAAGTGATATGGAAAAGGGTCTACAACTTTCGTTGTGCAGTCTTATTTAAAAGCATAAGGCTAAGAAGATTAGTCAACTCTTAGAAAAACACAAGAGTCTCTGTATTGGGTGAAAAGTTAAAGAAATAATTGGATAAAGCCAATAAAGAGGTGTGAAAACAAATAGAATATAAGTCTGTATAGTTTAAACCTGAATAATACCTATCTATGCATCAATATTCTCATTGGCATGCCTTGTTGTCAGTATGAGTGCATGTCCTTGTCTTCGATGAGCTCCTGCCTGTTCCCTCTGGAAAGCCTACCGATGAGTTGTAAGTGGTGGGACCCTCTGAGTAGATGGCCCCATAGGTTCTTTTTGGGGTGGCGTTGGAAATCTTTGTTGTTGAGTAGGTACTGAAAGTCTTCCTTGCTGCTGTTGTACTACTGGCGCTTAAGACATGTCTTCTGCTTCTCTTTAGAAAGGACATGCCCGAATCTGATGCTCTGATGATCCACAAATCAAACATAGATTGAGTGACTACCTGCACTTCTTTCTAACATGTCCCAGCCTAAAGCAATAATCACATGCCACTGATCGATTCTATTGAGTAAGTTGGCGCTTTTCAGGCTTTGTAGTATCATCCTTAGTTGGAGCTCTTACAATCTCAGTAATACTCCTCTTTTGGGATTCAATAAGTGTGTTTTTCTTCGTAGTTGCTATCTGCTCTTGGATTCTAGCAGCGTTTAAAATCTGAGCATAAGTTTTGAACTGCTAGGTAGCTATGCATTCCTGAATTTCAAAATTCAGCCCATTTTGGAACCTTCGTGCCCTATTTGCTTCTTGAGCTACCAATAATGGGGCAAATCTGCTTAGCCTAACAAATTCTGCTGCATAATCATCTACTGTCTGCTTTCTTTTCTTCAAGTGTATGAACTTCTGCTTCAGGTCATACTATGCCATCTATAAAAAGAAACTCATATAAAAGTTGTCATTAAAAGTCTCCCATGTTATCAGCTTTTCCAATTGATTCTCCTCGGCCAATCACCATGTGCGAGCATATCCATGAATTGAATCTTGATCACATCCACACGGTCTCCATCCACTACTCGTGCCACACCTAATAGGTTCTTAGTGTCCATCAGCCACTGTTCTGCCTCCATAGGTTTCTCAGATCTATCAAAGGGTGATGGATTCAACTTTCTGAAATCCGACACACTGCCTGTCCTCTATCTCGTAACCACCAACTCCTGTCGTAACATCTTAGTCTATTGCTATTGGTTTTCAATACGTCCCTTAAGCAACTCCATCATGTTGGGATCTTCGGTTTGATTAGTGATACTGGAGGGAGTGGTACGATGACTGGCCATTTCTCTGAAAGACAAGCAATTTGGATTAGATCGAAAAATAAAGAATAACTGGAATGATGTATATAAAAAACTAAAGAAATAGGATAAGGATAAGAATCAAAGGTAATTGTAATTTATGCATATGTATATATGACAGTAATCCTACATAGAAAAATCTAGCCAGAAGCTGATGCCAAGCCTGGGCGCTGGCATCCTAAGAAATGGGTAGCATTCAACGACGTATTGTAAACGAATACGCCAAGCATAAAAACACATGAATACAAACATGTACAACTACTACAAATACATATTTATGCACGGAATGAATGATAGGAAGACAATAACTTTGATTTCAACAAAATATCAATTCGATCATGAAAGGATTCAGAAAATGATAAATCTTAGACTTCGAGTCTTTGAAATAATAAACTAAAGTAGATAATACTATCTGAAATAATAAAAGAAATAGATAAATATTTCCTAAGAAGAGTTTTATAGTGAAAACACCTACTAAGCATCTACTGACTCATTGAAATATCGTTCCAGCTGTGGTGCGTCTTCCTCCTCGGTATCCTGCAAATTGTCTAGCGTGGCAAACTAGGGTCGTTAGAACGATCTAGCAAGTACTACAAGAGGAGAAATAATAATATATAGGCACTCTATGTGTAATATAAATAAAATATGAAACTAAATGAAATAATAAAATCATGATAGTATAAACAAATCTAAATCTTGAAAAAACTGTGAAACATAGATTTAAATTATATTTGTTGGATAGAATAATAAATCAACCAATAGTAATGAAAACATATCTTGAGGGATATTGGAATTTAACATGACGGTAAAAGTTATATGAAACTGTAAAACCATGAATGTATCATAAAATATAAATGTTTAGAAAGAAGTAGAATATGAGTTAAATTGCAGTTGTTTTGAGAATAATATTGGTCAATGTGCATATTTATATATACATGTTATGAATGAGATTGTAGCCAATATAGAAAAATAGAATTAAACCTGCACGTAAAACATGATATATATTATTCATATCTGTTATGAATTGTTTGAAGCTGTTGGGAGGAAAGATCACATGTTTTAATAGAGTTCCATACATACTCGGAGTAATGGTCGCATGATTCCTGGTACTGTCCCAGAACTGTACCGCTTACGCTCCCAGGCCCGAAGTCCTATAATATAACATGATGGTGATCCAGTAATCACCCCCCTAGGTTAGATCTCTAAAATTTGGTTGCACAATTTAAAAATGTATATCTCTCAAAATATGTGTTCAAGTTTCTCCATTCAGTTCCCTCTTAACCCCATTATTTTAATTTGATATGTTTATAAATTAATCAAGTTGATATGTAAACGACAATATATGTAACATTTGTAATCAATTGAGTCTAAAATTTTGTGCAGATACATAAGTCTACTACAAATAACATACAAATATTTGATTTCCAATATAAATAAAATGATACGGAAAATAATGGGGTTAAGAAAAAAAAAACTTTTAGACAAAGAAAGAATCTCTTCTCTATTGAACGTAGAGAAGAGAAGAAAAAAAGAGAAAAAAAGGGGAAAGGAGAAAAAAAAAAAAAGAGGAAAAATAATAGAGAAGAAAAGAGAGGAAAGAGAAGGAGAGAGGGAAAAAGGACATCCAATCTAAATTATTTTATAGTCAATTTTCAGAGCCTATTATTTTATGAATCTGCCACATTCTTTCTTCATCAAGAACTTAACATTATTATTATTATTATTATTTGTTTTTAAATAAATATTTTGATGCAAGTACTCTTTTATCCTCCTCCTTCATTCTTTTCCTTTGATCCACGTTGTAGTTTATTTAAATATATGCAAGTGTAGTTCTACTACTTTTCCGTATAGTTTTATTTATATTGGAAATTAGAAAAAAAATTTAAAATATTAAACATGGACAAAATAAAATAAAAAAATCGTTCTTTCCTCTCTATTCTGTTCACATAACAGAGAGGAAAGAAAACCCTCTTCACAAAGAAAAAATAAAAGAAAACACTCTCCTCTCTGTGTTGTTACAGTACATAGATAGGAATAAGAAAGAAAGAGATTCTAATTAATAAAAATAAACTTAATTTATTTATTTCTCTATTCCTTCTTGTTCTGTTCAGTGAACAGAACAGATTCTACTGAACAGAACAGAAGAATTAAAAAAAAAAAAAAAAAACTCACAAGAATTTAATCTAGCCATGAGAGATGTGTACATGACACATTTTACAAAAGAAAAATATATAAAAAAAATATATAATTATCCCCATTTCTTCTTCTATGTGTATTTAATTCTGATTTTTTTATTATTTTAAAATGTTAGCTTCTCTACATTGCCATCTAAAATACTATTCAGTTTTAAAATAAGAGTTACTAAATTTGGTTAAACCAAACAATAAATAAATATTAATATTGGTGGGAGAACATATTTCAACTTTTTATTCAGTATACTTGCAGACCTACTAGTGGTTGAGGGACCGTTTTGTTGCTTGCTTTATTTTTTCTTTTTCTTTTCTTTTTTTTTTTTTTTTAAATTCCAAATATTTGTATGTTGTTTTGCCGTAGACTTATGTTTCTGTACAAACTTTTAGACTCAATTGAATGCAAATGTTACATATATTGTCATTTACATATCAACATGATTAATTTATAAACATATCATCAAATTAAAATAATAGGGTTAAGAGAGAAATGAATGAAGGAACTTGAACATATATTTTAAAAGATAAACATTTTTAGATTGTGCAACCGAATTTTAAAGATCTAACCTAGGGGTTCTTGGGGTGATTACTGGGTCACCGTCATGTCATGTTATAGGGTTTCGGGCCCGAAAGCGTAAACTCGTCCATCGTATTTTCTTAAGTACCTAGCAGTACAGTTTTGGGGCAGTACAAAGAGTGATGAGGCTACTGTCCCGAGTATGTACGGGACTCTCTTAAAATATATGGTCTTTCCTCCTAACAGTTTCAAATAATTCATAACAGATATCAATAATATATATCATGTTTTACGTGCAGGTTTAGTTCCATTTTTCTATGTTGGCTATAATGTCATTCATAACATGTATATATAGATATGTCCATTGACCATTATTATCCTCAAGACAACTTCAATTTAACTCATATTCTACTTCTTCCTAAAGATTTATATTTTGTGATACATTCATTGTCTTATAGTTTCATATAACTTTTACCGTTATATTAAATCTCAACACCCCTCAATATATATTTTCACTACTATTGGTTGATTTATTATTCTATCTAAGACAAACATCATTTAAATCCATGTTTCACATTCTTTTCAAGATTTAGATTTGTTGATACTATCATGATTCTATTATTTTATTTAGTTTTTTAATTTTATTTATATATCACATAGTGTATAGTGTTCCTGTGTATTATTATTTCTCCTCTTCTAATACTTTTTAAGTCATTCTAACGACTCTAGTTGGTACGTCCAGACAATTTGCATGATACCGAGGAGGACCCACTACAGTTGAAACGATATTTCAACAAGCTAGTGATGCTTAATAGGTGCTTCTGCTACGAAACTCTTCTTAGGAAATATTTATCCAGTTATTTTATTATTTCGGACGGTATTATTCTTTTTAGTTTATTGTTTTAATAACTCGAAGTCTAAAATTATAATAAACTTTACCATTTTTTGGATCATTTCATGATTGAATTGATATATTTTTAGAAATCAAAATTGTTTATTGTTTTCCTATCATTCATTCTGCATGCGCACGCGCGCGCGCACACACACACACACACACACATATATATGGGAATTAAGCCTGCCTATCGGGCCGTGCCCGGCTCGGCCCGGGCACGGCCCGTGCCCGACACGGGCATGCCATGCCGGGCACGGCACGTCCCCGCTTTGGGACGTGCCGTGCCGCCGGCACGGCACGGTTGCCCGGGCGTAGGCCCGGGCTCGGCCTGCCGGCACGGCACGGCGGGCCCGTGCCGTGCCCATGCCGAGCCCGTGCCAGCCTATGTTATTTAAAAAACAAAAAAAATTTAAAGAGGATACTTAGTTTCATTTAACTAGATTTAACAAGAAGTAATAACAATAAAAAAATATTATATTATATTTAATCTCATTACATTCATATAATTGCTCTATAAATCTTTTTAGAAGTTATACAAAGCCCGAAGAGAGGGGAGATGACCCTAACCGTCACCCTCAACTTGTTATTAATATCTTTTCTAAGAGATTTATGAGTTAAAAATTACAAAAAAATTTGAAAATACATGAAAATCCTTACAAATTCGGAACTTTTAATCATACTTTATTTTATTCTGATAAGCCTAAGGTCTCTAGTGTTGGCAGTGAAAATTTCTAAGATAAAAGGATTTTCCACAATAGAACGTGGAGCCAATTCAGTAGCCCCGCGTTTGGTTATATTAACCTTGCGTTTGAACAAAACGCGGAGATGTTTAATAGCTCCGCGTTGATTGCTTAGTCTGGCTAGTATTAGCCTCGCGTTTGAGTGAAACGCGGAGATAATCAATAGCTCCGCGTCTTGGTTATTTAGCGTCGCGTTTTGATGCGATTAAAGTCCGCGTGAGCAGATAACCAGAATCTCAAATTGATTGAGATTATTATTTTGGGCTTCTCCAAATACCCGAATCAAGTCTAATCAGAATTCCATCAAAACTAAGATATTTGATTGGAATCCTTGATGAATGCGAGTTCTATTTAGATAGAAACTCTTGCATTAACCTGGGGCTATAAATACCTTCCTGGTGAAACCCTAGGGATTTTTTTTTCGGCAATTGTCTTCTTTTTGAATCCTTTGGCAATTCAAGTACGCGAGAGAGCCTTGAAGTCAGGGGTATTCTTCTTCTTCCTTTCGGTTCTTAAAGAATTCAAGTTACGCACAGAGCCTTGAGTTCGGGAAAGACCGGAGAAGATCGTCTACAGTCGTTCGTTATCTTCAAGAGAGAAGAGCTCGACGTTTGATCGTCCAAACGAACTACTATAGATCCCATCGCCACTGATCCCACGATTATTTTGTAAAAGAGAGAGATTGACATATAAAATCCTCTCGTTTGTTCTTTTTTTATCTTGTTCACTTTCATTGTAATTCAAGCTTATTAAATGGGAGGAAGCAAAGGAACTTTTGCAGCGAAGTGAACAAACTGGCGACCACAGTGGGAGCCATCTCTTTCACTGATGAAGAGATTGTGGCGCAATCGGACGTTGACTTGATCGGATCCGAGTAGACACGCTGGTCGTTGAAATCGACCAGCAGAAGTACGAGGAGTTCCTCTCTTCCGGATCAGGTGACTTGGATGAGACACGGCACTATCGTCGCATGTACTCCAATGTCCGAGTGACGGGTAGAAAGGTATCCACCGAGAGACGGGGATCCTTGGAGACTGCGGCTATAGAGCTGGAGTTCACACAAGAAATCCTAGCCGAGGATGAGTTTCCGACTGCCGAAGAAGACCTGGGGACTGGATTGACCAGGACCCAACTCCGGAACAGGAATCGGAGAGCGAGGCGTAGAGCCCTCAAAGCCCACCTTGGACGCGGAGCTAACACCAGAGGACGCGAGGCTATGGTCCCTCGCAAACTGGCTCGCGCTACCCGCGAGACCAATCTTTACCGAAGATACAACTTGCCTTAAAAGCAAGGAAAAGCTAGCGTGTGATTTTCCACGCGAGGCTATTACTGAGCCTAGCGAGAGACGCGAAGCCAGTAAGGGTTGCGCTAGTCGCAGAATACCCAATACTCGCGAGTTAAGCGAGTATAAAAATTCTTCAAAGCCAGCGTGTGATTTTCCATGCGAGGCTATTACTGAGCCTAGCGAGAGACGCGAAGCCAGTAAGGGTTGCGCTAGTCGCAGAATACCCGACACTCGTGAGTTACGCGAGTATAAAAATTCTTCAAAGCCAGCGTGTGATTCTCCATGCGAGGCTATTGCTGAGCCTAGCGAGAGGCGCGAAGCAAGCAAGATTTGCGCTAGTCGCAAAATACTTAACACTCGCGAGAGACGCGAGTATAAAAATTCTTTAAAGCCAGCGTGTGATTCTCCACGCGAGGCTGATACTGAGCCAAGCGAGAGACGCGAGGTCAGTACTGATTGCGAGAAAGCAAGACTTATGACACTCGTAAGAGACGCGAGTATAAAAATTCTTTGAAGCAAGTGTGTGATATTCCACGCAAAGCTGATACTGAGCCAAGCGAGAAACGCGAGGTCAGTAATATTTGCAATAAACGCAAGACTTCTGATACCCGCGAGGAAATTCGAGGATGATTGACAAATAGTTGTCAGTCGTAAAAATCGTGCTAGGCTCGAAGTTATGATCTGCGTTAATCGCAAAGATAAGCCAGCGTGCAAGAACTTCCCTTCACGCGGGGCTACTATTCCAGAAGCTAAATTTCTGAAGACACGCCAAGCCAGCGAGAAACGCGAGGCTAATGTGGCAAAACATGGAGCTATTCTTCAGACTCGCGATATAAAACGCGAGGCTACTTCTAAGCCCCGCGAGGATCAATCCGACTGCATAACCAGGGCTGATCATTCAAAGAAGCTTCAGTGGGTCCCTAGACCCGTCCAAAAGTCAGACAGACTTCGTGATTCCATGGTTAAAGATGCTGATCTCAGGGATTATCTCTCCAAGAAGAGAAGCATAGATCAACTTCAAAATGAACCTGTTTGTCACTGTCAGCAGCTCATGACGGCAGTGTCTGCTGTAATGGACAACTGTGGTTGCATCAAGAGCAGAATATCTGTGTTTGATCGATTGACCGAGTCAGACAAAAACCCTACAAAGAAACCAAAGACTGCTTCCCTAAAGCACTGGAGAGCCGTAACCTCCAACATGGTGGGAAAAGGAAAGAAAATTATAGAAACGGATGATGATTCGGAATCGAGCGATGAAGAACCTCCTCACGTCACTCGACTTAAATCAGGAGCCGTTCCGCCTCGAAACTACAAGAGGCTTGTGAAGGGTTCTTACGACGAGGACAACGATAACTCCGCTATACCCTCGCCTCCATCCTCTACATCGTCTCGGCTACAAAAGTCAGCATCGCATATGGCAGATAAGTCTGACGATATCAATCAGAGATTTGAAGCTCAAGAAAAGATGATTCGAGAGCAGCAAAAAATGATTGAAGATCTTAAGATGATGCTCTCAAAGTTTGTTGAGAGTAATGCTAGAAAGGGCAAAGAAACTCTGAATGAAGAAGAACAGGAAGAGAAAGCCCACTCAATGCATGAGGATGACGATAGATTTTCTTCCCATGACCCGCATGGGGAAAAGATAGAAAAGCTACAGAATCAACTCGAAGTTTTAATGCATAAGAAGGAGTTGAAAGATTCAGAGATCTCAAGACCGTATCCTCCTGAATGGGATACGATACCATACCCATAGAAGTATAAGCCGCTCAAGTTAGAGCCATACGACGGGAAGGGATCGCCCAGTAGCATATATATTACTTCCTGTCCCAAGCAGGACATTTAATGGGTAATGACCCCATCATGACCAAAGTGTTCGCAAGTACTTTGCGAGGGCCTGCCTTTACTTGGTTCATGCAGCTGCCCCCAGGTACTATTAATACCTAGTTAGATGTAGAGAAATTATTTCTCTCACGTTTCTTTGAGGATGACACCGAGATTACGGTTCATTCCCTCCTTGCAACTAGACAAGGAGAACAAGAAACGGTTAAAGATTTCATAAAAAGGTTCCGGGAGAAGTCCGTACATTGCAAACATGGAATGATCCAGGAAACTCTAGTCGAGACCTGTCAACACAATCTTAAGACCAATGTGCTCCTCAAAATGGGGGCCGTAGAGTCTAAGACGTGGAAGGACCTGCTCAAACAAGGAGAGTAAGCTGAAGACTTGATTCGCCGAGTTGAAGAGTCCTGCGGGTCAAGAAGTGCTGGGGGTAGTAAGTCATATACCCAAAATAACAGCAATAAGAATAAAAGGAAAGCAATGATGTCGTCAGAAACTGCTCCTCAGAAAACCAGTCCTCCGCCAGAGCCGAAGCCTCAAAGTCAGCGAGGATCAAGGCAAATTAGACCGCAGAAAGAAATGAATTACACTTTCAAGGCGGAACAGATGCCTGTCCTCTTTCACCTGCTCCAAAAGAAGGGAATGCTGAAACTTCCGGAGAACAGGAAGCCAGGAGACGGTGGCAAGACCAATGATCCTAATTACTGTTTTTATCACCGGAATGTTGGGCACCCAACTAGAGATTGTTACCCTCTTAAGAACAGAATCCAAGCACTAATAGAAGCTGGAGTTCTGACGCTTAAGGAAGAGTAGAACAAGGTCACTGCCAATATGACAACCATAGTGGTTGGAACC
This sequence comes from Dracaena cambodiana, assembly GCA_036321105.1. NCBI lineage: Eukaryota > Viridiplantae > Streptophyta > Magnoliopsida > Asparagales > Asparagaceae > Dracaena > Dracaena cambodiana. The sequence continues at coordinate 13,319,722 of JAYEPQ010000006.1, read as the reverse complement.
CACGAGTTCCCCACAGGAGTGACCCCAATCCCAAAAGGTAAGATGGTCACGAAGAACCTCGATCCCCACATGAAAGCTCAAGAAGGACTTGTCCCCATAACAACCCAAAAGGGGGAAGTTATGTGGGTTCACCCTGATTTGCTGGAAGATGAACAATGGATTACTTCAAGAGGTCAAGAGAAGAAGCGGACTGTTAATGCCATTTCTGTAGATATAAAGGAAGAATATATAGCTTCGGGAGCCTTCACAGATTCTGAAGAAGAACCCAAAACTATGGCCACTCACCAAGATGGGGCAGGCCCTTCCGGTACTCGATCCGGGAAGACATATCTTAAGGATTACACTAGAGTAGATCCAAAAGACATCTATGCAGAACTCGCAAAGCCTGCAAAGCAGAAAGGACTTCGTTTCCAGAAGAATCCTATTCGAGAGGAAGGAGCCAGTGAGACTACCTTCAAGTTTGACATAATTGCTCAGTTGGCGAATATCCCAGCACGAGTAACGCTTTACGCATTGTTGAGATTATCAAAATCAACACGTGAAGCTCTAAGAGAGGCCTTGGCAGACTCTGAGTCATTCTTAGCTCAGATAGTCGAGCCGGCCGACGAAGAACAGGACTCTTGCCCCCGCTGTCACCAAGTGAGGAGGCATGTCCCACAAATCATCTTCTCTCCAGAAGACATGCAGGTGAGAAATATAAAGCATAACAGGACTTTATATTTCACCGGATATGTCGGATCCACAAAAGTGGACCGAATTCAGATTGATCCGGGTTCTGCACTAAGTGTCGTACCCAGAAGGTTGATGCAGCTGTTAGGAATCTCCCTCCATCGCCTGACACCAACCAACACAATGAAATACGGGTTCAACGCTAATAATAGCCGTCCCCTTGGGAAAATCCGACTCCGATGTCAAATCGGGGATTTGAGGACAGAAGCTACATGCTACGTCATCGATGCAGACACCTCCTCCAACATTCTGTTGGGGCGGCCGTGGATCCATGCTCACATGATAGTCCCGTCGACCCTCTACCAATGCATGAAATATTGCGATCAGGAAGGAGAGGTCCGGACACTAATTGCCGACAAGCAATCATTCAAAAGATTGGAGAATCACTTCCGGGATGCTGCACTCTATAAGCCAGCCCATGAAGCCTCCAATGACAATCTTAGCAAGTCTCCAAAGCCCGACGACAGTGGCAACGAAACCGACACTGAGCACGAGCTTCCTGGAGAAGAAGATGGGGGTGATTACGAAATCAACCCTCACCTAGATTTTAGTTTAAGTCTTGATAATATAGTGGATGTAATAGAAAGTGAATGGGTTATTAATGAAGACATAAAATTAGTCTACGAGCATGCTGTAGCTACTGAATCTGAACCCTCTTGTACTTCCACTGAAGTGGATGACCTATCCGAACTTGAAGTTCTGGCGGCATATCATTTGCCACTTAAGTCATCCCTCCTCTCTCAGTCTAAAATAGTTAGGGAAAAATGTCACTACGTCGAAGTACCTTCCCAACAAAAGTTCCAAAAGCCGATCATGTTTGGCAGGATAATTACGTCACCTCGGCAAAGGCAAAACAGTGAAAGTGATGAACAAACGTCACCTCAATTTCACTTGTATGAATAGAAATCCCGACAAATGATGGAGAAAATGGGATATAATTTTATCCAGAAGCCGGGATTAAACTTTGGAAAAGGGCGACGGAATCTCATACCCTCATTTAGACCGAGAGGAAAGAGCCCTGATTATTATCAAAAGACCCGCAGGGGGTTGGGTTATGTATCTACTCCACCCTCATCACCATTGAAAGATGAAGAGAGTTCTTCGGCCAAAGAAGAAATATCTTCACCCGACCATGATTCGGATATAAGTACCGGTGCTTGGTTTCAATCTTTGACAGCCAATATGGTTTCAGCCGCGCCAGAAAGCGACGAGGAACCAATTGACGTTGAAGATGATGCTTGGGCTAGGCATATGGATACTCTCTGGGATATCCGCTTTGAACAGCTTGACCCGCCCACAGAAGACAAATTAATACAAGTTAACATGGGAACGGAAGAAAATCCGAAACCCATCTTCATAAGCGACACTAATTCCTTTAGAAAAGGAGGAACTTATATCTCTTATCAAAGAGTATATAGATGTGTTCGCATGGAGTTATAAAGATATGCCTGGGCTTGACCCTCAAATTGCCACACACCAGTTAAATATTAACGAAGACGCTAAGCCTGTCAAACAACAGCAAAGGCGTTTTCGACCGGAACTGATGGAGACGATAGTTGCTGAAGTCAACAAGCTTATACAATCCGGATTCATCCGTGAGGAACAACACCCAGATTGTGGCTAACATAGTGCCAGTTCGCAAAAAGAATGGCAAAATTCGGATATGCATCGATTTTCGAGATCTGAACACTGCATGTCCCAAGGATGAATTTCCACTCCCCATCACCGATGTGATGATTGATAATACTTGCGGTTATGAGAGGATATCTTTTATGGATGGCTTCTCAGGTTATAACCAAATTAAAATGCACCCGGATGATGAAAAGCATACAGCTTTCAGAACGCCGCTGGGGGTATACTGTTATACGGTGATGCCATTCGGATTAAAAAACGCAGGTGCCACCTACCAACGCGCAATGAGTGTCATATTCAAAGAACACCTGCGCAGAACAGTGGAGTGTTATGTGGATGACTTAGCAGTTAAAAGCAAAAACAAAGAAGATCATCTTCATGATTTAAGAGTGGTCTTCGATCTTATGAGGAAACATCATCTAAAGATGAATCCTACTAAGTCGTTCATGGGGGTATCCAGCGGGAAATTTCTTGGGTTCATAATCACCTCAAAAGAAATTTTTCTCGACCCTGAAAAGGTAAAAGCGATCAGCGAGATGCCACCTTCCCGCAATCTTAAAGAGTTGAGGGGGTTACAAGGAAAGCTCGCCTATATTCGACGCTTCATCTCCAACCTATCTGGACGATGCCAGCCGTTCTCAAAACTTATGAAAAAGGGAGTGTCTTTCATATGGGATGAGGCATGTCAGCAGGCATTTGATGACCTCAAGAAGTACCTTACTAAGCCTCCTGTACCAATGGCACCAGCCCCTGGGCAGCCCTTCCTTATATATGTAAGGGCCATGGATAATGCTTTAGGAGCATTACTTGCTCAATATAATGAGCACGGCCATGAACATGCCCTCTATTATTTAAGCAGAATAATGATTGGGGCTGAACAGCGGTACACCCCGATTGAAAAGGAATGTTTAGCCCTAGTGTTTGCTGTTTAGAAAATGCGACACTACCTTTCGGGGCAAACAATTCATATAATATCACGGGTTAACCTCTTGAAGATTTTGATGACCAAACCGGGATCCTTAAATGGCCGATTGGCAAAATTGGCGCTCTTACTATCGCCCTATGACATACATTTTGTCCCTCAAAAGGCTATGAAGGGACATGCAATCGCCGATTTCCTTGCATACCATCCAATTTGGTCCAAATTAAAGCAGACATCAGAAGTCAATACAGTTATCAGAGAACAACCTTGGCAAATGTTCTTTGATGGTGCCGCGAGACGATCTGCTGCTGGAGTGGGGGTTGTGCTTATATCCCCACATAAACATATATTGCCTAACGGTTACTCATTAACAGAACCGTGCACGAATAATGTAGCGGAATACAATGCGCTCATTATCGGCTTAAAAATAACTCTGCAGCTGGGGGTGAACCATCTAGAGACATATGGAGACTCTAAGCTCATTGTCAATCAGATGACAGGTGAGTATGAAGTCAGACATGAAGCTCTCATACCCTATCATCAGCTAGCTATTGAGCTAGCAGGATATTTTGAACAATTTTACATATACCACATATCTCGAAATGAGAACGTCTATGCAGATGCTCTTGCCGCATTAGCCACAACACTGGCAATCCCGCCAGGTGAAGCTAAAAGCATCACCATCGGTAGCAGAGAACTCCTCCACCCAGATGCGGTGTCTCAAGCCGAAGAGGTATGCCAGATAGGCTTAAAGTTAGAGCCCCGTGATTGGCTATTTCCGTTTGTGGATTATGCTTTACATGGGATGTTACCAGAAGATCCAAAGGAAGCCACCTCGATAAAGAGGAAGGCTCAGAAATTTTATTATGACCATAAACTTCAGACTTTATATAGAAAGTCAAGAGATGGTCTGCTGCTACGCTGCATATCAAAAGCAGAAGCAGAAGAAGTGCTGAGAGAAACGCATGATGGAATATGTGGAGCTCATCAGCCCGGTCTAAAACTCGGAGACCGTATAAGAAGGCTAGGGTACTACTGGCCGAATATGATCATGGAAGCAATGGCATATGCTAAACGATGCCATACATGCCAAGTTCATGCCAATTTTATCTACCAACCCCCAGAATACTTGCACAATACTGTCGCTAGTTGGCCGTTTGAGGCCTGGGGAATGGACATTGTGGGGCCAATAACTCCCCCGTCATCCAAAGGACATCGGTTTATTCTTGCAATAACCGATTATTTTTCAAAGTGGGCTGAAACCGTGCCCATGAAAGATGTGAAAACGACAGATGTGATCAAGTTTATTAAGCATCATGTCATTTACCGATTTGGCGTCCCTCGACGGATCATTCATGATAATGGTCTGCAATTCATTAGTCAGGGATTCTCCAGATTCTACAATAAGTTCAGAATCAAAGATATCGCTTCTACACCATATAACCCTGCGGCTAATGGGTTAGCGGAAGCTTTCAACAAGATGATCATCAAACTCCTTCGGAAGTTTGTCTCTTCCAATAAACGAGATTGGGATGAAAAGTTGGGAGAATGTTTGTGGGCTTATCGCACCACCGTTCGCACCCCGACCAAAGCTACCCCGTTCTCTTTAGTTTATGGAAGTGAGACTGTCTTGCCTCTTGAAATCCAGATACCATCATTAAGAGTGGCTTTAGCCACAAAGATGACGACAGAAGAGCGCCATCAGCAAAGATTGCAAGAACTAGAGGCGTTAGATGAAAAACGTCTCAGGGCTCAACAACAAATTGAGTTGTATCAAGCCTGAATATCTCAAACGTTCAATAAGAATGTCAAACCAAGGACCTTTAAGTAAGGAGACTTGGTTCTGGCTGTTAAAAGGCCAATGGTGCTAACCCACAAGACTAAGGGTAAGTTTGAACCAAAGTGGGAAGGACCGTTTATTGTGGAGACAGTATACTCCAGTGGAGCCTATCGCTTAATGAATCAAGATGGCGACAGGATGATGATGCCGATCAATGACAAATTTCTAAAGAAATACTATTCTTAGTATCCCTGGAGATACGCGTCTTCTTTCCTTAGGCATGCGCAGTTTGGCGCCTCTGACCTAAACCTGGTGTGTTTGGTTCTCAAGTTTGAACCACCTCCAGCCTTTTTCTAGGCATGCGCAGTTTGGCGCCTCTGACCTAAACCTGGTGTGTTTGGTTCTCAAGTTTGAACCACCTCCAGTCTTTTCTTAGGCATGCGCAGTTTGACGCCTCTGACCTAAACCTGGTGTGCCAGTTCTCAAGTTTGAACAGTCGCCAATCTTTCTTTTAGGCATGCGCAATTTGGCGCCTCTGACCTAAACCTGGTGTGTTTGGTTCTCAAGTTTGAACCACCTCCAGTCTTTTCTTAGGCATGCGCAGTTTGGCGCCTCTGACCTAAACCTGGTGTGCCAGTTCTCAAGTTTGAACAGTCGCCAATCTTTCTTTTAGGCATGCGCAATTTGGCGCCTCTGACCTAAACCTGGTGTGTTTGGTTCTCAAGTTTGAACCACCTCCAGTCTTTTCTTAGGCATGCGCAGTTTGGCGCCTCTGACCTAAACCTGGTGTGCCAGTTCTCAAGTTTGAATAGCCGCGCATGCGCAGTTTGACGCCTCTGACCTAAACCTGGTGTGTTTGGTGTGCCCAGTTCAAGTTACGCGAGAGAGCCTTGAACCGCCTCCTGTTTGGTTCTCAAGTTTGAACCACCACCAGTCTTTTCTTAGGCATGCACAGTTTGGCGCTTCTGACCTAAAACCTGGTGTACCAGTTCTCAAGTTTGAACAACCGCCAATCTTTCTTTTAGGCATGCGCAGTTTGGCGCCTCTGACCTAAACCTGGTGTGTTTGGTGTGCCCAGTTCAAGTTACACGAGAGAGCATTGAACCGCCTCCTGTTTGGTTCTCAAGTTTGAACCACCACCAGTCTTTTCTTAGGCATGCGCAGTTTGGCGCCTCTGACCTAAAACCTGGTCTGCCAGTTCTCAAGTTTGAACAGCCGCCAATCTTTCTTTTAGGCATGCGTAGTTTAGCGCCTCTGACCTAAAAGGTATGAATTGCCCAACGCCGACTAGGCAATGGGAAGAGAATCAGTTTCTCGCCAACCCATCATACTGAGATAAAAGTATGAATTACCCAACGCCAACTAGGCAATGAGAAGAGAACCAGTTTCTCGCCAACCCATCATACTGGGGTAAAAATATGAACTGTCCAATGCCGACTAGGCAATGGGAGGAGGAAAAGTTTGGCATTCAAGCCCAAACGAAATCCTCGACAACTCACCATGTTGAGGGGAATAACATGGCTAGCCCAACTCAAACGGTAGTTGGTAAAGCCTAATCAAATCCGTTGATAGCTGGGGGTTTGCTAAAAATCCCATAAATCCTGTCATGTTAAATTCTTACCTCTGACAGTATGGTGCGGAAAATTGTGCATAAACGATACAGAGGGATAAATCATTTTGACAACAAGTTATTTGTTGGGCAAGCAAATCTGTTTTGAAGCCGACAAATAAAAAAGTCAAAAGAATCATCTTTATTAAAAGGGTGAAGATACAAGAAGAATTTCGAAGAACCATCAAAGGTTATCTCTCTCCCGTTTACGAAGTTCTTATTACAAGAAAAATGAAAGAATAGAATGAGGAAACTATGGGTCTCCCAGGAGTTTCAATTTATTTATCGTCTCGTCCAAATTTCGACGATGAGATGACTCCACAGTATGTTGAGCCTGTCTACGCAACTCATCGTCATTTATTGCAAGTTGCTGTTGACGAGACTCTTCAATGGCATGGTTCCTGGCCGTCTCCTCCTGCTTGACCTGTTCCTGTTGGAGAAGCAACATTTCCCGCTTTTTGACAGACTCCCCTAATCGGAGTTCATTATCTATCAAGATGGCCCGAGCTCATGCGATCGTCTCCTGGGCTCTAGAGATGGCAGCATGACTCTCCCCAATCTCAGAGTCCACCCTCCTCAGATCTCCGAGAATGGATTCCCAGCTGGCTTCGAGCTCTGTCAGCTCCTGAGACCATCTCTCTTCCTGCTGCCTTAAAGCATTTCTACGCGATGTTGATTCCGCCCGAAGCCGCGCCAGTTCTATCTCAGTGATCGCCCCCACATTCGCCTGACGGAGCGTGTGTAGTGTGGTCACTTGCTCTTCTAAGACTGCAAGGCGGGCCCGGTAAGGAGCTGCTCGATCTCGTCCCCCAACTTCTTCGATATTTTCTAGATAGCGGAATAACATTGGACGTGCGAAGTTGAAGAAATCGTGGCCAGCAAGGACCATCTCGATACATCTCCTTAGTAAACGCATAAAATCAACGACACTGAAGTTGAAAAGTTCTTCAAGAGGATTTGAAGTGTCAATAGACAAAGCAGTTAATGCCAAGGGAGATGTCACGGGCAGAGGAGCAGTGGCTACCGGAGTCGAAGAAGAAGCCCGTCCTTGTACCAGATTCATGATGTGGGGAACCAGTAAAGCCAATGCAGATCTGGTAGAATCAGGAACCTGAGAAGGAGGGTTGCTAATACAAGTCGCCCGGACAGCGCCACCAACAGGAGAAGATGAGGGGGTATCTCCACCAGAAGCTCCTCCGATGGCAGAAGAAGCTTCAAATGAGAACTTCAAATTCTCCTCATCCCCGGCTGGAAGATTGGAAGCTGGAGGATTTACAGGTGTCTCAACAGCCATTATGGTAGAAGACGTTAGAATCGCCGACTGAGGAGCAGAAGGCACACCAACGACTACGGGAAAAGTCGCGTCAGAACAGGTGTTTGGTGTCGGAGATGGCAAGCTGGGAGAAGGAGTAGCTTCTTTTGCTGCGGCCGCGACAATTAACTCTGTCCTATCATCGCTCCCAAGATCGTCAAGTGAGGGAACCGAAGAAGGAACGGAAGGAGGAGTTGTCGCAAAGTGGTCTGCGTTTAGTTCATTTGCAGAACTACTTAGCACGCCCACTGAGCCAGTGGTGCTTGAGTAATCCACTCGCTCCTCAGACCCCCCTTTGGTGGTCGAATGCATCGGCGAGAGGGCGTGGCTAACTGTACCTCAGAAAAGCAAAACAAAGAAAGTTGCATACTAGTACAGAAAAGAAAATAGAAGACGGAGTATAAAATCTGAAAAAGTTATACTAGGGGATACAAGTCCAGTTGTCGGACTTGAAGGCGAAGCCGCTGTCATCTCCAAAAGAATACCCGTCTCATTAACTAATGGTAGCGCTGCGGGTTGTTCAATAGTCTCTACCACTGGAGGAGCTGGAACTTCTCCGGCACTTGGAACCTCAGCAGGCCCAATCTCCCCTACCGGCGCTGGGAGTAGAGCTGAAGCCAATAAGTCTGAAGCTAGTTTGACAGCCACTTCTTGGGGGGCTATCAAAGTTTCCTGGGCCAACTTCTGGTTCTTACCAGGCTTTTTCTTTAAAGCACCTTGGCGTTTGAGAGTTGGACTACAGGGTTGAATAACAACAGGTTGGGGAGCACCTCCAGCCCCAGTATTATCATCATCATTATCGTCATCATCGTCGGACTCGCTGGCGCCTGAAGGCTCAGCCGCGGCGCCAAGGAATTCTTCCATTCCTTTTATTCTCACTCTAGAAGCACCCTGGCGGCTAATATAGAAGGCCTCGATCTCCTTGCAACAACTGCGGTTGGAAGAGAAGCCGGGCACATCAGCATTTGCAATGCTGAACCATGTGCAGAAGCTGAGGGTCATTGCCAGTTCTGGCGACTTCTAGGGTAAGGTGAATTCAGTTTCGATTCCGCCCGCCGCAAAATGGAACCAGCCATGGGCACCTTCGTATAAGTTCCCCTCGTAAGCAAGATTCTTGTTCGGATTACCCATGAAGAGTTGAGAGTATCCGAATTGGCGAGCAAAGCGACTTGGGATGTACGGTTCAATTAGACATTTGATATCTTGACGATATACCAAGTGTCCGGGACGGATGTTGAGGAGCCACCAGAACGCTCCCGCAAATAAAACAGTAAAATTATCTGTTCCCACAGCATCCTTTAGTCTCGACCCATATCCTCCGACGGGAAAGTCAAGGAAACACCGAAAGATCTCATAGTTCTGAAAGCTACGAAGAGTCTTCCGAATTTGGGACATATAATTGTGCTTCCATGAAGAGCGTTCATACAGTTCCACAAAGAAGCACTTCTCACCCGAACGACGTTCAGCCGCACTCATCAAGGAGGGGCAATGTAAAACGAGCCACGCCATCAGATAAGTATAAGGAAGCTCCACCCTAGGGTTTGGAGTCTTCGGCTGGGCAGTCTCCTTCGATTTGCCCTTTCCTTTCCCCTTGACCTTATCAGCGGGGAGAAAATTATGACAGAGTGTCCGCAATCCATGTTGCAGATTGCACACCATAGCAGGAAGAAGTCCAAGGGGATGGCCATGTGCGAGAAGAACCGCTGGATATACCACGGTCATTGCGATTGCTTCCTTGGGCAATGATGGCACAACGCATCTCTTCAACCACATTATCAAAAACCCGGCGATGAGACCTCTGTTGGAGACCGAAAACTGGGCTTGATAATGGTAGCTCTTAAATGAAGTGCCAGGACCGTATCCATTCTCATTGGAGTCAGTGGTATAATATAATAAGTAACGACCCCGGGCTATACGTTGATCGATCTCTGAGATAGGGATAGGAGGATGGCCATGGATAGTTGTCGAGCTATCCTTAGAATTCAAGTTGGCAAAAAGGTATTCGGCCCATTTCTTGTGACCGATACCATGATTACGCGCACCTGCCAGGTCAGCACAAATACGATAATGGCACATCATCTCCCAGTATGTGGCATAGACACGTTCATCCTTAACCATTAATATGTTTAACTCCTCAGTGGAAGGGATGTATTCTTCATAGGGGACTTCACCCATGGAAAGCCCGGAAACCTCAAACATCTCGTGAAGAGCAAACCCTAGCTCACCCACTGGTGTAAAGAGAGTGCAGGTCTTGGGGTTGTACATCTCCAAGAGGCAGAAGAAATGATAAGCACTCTGGGGGAACCCAAACTGGACATTCCTGATGACTTTATATAAGCCGATATCCTTTAAGATGGGCTCGTGGGAATCCAACATGTATTGAACAAGGCGGGCCCACCACATATTACTAGAGGAATAAACCCAGCCAGGCATCCTAAAGTCGCTAGCAGGGTACTGACCATTCTTCGCCAAGAACTCATTTAAGAAAGTTCGTGCGCGGGATGGGACTTCTCCTACTGGAAGCTCCTTACCAAATCGGCCTGGAAGCAAGCCAGTAATGCATCTGGGGGGACCATCTTGATAAACCCCTTGTGCACCAAATTTGCCCGTTGGGACACCATCTTGCTCTTGAGTTAGTCCCCACTTTAATTCCCGAGGCATCGCCAGCCTCTGAAGATAGACCAGGGGATAGCTACGATCCATTTTAGGCAGAAACATCAGCATTTCGCCTGAGTTATATAACCAAACGCACTCCTCTTCAAAAAGGATCTCATCTGATTGATCCATCTGGTCTCCAAAGAGGAAGGCGGGTTTCTCCATCGCCTCTCTATTCAAAGTTTCGAAGGCTGCATCAGTTATAATTTCTCGTGCAGTAGTGGGGTGATGCTTGATCAACTTCTCCTTGCGCTCCTTCGGGTCTGGCTTATATGAAGCCAAGATAGTGGTGAAGCGAAATTGGCCTGAAGGATCAGAACCCCTAGCAAAGCCGAAGTAGTTTTTGTGGGGAAGAGCCTCCATCGAATACCCTACTGCAAAAAGAAGCACCAGAGTTAGAGAAGTTTCTATAAGACAGAAAAATTCTCTAAGTAGGGATGCGCGAAGCTAAAAATTAGAACGCGCGAAGCTAAGAATAGCGCCGCGCGAAGCTAAAGATTAGACCGCGCAGAAGTCAAAATAGCCTCGCGTTTCGGCGCGACTGCTACTTAAAATAGCCTCGCGTTTCAGCGCGACTGCTACTTAAAATAGCCTCGCGTTTCAACGCGACTGCTACTTAAAATAGCCTCGCGTTTCAGTGCGACTGCTACTTAAAATAGCCTCGCGCTTCAACGCGACTGCTACATCAGATAGCCCAGCACTTCAAAACGCGAGGATGACGCGATAACTTCGCGTAAGAAGAAAGTCAGAGACTTTTCTTCTTCTCCAAGCCTTACAGCAAGAGTACGGCGATCTCGCCGGTAAAAGAGTTGATTAATCAGTTAAAATTAAGCCAAATCACTCTAGAAATGTTCTAAAGAGTCTCGATGGAGAGATTCTTACCTCCGATAGGCGAAATGTCGGCTGGCGTGTCGCTGCCATGGCCGCCGCCACCACTGCTTGTGCCAGTCGCCGATGATGGAGCCGCGCGAGAAGTAGCACAAGTTTTGGGTGCCATTGCTGAGGAGAATAGAATGGAAGTTGGGAGAAAACTCGGTCGGAAAAAGCTCGGGTCGCCTGAACTACAATCGCCTGAATCTCTAAGTCTCTGGAAAATTCTCGAGTAGAGTGAGAAGGATAAGAAATAGAGATTTCATTTAAAATGAAAGAAACCGCCTCTTGGAGTTCGGCACGGATTTCGGAGAAAATGACTGGTCAGTTACTCTCCAAAACGCGAAGTCAATTAGCCTCGCGTGATGATGGAAAACGCGAAGTTATTAACTTCTCACAATTGTTCAAAACGCGAGGATAATCCGATGTCCTAGCTTCGCGTTCTTATGAAAAACTTAGACTTTTGGTGAGTGCAATTAGGCGCTTCCATCTAAGTTAAAATGATCCTTATCCGATCATTTGGGTATTAGTAATCTAAGTTACGCAGAAGAGCCTTAGACTATTTTACCAAAATTATTGACCATCTGTTTGTTGAGTAAGCAAAATTATTGAAGCCAACAGATAGAGAGGAAAATAATTTGCCCTTTATTGATAAAAAAAAAAGATTAAAAAGAGGGAGTTATAGCTCTCCCAAAAAGCTTTTACAATCAATAACCGAACAGTAAGACTTCTCTACGGGGTGTTGAAGCTCAGTTCCCTGGTTCATATGCAAAAGATCTCCTCTGCAAATGCCAATTTGGATCTGTCATTTGAAATGAAGCACGAGAGGAAAGGGAAGTGCTACAATGAAGCACAAGCTGAACTGCAAGTGCTGCATTGAAGCACAAGCTGAACTGCAAGTGCTGCAATTCCTTACTTGAGCTTACGGCTCCTTCAAGAGTTTATCTCTCGGAGCCAGAGCTTAAAACCTGCAACTATATTGTAAAGCATATGCTTCTGGCTTCCTTAGAGTTACTTTTGCTGATGAAGATCGATGGACCCGCATATACTCGTCTTCAAAAATGATTAGACTTACTGCAAAAGGAACAGAGTTTCTAAAAGTGTGAAAACGCGAAGCTAAACTAACTCCGCGTGCAGTTGAAGAAATAGCCTCGCGCTTTAAACGCATAGGATGACGTGATAACTTCGCGTAAAGGAATGATAGAGTTTCTCTCTGCTGTTTCCTTCTCTTTCATAGCCTCGCAATTCCTCGCGACTGCTAATCAAAGATAGCCTCGCAATTTATCACGACTGCTAATCAAAGATAGCCTCGCAATTCATCGCGACTGCTAATCAAAGATAGCCTCGCAGATTCATCGAGACTGCTAGTCAGATAAACCCGGCGTTTCAAGCGCAGGGATGACGAGATAACTTCGCGTAGAAAAAGAACAGAGTTCCTCTCTGCCTTCTCCTTCTTCTCCAAGCCTTACGACCGGAGAACGGCGATCTCGCTGGTAAAGTAAACAATTGGCCGGATTAAACCAAGCCAAAACATCTCAAGATGGTTCTTAGAAGCCCAAGAGTTAAGGTTTTTACCTTCAGAAGACGCTGCATAGACTGGTTCGCCGTCGCATCTACTTTCACGGCCGCTGCCATTAACGCCGGCCAACGTGCGTCTAGCCAAACTCCTCTGAAATGACATCCTAGTGATGAAAATCTATGGAGAGTTAAAGGGAAATCAATTGAAGATCGCTCGTTGACATCGCTCACTCGGTTGAAGGGGTTGAGAACTCTTCAAAATCTCCGAATGAAGAAGAAGATGAGCCGAGAAGCTCTATTTAAACAGAATTTCCGTCGCTTGGTATTAGGCGCAGAAATTCAGAGTAATGAATGAAGCAATTACTCATTTCCCTGAAAAAAGTGAAGCTGATTAGCTCCGCGTAAGTGAGTAATAACGCGGGATAAACTTGGTATTCTAACTCCGCGTTTCAGTTTAAAAGATCCAAAGTATTTCAAAATCTGCTAAGTTCTAAGCCATTTTGAAAACTTTGGAGGGGGTTCTGTTGGCAGTGAAAATTTCTAAGATAAAAGGATTTTCACAACAGAACGCGGAGCCAATTCAGTAGCCCCGCGTTTGGTTATATTAACCTTGCGTTTGAACAAAACGCGGAGATGTTTAATAGCTCCGCGTTGATTCCACAGTCTGGCTAGTATTAGCATCGCGTTTGAGTGAAACACGGATATGATCAATAGCTCCGCGTTAGCTCCGCGTCTTGGTTATTTAGCGCCGCGTTTTGATGCGATTAAAGCTTCGCGTGAGCAGATAACCAGAATCTCAAATTGATTGAGATTATGATTTTGGGCTTCTCCAAATACCCGAATCAAGTCTAATCAGAATTCTATCAAAACTAAGATATTTGATTGCAATCCTTGATGAATACGAGTTCTATTTAGATAGAAACTCTTGCATTAACCTGGGGCTATAAATACCTTCATGGTGAAACCCTAGGGATTTTTTTTTCGACAATTGTCTTCTTTTTGAATCCTTTGGCAATTCAAGTACGCGAGAGAGCCTTGAAGTCAGGGGTATTCTTCTTCTTCCTTTCGGTTATTAGAGAATTCAAGTTACGCACAGAGCCTTGAGTTCGGGAAAGACCGGAGAAGATCGTCTACAGTCGGCCGTTATCTTCAAGAGAGAAGAGCTCGATGTTCGATCGTCCAAAAGAACTACTATAGATCCCATCGCCACTGATCCCATGATTATTTTGTAAAAGAGAGAGATTGACATATAAAATCCTCTCGTTTGTTCTTTTTTTATCTTGTTCACTTTCATTGTAATTCAAGCTTATTCAATGGGAGGAAGCAAAGGAACTTTTGCAGCGAATATCTAGTACAACTTCATTAGTCAAGTCTTATTCCCTATCTTCTGCGTCGTACCAATCCTTCAAGCAGACACACATCTCCAATGTGTCCGACGCCATTGAGGTTTTTAAGTCCGTGAGCACTCTACCACCTGCGCTAAAAGCTGACTCCGATGTTACAGTAGACACCGGAGGTGTTAGTAGATCACGGGCCATGTTGGAAAGCACGGGATATGTTTTTTCCTGTGATTTCCACCATGCTAAAATATCAAAGGATTCATAATTTTCAGAGGATGCGTTATCTTCATAGTTAGCTCTCTCTAAATAATAATATAATTTATTAAAATTTGTACTAGTTTGTCTTACCTTTTTTCTATGAAATACAGATGATATTATTGGATTACAAATTTTCCTAGTAGATGGTTCTTTTGTAGTTTGTATTGTCACACCATATATATCTTCATATATTTTACACATAATATCTGAACATGTTTTAATATCATTAACTAAATCCCTCACATTATTTTCATAAGACATATTTGTATAAAATAAATTTATTAATATTTCAAGTCCATCTAACTTGCAACGGGGATCCACAACAGTTGCAAAATATAATAAGTATGGAAATTCTTTAAAATATTTATTAAATTTACTTTCCATAGGTTGAACAATAATTTCAAGTATAGGGTGATTTCTACATTCATTAAAAACCGAACTAATTTCGGTTAGATAATATAATGCTATGTGTGTAATTGGGTAATAAGTTCCTGACAGTGCTCTAGTGGCAATTTCAAATTTGCCTAAAAACTTAGAAATGCAATGTAACTGGTGCCATTCATTATTATCTAAACTATACATTGGTGACTCCATTTCATTAAAAGTATTTATTACATTTTTATACTGAATAGCTATGTTTAACATTTTATATGTAGAATTCCATCTTGTTCTAACATCTATAGGAACAATTCTAGGTGATATTTTTAGATTTTTACATATTTGTTTAAATACTTGTCTTCTTGGCCCACTATCTTTAATAAAAATGAATGTATACCTAAGTTTTATTAGTAAATCATTTACTGTTTTTAATCCATCTTGAACGCATAAGTTTAGTATGTGGCAAATACACCTAACGTGGAATAATTTTCCATCTAGAATTGGTTTTGTAATATTTTTAAGAATTCTAATTGACGCCGTATTTTCAGAAGTATTATCCAAAGAAATGGTAAATATTTTTTTTTCTATCCAAAAGCTGAAAAAACACTTAGAAGGGATTGTGAGAAATTATGTGCATTATGATGAAATTCAAATACCCTAAACCCTATTATTCTTTTCTGTATGCACTATTCTTGATCTATATAGTGTGCCGTTACGCATAAATAATTAGTCATATTTTTAGCTTCCCAACAATCTGTAGTTATAACAACTCTAAAAATTAAATAAGTAAAAATAGCTATTAATGTGTCCCTCTGCTCTTTATATAATTTGAACATGTCGGATGTACATGTTGAACGTGAATTTTTTTATATTCATCAGTAAATGCTGATTTACAAATCTTTCAAATTTGCGATTTTCCGAAAAAATAAATGGTTGTTCGTCATGTATTATAAATCTTGCTAAATGTTCTCTTGTTTTAATTGTATCATATTTACGTATACCTAATGATGCACCAAATTTGCTTATTTGTGTTTTGAT
This sequence comes from Dracaena cambodiana, assembly GCA_036321105.1. Taxonomy (NCBI): domain Eukaryota; kingdom Viridiplantae; phylum Streptophyta; class Magnoliopsida; order Asparagales; family Asparagaceae; genus Dracaena; species Dracaena cambodiana. The sequence continues at coordinate 13,303,681 of JAYEPQ010000006.1, read as the reverse complement.
GTGGTACATTTGGTGGGTGAGTTTTTTCTAGGTGTCTTTTAAGATGACCTGTTCCGATACCTAAAGGAAACGAATAAATTTTATGACAGTATTTACACTTAGTTTTCCTAACACTATTTTCTATTATTTTTTCAAAATATTTCCATATGTCCGATCTAGTAGCCCTAGTAGATGTGGTAGTTTGTGTTTCGGGTATGATTGTATCAGTTGGTTCTTTCTCAGATACAAAAAATGGTACTTGAGGAGATTGTTCTAAGGGTTGACATAGATTTTGATATTCTTCATCAGTTAAAAAAAGAGTAAAAGAACCCGTGGTTTGAGACAAGAAGCGCCAGACGAGTTTGGATCCATTTTAATAAAATCCCAAAAAAAACAAATTAAAATTCTCAAAAAAACTTTAAATTATAAATACCTGTTAACCAGTGAACTATTTGGGAGAGAGAGTGAAATATCTAGCTAGAGAGATGAAGCTGGAAACCGAAATAGCGAAGAAAACCTTGCTTCAATGAGAAAACTTGCTTGGATCTTGTTTAGGAGACTTGCTTGCTTGAGACTTCTTGATCACTTGATTGAAACTTGCTACTTGCTTTACTTGAGACTTCTTGAGAATTAAAAATTTTAGAAGATTTTTGAGAATGAATTTGGTTGTATAAGATGATGAATGGTAATAGAGGAGATAATGAGGTATTTATAGAGAAAGAAAAGTTTTAATTTGCAAAAACAAAATTACAAAACCCTCCCCCAACGGCTATTTTGACAGTTGGGAGGAAAAAATCTGCAATTTAAAATTGCAAGAAATCCCTAACGACTATAAAAATAGCCTTTGGGGGCTATTTGCAAAAAAAATTGCAAAAACCACCCCAAATTTAGCCAACGGTTTTTTTTTAAAAAAATAAAAAATAAAAATCCGTGTCGGGTCGTGCCTGGCACGTGCCAAGCACGGCCCAGCACCGGCGGGCCCGCCGTGCCATCGGCACGGCCGGCCTTGGCTCGGGCACCCGAACCGAGGTGCCGGGCCGTGCCCAACGGGCCGCCCGGCCCAGTAAACAAGTCTAATGGGAATTGTATAAGTTTGTATTCATGTGTTTTTAGGCTTGGTGTATTCGTTTACGATACGTCACCGAATGCTACTCAGTATCTTGAGATGCGGGGGTTACACTCTCCATGGCAATTATGAGGATAAGATCCTTGTGTATCCTCAAATCTCTCTATATTCCCTGAGCTCCCTTTACCACTCTTATTGTGCATTCGAGGCCTCCAACAATAATTATTTGATTCTCTCTCTTTGCATTAGGGATGTTCGCACTTCATTTGCATCCATATGTTGAGCGATTTAAATAAGTTAATGCTCCCATCTTTCAAAATACAATAGGAAAGATTAAGATTATATACTAGCTACAAAGGCGACAAAAAACTTATAGGTACTGTAACATTGAGCCCGTGCTTGCTTAATAAAAGTCAGCTCGTGCTTGTTCGATAGTAAATTGCCACATCTTATATCTATTAAAATCAATAAGAACAAACAAGAACATAAAAATAGTGTAAAATCCTAAAATGGCTCCAATTTTAAGATTCATCCCAAAAAATCTCTGCTTGAACTCTCATACCGAAAAGTTGTAAATCAAGTCATTAACTAAATCAAGTTATAAATAGCATATTATCTCTAATAATTCTAAAATAACTTCAAAAGTTAGAAAATTTCATTATCTACAAGAAAATGGGCTTTTTGTAACGGCAAAAGTCGTCACTGAACGTCTTCAAATTGTCCTTGAAAATATTCAGTGACGAGTTTAGTAACAACTAAGTATTGTAGTTTATGTGGTCATCATTGAAGGTTTTTGTGACGATTTTTTAGTGTTCGTCACTACAAACAGTTTTCAGTGACAACTATGACTTGTCACAAAACACTAACTAGATTGTCACTATAACATTTTTTTTGTGACAACTGATATCGTCACTAGTTAGTATTTGTGACAACAATACTTGTCACTAAAAAGTTATTATATAGTCACTATTACGACTCTTTAGTGACGACTTTCAATATGACTAAACCGTATTTGTGATAATAAAACTTATTAAAGAAAAGTTATTATATAGTTACTGTTATGATTCTTTAGTGACGACGTTTGTCATCACTAAATCGTATTTGTGATAACAATATGTGTCATACAAGACATGACTATTTGTCACTATATGTATATAAAATATTATATAATGACATTAACTAAAAAATTAGTGACAACAAACATTCTCACAAATAAGTAATTATTAGTGACAAGTTTTTAATAGTGCAGATACAAAGTTTGACAGAAATAATGTGATTGCAAGGGCTTTAACATTATCTAATGATGCAATTTCTATAAGATCAGCTCAATAAACGCCAAACACATATGGCACGTATGAGAAGTCCTTTTCATGCTTCTGTGCAAACAATTGATCATGTTCCAATTATCATATATGATTGCAAATTTGCAATATTGATGAAACAGTACCTTTTTAGACATACTAAAGTATAAATGAAGTTCTATATAGAAGGATCAAGGCCAGTAGGCCATGAAAAAGAATTTATATGGCACAGGTAAATCAAATAAGAACTCAACAGTTGGCTTAAATGTCTTGAGACTGCAATTTTAATGCTAGACATCTATGATGTGATTCGGTAGTGAAATCATTATATGGTTGCCAAAAGCCTAAAATATAGAATAAAAAATGCAATTTAACTCATTTCCATAATCATAGAAGGTACAATATTTATAAATAACACTTATATACATGTTCAATCTGTAACTTTATCATGGAGAAAAGATGGGCTATATCTTGATGTCCAGTACCCAATACACAACAGCTTCTACCATATTATTATCAAGTATAAATAAATATTCAACTGATTTTCAATGATTAAATTCAAAGATTTATATAAAATAGCTACTTGGACAAATTATATCATGCAAGAACCACTATAACTTATTTCAGTAACGCATTTTACATGAGAACTACATCTAAAAATTTAACAGTTAAAGTAGAAGGTCTAGATCCTACTTACAAGGTCTAGATCCTACTTACAAACTAGCTCCCTAATCTTTGTAAAAACATCCATAAATGCAATTACGCATATGAAAGATAGCTTGATCTCACGGATCACCACCATCCTAAATAATTGCTTTTACTCTTTTTTTTTATAACCTTTTTGAAGATAAAATCTTCATGCATTCACTTTGATTTTCAAAAAAGATCTCCTTCAACTATGGAAACAAAAGGAAGGGGGAAAAATGTATACCTGGGATGGATCAAATCGAGTGCAAGAATCACAGTTGGATGGATAGGAGCCATCCTTGTTGTTAGGCCTGAGGTCATGAATGCCGAAGTCAGCAGCCGGCTTTCCCGATGAAGGGTAACAGCAACTTTGCTGGGTGTCATAGTATGATCCTGGCCACTATAACCACAACAAAAGTTTATAATCACAAAACTAGAAGAAGAACAAAATCAAAGCAACAAAAACTAGCATAGAAAGGAGTCAGTTACCTGCTGAACAAAGTAGAAGAAATCAAAATCTTGAGCAAAGGATTGGGCTGAGAGGAGGAAAAGAGCCAGAAGAGATGGAAGAGCGGCCGCTGCTCCCTGCGAATCTGAGGGAGAGAGGCCTTGCGGATCGGAGGGAGAATGGGGATCTGAGGGAGAACGGGTATAGGGAGAGCGGATTTTTTTGAGAGAGACCAAACGTGGAAAGGTCGATCAAATATCGCTAAATTTAAGTGGAATTTGTTGTGGTTAGTTAGGTTTTATATAATGATAATAATTACATTTGTATTATAATTATAATTCTATTTGTATTATAATTATAATAGATTGAATATTATTTTATCATAGGATCTGGATAGACGGCTGAGATAGGGTTTAGGTTAAATATATAGATTATATTAAGAATTATAATTCTATTTGTATTCCAATTACAATAAATTAAGGACTTATTTTATCATATAGTATCTGAATAGACAACCGACATAATGTTAGGTTAAATATATATACATTAGGTTAAACAATGTAATTCTATTTATATTATTTTTATAATAGATCAAGGAGTTATTATATCATAGGATATGGATAGATGACCGAGATTAGGTGTAATAAATAAATAAAAAAAAAATTAAAGTCTCCTGATTGTTTTAAGTTGATAATTTTATATAAAAAATTAAAAATAAAAATAAATTTTGTGACAGTATAATCCCTCACAAAAAATTGTAAATGAACATTAAAAATAGTTGTAATTGATTTTCATGTGTTAGCTGCAACTCTATTTCGTTGTAACTTAAAAATTTGTGTATTAGTTATAATATTTAATTTTCGTCATTGAAAACTCATTTTTAGTGACAAGTTTATTTGTTGCTACTAAAATATTTTATGTTTTAATGACAGTATTTAGTTTTCATCACTGAACAATTTGTTTTAGTGACAAGTTCTTAAGTTGTCAAAAAAATAATTTATGTTTTAGTGATGGTATTTAGGTTTCTTCACTAAACACTTAGTTTTAATGACAATTATTGTACTTGTCACAAAAAAAATTTATGTTTTAGTGACGAACTATAGTTTTCTTACTGAATACTCAGTTTTAGCGACGCATTTTTTCATTGTCACAAAAGATATTTATATTTTAGTGAGGACATGAAGTTTCTGTTACTGAATACCCAGTTTTAGTGACATTTTTTTTGTTGTCACAGAAAAAATTTACTTTTCAGTGACGATTTGTGGCCTTCGTTACTGAAAATTATGTTTAGTGACAAATTTTCTTTATTATCACTGAAATATTTAAGTTTTAGCAACAAGTTTTAGTTAGCGTCATTAAAAACTATTTTTTAGTGACAAGTTTTAGTCATTGTCACTAAAACATTTATATTTTAGTAGCAATATTTTGTTCTCATCACTGAAAACTATGTTTTTGTGACAAACTTTTATCGGTTGTCACAAACAATTATGTTTTTATAACAATTATTTATCTCTGTCACTGAAAATACAATATTTGTGATAACATTTAATTTTTGTCACAAATACTCAATTTCAATGACAATTTTAATACTTGTCATTAAGATATCGTCACTAAAAATCTATTTTCTTGTAGTTGTTTTGGATAATTTTCATTACTCTAATTGTGGTTACATGATTTGGAACTTGTTACCCATTGGTCTGGTTATTCAAAAACAAGTCATCTCTACTCTTCCAAGTATACTCTTTCTGTCCAATCTTATTATCCACCTTACTAGCCAACTGTAGTCTTCCTGGTCAACTTGACTAACAAACAAAGCTCTTACTTGCCAAGTCTTCTATTCTAGACGACTTTACTCTTCCTTGCAACTCAACTCACCGCATTTACTCTACTCGCAAAGTCTACTCTACCAACCAAGTTTGCTCTTCCAGTCAATCCTACTCTTTCTATTCTACTCTTTCAAGTCTACTCTTTCTATCCAACACTACTTACCAAGTTTGTCTACTCTTCCAATTAAGTCTACTCGGCTTGACAACTCTACTCTTCTTGGCAAGGTATTATGTGAACACTCAAACGATGCAAGGCACTTGCTATTTGACCACACGACATATAATAATTAAATCTTAAATATGACAAAACACCATATTATGGCATAACATAGATTGTATGATATTAGTGCATGACATGTTTATATATGATACTTGATACTTAATAATTGATACATGATATGATTAACTACAGACATGATATATAGTAAACATCATAAATGGGACATGGCAACAGAATATGAATATGGAATTATATGGTTTAGGAATAAACGTGTACAGGATCTAGAATTGAAACGATAAATAATTCTCAATTTCTAGATAATAGACATGTACATGTTCAAGACATGGATATGTCATAATGTCCAAATAAATCATATGTATTATGTATCTTTGTTATGGGATATGGAGAAATTACATGATGGATAAGAACCTTATCATGTAAGGATCTAGGTTGACATTTCTAATTTGGTGCTAAGAACTTATACTATAGTCACCGTGTGTATACGATAATTAAGTTTTTATAATGGATAAGGTCCATTATTGTTTCACATTACGGGGTTCGTCTAGCAGCACTTAGCAATGCATCATGGTTCTACACTATGGGTCTTGATTGGATCCCTGACATGTATGAGTACTTATACAATACTGGGAATAATATATCATCTTATACATCATTTGAGTTTCAAATATCTAACATGTGACATGACTTAGATTTATTTATTTCTACATGTTATTCACAGCTACTTGCACAAGATTTATATATGGTCTTATGCTTCACATTTTCTTGATGTATGCTAGCACGACTATATGGTCTTATGCTTCACATTTTCTTGATGTATGCTAGCACGACTAACACTGGAATAAGAATGTTCCTCACACAAGAATGTTCCTCGCACATACTCTAGAACTATGGTAGTATGCTTTATTCTCTTTTATGTGTTACTTATTGAGTTTCATTCCCTAGGTCCCAAAATCCATGTTACAAGAATACGAACGGAAGCCAACACCAACCAAAAATCCCTACTTCATTGATCTGGTGTAATGATAGTGAAGGGTGGGATGAATGTGACCTCTTATATATAGCTTTGTATTTTCTTTGGCCCAACACTATTCTTTCTTTTGATTTCTTTATTGTATATAACTAGAATAATATGTCATGTAATCAACTTGAAGTTTATATTTGATATCTTTTCAGTTCAAGACATATTATTTATTCATTAAATATGATAATTATGATTATTTTATGATCCTATACCTTTTGGGTAGTCCACTATAATTTTAAGTAATGCCTTTTATTTGGAAAGCAACTGAAAAATAGAGCATCACATGATGAAATTAGAATCAGATTTAGGTTGGAAAGCATAACACTACTGCCATATAAGATAGCGTCTATATCCATATCTTGATAACTATACATTGATCTTGGACCTCTAGCTTATCTAGAGTCATGTTTATCCTGCCTCATCCTAATTGTTTCAAATTCCTAACATTATTTACTATCTGATTCGTTGCAGAACAATGATGACACGTACTCTACGAGCATAAGTCCATGGGATGAGGCTAGTAAGCTCAGGAATTTGGTACAAGGGGTAGCTTAGTTGCAGCAGATCACAATGATGCTGGTGGAGTAGATGCTACAATCTAAAGAGCTAGAGGAGACCAGGATAGTATTTATTTTCCGAAGGCTGCAACAATCATTGTTTTAAGGAATTAAAGGTTCTTTGAAAGTTGAATAATGGATAGTAGACATGAAAAGTTTGTTGAGAGTGATAAGGATCCCTAAGGAGAACTAATCGGAGGTTGCATATATCCATCTAAGTGGGGTGGTCAGAACAGGTGGTTGGCCGAAGAGGTAAGACATAAGGACTCTCTCACATGGGAGAACTTCTCTGAGGTATTCTTTTTTAGATTCTTCCATATGTCTGCAAAAACGGGAGATACAAAAGAAGTTCTTGCACATCTAGCAAGCAGGTCTTAGTTGCTTATTGCCTCTAAATTCATACAACTTAGCAGATTCGCTCCATCCCTAGTATCTGAGGAAGAAAATTGAGCTTATCTATTTCAACAAGGACTATGATACAATTTCAAGGAGCATTTAGCATGCCAGACATACATGACCTACTCGGAAGTATTGAAAGCATTATGTCATCTGGAAGAAGTATCCAAAGAAGAGAGACCAACAATATTGGAGATGTCATTTGGTTAAGAGGTAAGTTTTTCAACTAGAATGTTCAGAAGCTTATTAGCAAAGAGATAGATGATACCAAATCGAAATTCGGTGATCTATAACTTCAAACATGTGTTAGGTCATATTCATAATAGAAGAGCCCAAGAGTTGTGCTTGGCATGTAGATCTGTTAGCCATTGACTAAGTGATTATAGTGCAGCAGCAGGCAATAGCTAGATCTCCATTCCAACCAGTAGCTAGACCAACAGCAGCAATACCATCGCCAGTCCAGAACGCTCAGGGACCGAACTAGGGGAAACCTCTAGAGACGCAATAACATGCTTATGCTAGGGTCCAAGGAGAAGCAGGCTGGAGGAAAGGGAAGATCTGCATGGTGGATGTTGAAAAAATAGAGACTTTAAAAGGTGGTGATAGGCAATCTTGTTTAATAGAGTACTTGAATTGTATTATTTAACTCTGGAGCATCACATTATTTTATATATGCACTATTTATTACCCATAATTTCATAAATGGTTTTATTTTATCTACGGCTTGGGACATTAAGACTGAAAATAAATGATGAATAAGGAATGTAGATCATGTCTTTTCATAATTAATGGTAGAGAATTAATTCCAGCCTGTTAGTTATAAATGACGGAGGTTATGATGTTATTCTAGGTATGTATTGGTTAAGTACTTTCCATGCAATTATAGACTGTAGGAAAAGAAGATAATATTTTAGATTTCTAGTAAATTAGAGTACAAGTTTGTTAGTGGAAGTCAACCTTTAAAACTTACAAAGTCTTAGGTATCTGGCACGAAGTCTTTGAGGCCCTGGATATAGGAGAAGGAATTATTCCAATGGTACTAGAATTTTTAGATATGTTTCCTTACGAGATACCAATGTTACCACTAGTAAGGAAAATAGAGTTTACAACTAAAATTGTCCCTAGAGCTGAACCAGTTTTGCAATCTACATTATCGAATGGGTACCATAAAGTTGGTTAATGTCTAGAGGCAAGTAGATGAGCTATCAAAATTAGAATTTATCAGACCTAGTATTTCACTTTGTGGAGCTCCCATATTGTTAATAGGGAAGAAAAAATGAAATTAAAGAGTATGCGTGGATCATGAAGGACTTAACACAATAACTATTAAGAACAAGTACCCATAGGTGAGAATAATCGATCGATTTGACCAGTTAGGAGAAGCAATGGTATTCTTGAGGATTGTTCTTCATTCATGGCTCCACCAAGTATGGTTCAAACGAAAGATATTCCTGAGGCTGTGCTTAAAATTAGATAAGGTCATTATAAGTATTTGGTAATTCCATATGGAGTAAGCAACAAGTGCACCAACAATATTTATGAACTTAATTAACCATATCTTTGCTTAGTATTTATACAAGTTTGTGATAGAATTTGTTGATAACATCTTGATCCCTTCTAAGAGTATGGAGGATCATGCTGAAGTTTGTGATAAAATTTGAGGTTAGTTTTACTAACTCTTAGGAAACAGAATTTGTATGGAAAACTGAAAACTAAGATTTAAATGTGAATTTTGGTTGGAGAATTTATCTTCTTTGGTCATATAGTTTCTAGAAATGGGGTATTAGAGACCCTAAGATGATAGAAGCAGTAATCGGTTGGTAGTGCTAAAGTCTATTTCAGAGGTTAGAACTGTTTTGGGGATGGCATGGTATTAAATGAGATTTATGTAGAATTTTGCGAATATAGTATCTCCATCATCTAAACTGACTAGGAAGGGAGTAAATTATGTCAGATTGAAGAATGTGATAAGGCATTTGAAGTATTGAGATAAAGGTTGATAATGACACCAGTGTTCACAATTCTTAACAATTCTTGAAGAACGAAAGTATACAGTGATGCATCAGGCCAAGGACTGGGATGTGTGTTGACATAGAATAATATGGTAATTAGTTTGCTTCTAGACAGTTGAGACCTTATGCGAGGAATTATCCAATTCATGATTTGGAGTTGGCAATATTGATTTATGCATTGAAGTTTGAGATGCTATTTTTGGTGTAGAAAGTTGTGATATATAATAATAACATGAGCTTGAAATATACTTTCACTCATAAGGAGGTTAACATGAAAAGATGGTGGCTTGAATTGGTTATAGATTAAATATTGGATACAAAGTACCATCCAAAGAAGATCAATATAGTGACAGATACATTAAGTAAAAGGCTAGTAGTAGAGAGACTAAGCCAGCAAAAGTAGTTGATAGAGATACAAAGAATGGAACTAGAGAAAGTCTTACAGGGGAAGGCAACATAGTTTTATGGACGTATAGTTGATGCCATCATTGATAGAGTAAACTAAGAAAACACAAGTCAAATATAAGAAATTTCAGTGATTGAAAAACAAGATAGAAGCGAGCAAGAGACATAGATGGTGGTGCATATAGATGGAGCCATTAGATTCAAAGGAAGACAGTGGGAGCCTAAAGGTGAATTAAGATGATATACAAGGATATAAAGAAGTATTTCTAGTTATTGAGTATGAAAAATGAGATTACTAGGTATGTATCAAGATATTCAATTGCCAAGTAGAGGTTGAACATCAAAGGACGATATGATTACTCCGATCACTGGCAATACTAGAGAGGAAGTGAGAGCAAATATTAATGGATCATGTAACAGGTTGCTGAGGAGCATCAAGAGCAATAATGCAATTTGGGTAATCATAGAATAGTACATGCAGTCGGGCATTTCATTCCATTTAGATTTGATGTCAATGAAAGTGTTGGCGAGAAAATTTCTATAGGAACTTGTGAGGGTATATGAATTCTCCACAAAGATTGTATTAGACCGAGACATAAGATTTAGTCACACTACTTGGAGAGTGATGAATAGTCTGGGAGCACATCTAAATTTATCTACAACTTATTATCAATGGACATGTAAGATGGAGAGAACGATCTAAACACTTGAAGACACACATAGAGCATGTGTATTGGACTTCGATCGATCATGGGCTTACCATCTATACATGGGGGAATTCTCATATAATAGTTTTCAGGAGAGCATAAAGATGGTACCATTTAGAGTTTTATATGGATGGAAGTGCATATCACCATTATGTGGGGATGATGTTGACAATAAAGGTGTCTTAGGATCATAGATTATCACTAAGCAGTGGATCAGGTAAAGATCATTAGAGAACACATGAAGGCAGTTCAAGATCGACAACAATAAGTGGGCACATTGGTACAAAAACGATTGGAGTTCAAAGTTGAGGATAGGGTATTAATCAAGGTATCACCAATGAAATACAATCAAATTTGACAGGAAAGGAAAAATTAGTTCAGGATAAATTATAAGAATAATCAAGAACCTTGCTTACAAATCATCATTCTGCCTGAGATGGAATCTTGACATGATTTTTTTCATATGTCACAATAGAAAAAGTGCCTAAAAAACATAGATTAGTTGATTTGTTTGAAGTGGATTTAAGATTGGTCATAAACTATGAGAAGCAACATGTGGCAACTGCTAGCCCTGCAGGAGAAATTCTTGAAGAATAAAGTGATACTATTGATTTTTATCTCAGAGATGCACAGTTACTAGAAGAGTATTGAGAGCTTGAAGAATATATCTAGATAAAGTATTCATAGCTCTTTTCATGAGCAGTATGTTAATTCCATTTTATTTCATATTTATGTATTTATCATCATATTCCTTTATTTTGAATTTCAAGGACAAAATTTATGTGTTATGAGGATAGTATATAATACCTCAAATTTTTAGTTATTTATATCTATTATGGTTATTCAATTGGGTTAGAAATCCTAGTTTGACTTGTTGATAATCGGTTTGACTTCTGTCTACTTTTTCTTAAATTTTATAATTCCAAATAATACTTAATTTTCAAGTTATTGGTTTTTAATATTTATGGTCGAGAATTTTTTGGATTTTTCTTGAAGGGTCCAACATTCGACTAAATATCTAAAATCAAATTATTTATGTAATTACTTTTGTACAATCTAATTTTCAATCTAAATATCAAAAAAATGAATGAATTTTTTTTAATACTTCTTTCATCTATATGTTATGAATTAATTTTTCATAGAAAACGTCGATCAGAGCCGTAAATAATAATTAAATCAAAATCCTATTAATATTACTAGATACACACAAATACCCCTAAACTGAATTCTAAGGATACTCGGACCTATGTGGTTAATGACTTGCCACCAATTGATTAAGGTGGTGCTTGCATGGCATGAGGTGGATTAGGAAAGAGTTACTAGGGTATTAGGTGACAATTAGCTCAAAATAATGCATATATCTATTATCTTCTAAAATTCTAATTCAAAAATAAAAGTAATTCCTCCCTCTCATTCTCTTTCTGTATATAAGGTGCTAATATTAGATACAGAGAAAGATCTAAAGTTAGGTGTAATCTCCTAACTAACCATATCCTTGTATTAGTATATTTTGTATTGATCAACTTAGGACCCTAAGTACAAATCTCAATCTAATACAGAGTGTATTAGCTCTATCATTCAAACTGGAATTATGACTTTGGAGTCATTATCTTCTTGACTTTTTTGATTTATAATGATTTTCTGAGATTTTTTTGAAATAGTTGATGTTACGGTCAAAATACTAGCATCGATCGATAATAATCTTTCCTTTGACAATTTTAACTTGTAATTGATTTTTGCAAAACACATCAGTACTTTTGTAATAATCTTTAATATTATATCTCTATATTGGTTCATTTCATATATTTGTATCAGTTTGGGAGGCTGAATACCGATACCAATAGATACTTAATAAATTAATTTTTACTTTTAACTCCAGCCTCCAATAGGAAATTTTATAGGGAAGAACCATTTGTCTCATTATATTATGTTTTATCAATTTTTTGAGTTATTCCAGAAGCGATTGGTTTTTTAGCAAATACCGATTAAAATAGTCATTTTAATCCAAATTTTATTTTTAAGCATTTTTATTTTCTCTATTCTATCCCCAATTGGACTTTTTGTGATAAAATTTGACAGATGGCAATTTTATAAATATATAGAAGTTTAAGAGTATTTTACCTTATCATTTATCCTTCTTTTACCACTCCTTCACTCCAAAAGCAAATTCAAAAAATCAGAAAAAACAAGTGATATTCGGCTCGTCCTCTCCATTCTTCTGATCTTAAAAAACCAAATCCCAATACCTTCTCCATTTTTCTTTTAAAATTCATCATTATATCAACATAGAAAATTCTGGAAAATTCACTGTAAAGCAAATTAAGCCCTATTCTGTGAGATTCCACATCAATTCAAGTCCAAAATTTCTCCAATAGCTTAAGAGTCTCTCTACAACACTTCGCCATCAATCCAAATTCAATATTTAATGATTTCAATACTAATTTGATCAATTTCAGTCCCATTTCCACTGAAATCCTTTTGAAAAGTAAAAAAACTTCACTTTTTACATGTTTTGATTTATTTCATTAAGCATAAATAATTGAAAAAAAAGATGTCTATAGGTCAAGATATGTTTAGTACTGAATTAATAATTTTTTATATTTTAGATTTATTTATCATAGTATTTTTTTATGTATCCGATGTGCATATTACAAGTATATATACCTTCATTTTTCAGTGCATTAGAGCAGCCTGTACATAGACAGCCATATTTTCTACATACTACATCTGTTTGAGTTGTTCTATTTAACATTAAAAAAATTAAAGTTCAATTAAGCATGTGCAACAATACAACTTAAAATTTAGTTTTGACAATAATAGGAGTCAAACTATGAAACTCTGTTATGAAGAGTTGAAAAGTTTCAAGTCCTACTTTCAATGATTTTTAATTAGCTTGATTAGACATCGAGGTCGAGAGATATAATGTTTTTACGAAGGGAGAATGTAGGTTAGCCAAAGCTATCAATGACCTCACCGGCGATTTCATCGGTATATAAACTATCTTTCCAACCTGTACCTAACCACCAGTAAATCCACCAGTGACACCATTAGTAACCTTATTGGTGACTCCATCAGTGAGCCCACTGATGGATAAATAGAATTGTCCAACCTGAGCCTGGCCACCGGTAAAGGCATTGGGTGGGCCCACCTATGACTCCATCGGTAGTGAATTCCAAAGCCATTTTATGTAAATTGAGGCACATTTGAGTGGTTATGTATTTCTCTTTTAGCCGTAAATTTCTACTCTTAATCATATAAAGAGGAGGATTTATTTGAAGCATTTGAATATTCAGGACTTTATAGAACCCCACAAATCCCACATCACAAGAGTGTCCAATTGATCTCTCTAAAACTTTCTTAAGAACTCATGACAAGTCAATACACTATCATTTTAAGAGTAAGTTCTTCATATCAACAAGATCTTTATTTCATAAGCACTGTATACATAGGAGAAGAGAGATTTTACATCAAGTTCGTTGGGGAAAGGGCCCACACCGCCATGAGGATCCTTTGCCACCTTCAACACAATGTCTCTAGTAAGTAAGATTCTTTATCTCCTTGCTCCTTTTTAATCTTGTCAATTGTTAGATCGGTATTAGATCATCAACGAGCTAAAGAGCCACATTGGTTAGGTAAGCATCACATAGATTTCCTAACTATTTCAAAGAAAGTTGTGATTTTATTAGTGACTATAACAATTAAACTGTACATTCATATTGTTTTAAGGGTTAAACTATGTATTCATATTCTTGTGATCTCTTGATCTTTTATAGTCATTCTTTCTCATATTTTATCAGTTTCAAACAAATTTTTAAGCAAAATAAAATGATGAATCTGCTAGGACTACTTCTTCCATCATTGAAGATATTGTGATGCAATGTGACACCACGGATCCAAACATCGACACGAGACCTATCATTTAACTTGATCAAGAAAAATTTGAGGATCTAGAAATTGCATTCCAATAGCGCAATGCCCAAGTGCGCGCATTATTGTGGAGCCTGGTAGATCACTAGGTGATGTGATAATTATAACTGCAAGCACACAACATAGCTGCAGCACTTTACAGGTTGTTCCCACAGGGATCTAAAGTGTTTTGCTATTTTACTCTTTCTATTATTCTAACAAGTTAACTAATGAATTCTAGATTGGTTTTAAGTTATTCTAATTAGCCTAGGACATAGAATCCACTAGTTCACAACCAAGTATTATTTCTATTATCTTCTTCCTATGGTGAAAAGTGATATCTTAGTTTAATCTTTATTTAAAGTACCCTAAACATGAGCTATAAAGTACCCTAAACATGAGCTATTAAGTTGTATAGAAGCATAATCCATCAAAGATGTTACTTTTCACAAAACAAACCAAATCTTTAGATAAATCTATAAAGCACATAAAAACCAACAATCCCAAACCATAACTAAGTATAGGCTATCAAAATATTTAAACTAAGTATAATCTATTAAAGGATTAATCTATGAGTTCTTGTATTTTCATCGTTTCATAGAAAAAATCATGGCTTTTCTAACTTTTATTTTAGAAAGAAGACAAATAAAATTAATACATGGTTGATTCTAGTTTCATCTACATTCTAGAACTAAATTAAATTAGTTACACAAAATACTAATTAACAAGATTCTATTTTTATTCATGAAAACAAATAAAAATCCTATTTTTCCTAAAAAGCAATTAAAGATCTATAATAGAAAATAATTAAAAATTATCTACTAAAGCAAACCTAACTAGAAAGCATATAAACCCTAATTAGAAAGCAATAAAAATTATCTAATAAAGCAATTAAATAAACAAACATATGAAGAACAACAAGAACAGAAGTAAAATACCTCTGGAGCTCTAGTAATGTGGTCGTTGTCCTTTCAGTTAAACCCTAATTTTTATTCATCTCAAAATTGCATAAAAAAAATCCTAATTTTACAAGGATACGACCAATATATAGGCTCGGACTACCAAACCATAATACCATTACAACTTAATAACTACAAAATTATAGCAAAGCTCTCACAAAAATTTCAGTTACAAATTCAAAAGTCTTTCCACTAAATAGCGGCATTGACCGCCAAATAATAGAGTTTTTATTTTGTCAGCAGAACCCTAGTTTTCGTATGAGTCAGTACGAAGAAATTCAGCGCATGTGGGACCGACTTTGCCGCCAAATTGCGGCAATTGATACCAATTGGTTGTAGAATATTGTATTTTGGCTTTTAAATTTTGGCATTTTGATCTTTGGGCTCTTCTCTTCTCATGTGCATGCTGGATTCTACTTTGATACTTTGTAGCCTTGTATTTCTTGTAGTTTTCTTCTTTTTAGCTTTTTTTGGACTTGATTTTCTAATCCGTCTCCGATTTCATGCCATATCTTTGTAGGAATAGGTTTAACATGAAAACACACTAAAATACCCAAGTAGTATTATTTGTATGCAAAAATAGATAATATGAGGGCTATAAATATGCAATATATGACACTCATCATTAGGCCGTCTCTATATGAGATGGTGACCAAGGAGGTTGATCAAGCAACAAGTGAAGAGGATGTATCTACCATTCATGGAGTTGTACACGGCTACAATATGGACTCCACACATATCACTTTCACTCTTTTGCAGGAGACCATGAGGAGCACTCTATTAGTCAAAACTTCCTTAGAACAACACCCGTACACCAATCGAGCATAGAAGTTGGCCTTCTTTAAAGTCATCATGGGTAAGCATGCTGCAAAGAGGATGGCTATCAGTGAAGAAAGTGATGCCGCCAGCGCCACCATCTCCACTTCCAGCAAGTCTTAGATAGGAGTCCTAGACATGGAGTTCAGTGGAACCATTATGGATTATTCCTTTGACATAATGAATGTGAGACTCTCATACGACCAAATACTCTTGTAGGAATCCTTAGGTAACGCTACTTATGCATTTGGCTTAAGGTGCTACTTGGAGTAGCAACGCTATCCAAGATTCTCGCGCACGCTACTAGATTGACTGTCAATCTTCAACAAGGTATTCGATGCGCAACCACATCTGAGATTGGTAATTACCATCCCTAAATGGTCTCGGTATCAGAAAGGAAGACGTTAATGAATTTACCTCATGCTACCATCAACCTGATCTTTGGAGGAAATCTTGTTAAGGAATCTAAAACAATAGGGATCAACTCACCAATGTTGTCAAGTGTAGCTTCAAATCTTGACTACTCTCCTGATATCAAGAGTCTTGCTATCAAGGACATCTACCACGTTACTAAAGTCTAGACTCGTATCAATGGCACTATTTACCATATGAGTATGGTGCTTCGTCTAATTTCCATGAGAAGCTACTATTGTACGGAGATGATGCTATTTCCATATGTGCATCAACGGATGCAGTGAGCTTCTTACAACATCACGAGCTCACTTTATAATGTCTAACGATAAAAATGATGACCTCTACATGATGTGAAGCCCAAGAACAAACCTTTAAACAATAATATATTATCCTTGAAAGTATTCAAGCCCTCCTCGTTCAACTTCTTATAAATTAACCGACCATGACTGAGAGTCACAAAAGTGTCACTAAAAAATGAGCATGAGAAGACAATACTCACTCCACTCATCAGAAGGCGGAGGAGAGACACCAGAGAAACTCTAAGGCTAGTCATAAGGTCTTGGAGGATATATAGTCTCAACGACACGCTTTGAAACACAAGAGAATCGCCAATGATTAGGCATCATTTGGTCATATCCTCCAAAGTGGGAGTCGCTATCTTACCCTATCAAATTCAAGCTACCAGCTTTGCAACGCTAAGCATATTGGTCAAATGGGTTAACTAAATTGGTTGATTTATTAAAACTAGAGAATATTATTGGTCAGATGGGTTAATGCCCTGTAAATTGAATTACTGATGAGTTTATGCTTAATTATCTTAGTTATATAAATCACGTGGTCTATTACAATTGCAAAATATATCATTGAAGTACAAAAATAAAAAAGTTGTAATCTTGATATTTTGGCATGTTCCCTCAATTAATCCTATATGTATTTTGAGATAGATCTAAACATGATATATGAATAATGAAAATATTCACTCAAAGTCTACACATGCATTGTGCCTAAAAAGTCTACGGTATATAAAAAACTAAGCAATAAATATATCATCAAACTATACATCATCAAAATTTCAAAATCATATTTGGTGCCTAAATGATAGTAGGAAACAAAAATATCAATAATTACATAAAAATTACACATAAAAATAATCAATAAACTCATACCAACTATTCATCTTGGGTTTGTTAGCTTATGTGAATAAATGTAGAGATTTAGCCATACATACTCATCATAACCATTAATAATTAAATAAAAGAGATTCTTTTATTAATAACTATGAACAAATATAGAAATTTTCTCTACAAAAATCTCTCTTAAATTCTCTCTAAAACATCATATCTCTCTAAAACTCTAAGTTACCTAGACTTAGCCTCTCAAAAATCCTAATACAAGAACTCTATTTACAAGAAAATTCAATCTCAATTAAACTCTTATCTTTGTCCAAATAGCTGATTTGTTGTCGATTGCTGCTCTCGGGTGGCTGTACAGTCGTCTGGCTGTCAACAACTACCAGATCCTTGCCGACAGTAAAACTATTGATATCCAGACCTGTCAATTGATGGTTCTAGGTTGATATGCACTGGTACGCTTCTTGTTTCGATTTTCTATCATCTAAAACCCTGTAATAAGATCATAAAATACTAGAAAAATATTAAATTAGAGAGTTTGATTAAATAAAAATAATTTTTCAGTAATTTATTATATTAATCATTAAAATTAGATTATGAGTGAATGAAATAGATGTAAAATATTACACTATCACTCCTAATCATACCCCAAGTTAAGTTTTTCTTGTCCCTAGCAAACCAAGTAAGATAAAAAAATATATAAAATAAAATAAAAACTATATCAATTTCATAGGAATCATTATTGTACTTAGCATATTCAACAAACTTTTAAACTCTTAGATTACCTTAGTGGATGAGTGTTGTCTCGTGAGAGTTTCCAATGATGTCACCTACAAATATGAAGAAATAGTGATTTAAGGAAACAAATAAAATGAAAAACAAGGTTAAGTGTAAAAATAAAGAACGAAGAAAAATTAGAAAAATCTTTTGGTATTCCATTTCTTTTCTGTATCAAGCTCAATTTAAAAACATACACATGAATTACTTATAAAGCTATAGATCTTAAGATTTTAACCTTAAGATCACTTAAATCTTAGTATCTTACCATGATCACTTAAATCTTATTATCATTATATCTTAACTCTTGATTACCCACTACTATGCACCTTGTGGTCGTGTACATGATCTAATAAAGTTTCAAATCCAATCAAACTCTTAGAAAACCTTTTCATCTTTGATATTATTATTATTATTTATTTTTTATTAACACACACTTGCCATTTATGTGAATACTTACGCTTTCTGAGATACAAATACCAAGTTACTTAGCTCATATTTGTGATAAAAGTCCATAAGCATTGTTCGAGTGAATTAGCATGCTTACTGAGATACAAAACCTAACTATTTAACACTTACTTTATTTTATTTATTTCTTTTATTTTTTTTATCGAATATTCTTACCTTAATACCAGGCTCACTTCATTTTTTAAATGATGATAGTACTTCCTTTTGAATTCTTCTTTTGTTGTATACTTTTCAAGACTCATCATGTAAACATGTAGTGCATACTTGTTTTAAATCTTAAGTATTAATATGCCTTATTGTTCAATTTAAGATTTCAATAAAAAATAGCTAAGAACTAATATCAAATGAGTATCAAATTTATGACATCATTTAAGTATTCAATGTTAAATGCTTTAAATATCACTTTTTTACTTCTAGAAACGAAAATTATTTGAAAAATTTTGTTAAGATTTTTAAATGTTAATAAACTTTAGATTAAAATTCTTGTACTTATGATACAATATGATACAATGAAAATTTTAGTGCAGTATTTCTACCACCCCATCTTAATTTATGCAATGTCCTCATGCATCTATAGTATGAGTACAAAAATAATACACTATGACATAAATAAAAAAGTTATGGTTAGAAAGCACCTAGCTTTACTGGTCCTCTTATTACACTATACAGATAGTTGATGTAATTAATGCTGATGTCATTATCCATTGTGCTTGCATCATTGACACCGACGGGACCCTGTGTTCCCGTAGTGCGTCTGCTCGTCCTCCTCATCTGAGATGACGACATCCTTACTAGCTATATGTTAGTACATCCTGATTAGGATCCGAAGGTTATGTCTTTGACATTGCTTGAGGTGCATCTGTTGTGTCTCTATAGCATTCAATCTCATACTGAAGATAGTGGACATGTTTGTGATCGACTCCTTTAAACCTGCGAGTGTTATTTCGGATGGTTGGGCTGCCTAAGCTACTAATTCTCCTCGATCTTGATCTTGCCGTCCTTGCTGGATATGCTACATTGCCATTGTTGCTCCTGTAGATCTTCATGACAAATCAACCCCACTATTCAGGTAGATCTTCATGATCAGAGATGGCAAAAATCAAGACTGGCTTTGCCACTCTTAGATATTGAATACACTCGCTTGTCTACCCCATACACTGGATTATGGAGGTGTACATGATTGATGCGACATCGAATGGTTGCCTATGCAAGATCATTTCATCAACACCGCATCCCTTGATTGTAGTTCTGTAGTTGTGGAGGACAGTGCGATGTTAAATTTTGTAAAGAGAAATATTAGTATGAACTCCGTCAGCAATGCCAATCTCATAAAGGTGGCTGTGAAGGCATAATCACTTAGGTTCGCGCGTAACTCCTTGAAGACTAGGGACCTGATGGCGTGTCATTCACTCTGTCATTGAAAGACTGTTCCTCTTCGCGTCCATCCGGAATTGGAATTGCATTGATTATCTCCTGCATTATGTTGGGAAACATTTTGCCTCTAACTATTATATGTGTAGGTTGGTTGCCCATTACCGGTTCCAAGTGTGCATAGAATTCTTGGACAATTTCGTTGTATGAAGGCAAGTGCTTGTGTCTGGTTTAATCTTCCAAACCCTTTTGTTGCTTGAAGAATCAAAAAGAGAGGTTCTCGATAATTTTTGAGTAATTTACCTCTTTCAGGTCAAAGCCTAAATTGCTCGAATTGTTTATATAGCTTCTTATTGCTAGCCCAGGAATCTTTTGTTTCCCTTGCTGAGTAGGAGAGCCGGAAGTTTCTCCTCTCGGCTTCTTCACTGTCATCTTGCATTGTGCCATCCTCAAAATAATATAAAAATATTTTTTAGCAAATAATTTCATCAAAATTGTGAACTTTTTTCGTAAAAATTATTTTGAATTATTCTTCAAAACTATTTCTAATTTACTATATAAATTACTCCAATATATCAAATCACCATTTTGATCTACTTTTTAGAGTATGTGCAATGACCTTAATTCTTAAGCCCCTGTATCGTTTTATTTCGTATCATCCATATTTGCTCAGAAGTCCGGACACTGATACGGGGCAGATACTGAGTAAATTGAGTTATATATTTTCTTTTTTCAATTTCAAATTCCGTAGAGCAAGGATTTCTTATCTTGTTATTTTGATTTTTTAAATATTTTTCTTGAATTATTCTAGATCGGTCGTTTTCGGGCAAATACCTAATTAAAATAATTATTTAAATAAAAATTCCAATTTTAATCTCCTCCTAATTTAGATTTATCTCGAGTTACCTTGTAGCCTTTCATGACAAATTTTGGATTGAATTTGATCCAAAGATGAAGTTTAAGAGTTTTGAATATGGTAGTATAACTATCTTCTAGCAGCTGTTTAACCCCTCAAATAATTTCAGAAAAATCTGAAAATAATCTACTTTCTTCCTCTCATGTTTACCTTGATTTTCTCTTTAGACCTCCAAATCTAATTCCTTCTTAAATTCTCTTGAATAATTTGCCAAATAATCAGCCTGAGGATGGATTGAAAGTCCACTATATTGTTTCATGAACTTTGTTCTTGAGTTCTCCTTCTTCAAATATTAGCTCTAAACTTCTCTACTGACATGGAGACACTTGCTCCATCATCTATGCTTCTTTCTTAGTGTAATTTTAGGGATATGTTTTAACTTTTAATGGATAATTACATCAATATCGGTTCTTTTCCTATTTGAGTTCAACAAGAGGCAAAAATAAACTCTCAAATCATTAAAATTTGTGTTTTCTTAATGTAATCTCTCACATATAATACTAGTAATATTATTAATCAAATTTCAAGATAATACATGCTCAAACTTCCATTTATCTTGAGTTTTATTGCACGTGTTCCACTGTGCATGTCATGTGTGCATATATAGTATCGTTGTCATATATACATAGTAGTCCATATTAGAACAGTGATACCTTTTGCATCTTAACTCGGATTGGTCTCATTCTAGAACCATTAAAAAGATGTTTCACTGAACTACAATTCTTCTAACTATAGTGGATCATAATTTAGTCATTTATCTAGCCAAAAATAACCTAAAATTTGCATCATAGCTACTGTACCAGGCCAGTGGCTCAGCAAAAATAGGTCGATAGTGAAAACGTCATAACTTTTTCTCTAGAACTCCAATTGACCTCATTGCAAGTTAATTCACAAAATAATTGAATTATTTAGAACAAATGAAAATTTTAGGCTCTAATCTTAATTTTGTTTTGGTAAAAATAATCTAAAAATCTTAATTGTACTAGGTCTATAGCAGCAGCAGTAGGTTTATAATAAAACAAGTATAACTTTTGTTCTAAAACTCCAATTAAGCTTATTTAAGATTCATGGAAAGATAACCAAAATTTATATAATTTTACCAAATCTTAGTTCAAATTTCGTTTTTATCCTAGTCAAATAAGACTTGAAAATCTGATTGTCTACTAAATAGTAGAAATTTAGGCATATATATTATGTCCGTGCATATGTCTCCTGGCTTATGATATTATACATATCTTAAAGCATCCTTGTTATCATTTATATATTATGAGTTTAGATTTGTCATAACTCATAATTAGACATGTATGCCATATTTGTGCATATACTAGTTGACTAGTGATATGATATACATGCACGCATGTTTATTTATGGATGATATTACTTGTACATAATTTTCTTTCTTGGAAATCATACTGTACGCATGGAACATGTTATATAACTCTTGCACTTGCCAGTAATGCTGTGCATGTCATTTAATATTCACAGAATCTGCACATCGAGAAAGAGCCTATTGGAAGGAGAATTCCGGAACAACAATCTCTTGTGCAGGTTGATAGGGATTGACAAAGAGTCTCGACTTCACGTGTTTCAGAATGCACTACTTCCTTTGCTCTAAACGAAGATCTAGATTGGCTTTCTTCATCTATATATCTCAGGAGAGGTGCACTGAGCTATGACTATTGATACATCATCATATCACATATGACACCTTGATACTTAGCATATACTACACTATGTGTATGGGGGAGGTGAATGGAAAAATGAATGACGTATTGTGGAGTTTCTAGTCTTATTTCTATTGCACCTGGCTATGAAACGTTCGGTTCGTGTGAGGACCAGTACTTAGGACCGTGATACTGGGAATGCACAGAATATTTCTAGAACACGTGAATACTCCCTCCATTCAGTTCCAAACTTATATGGTAGAATTTACATCTATTTGCTTGATCATGCTATATTATGCATACCATGTGCTACGTGATTCATGTTTTCTTATGCATACCTTCTACTTAATAGTTCGTAGGCATGATCATGTTACATTATATATACTATGTACTTCATGATTCATATTATATTAAGCATATCCTGTATTTTATAATTTATATGCATACATCTTTTACATTATTCCTACTATTATGCCCCATACACATTCTTGTATGGTTCCAATAGAATTCCATGAGCTTGGATTTGAATTCTTAGTTGGGTTCCGACTCCTGAGATTATTACAACTCATATCCAACAACCGTATTTGTAGTGCCTGAGGAGGAGAACTCGCCCCTCGAGAATCCATATTTCCAAAGGTAGACTGAGCGCAAGTAGCCTGACGCCCGTATCTCATAGGATATTCATCTCTTTTGCATATTTATCATTTTGGCTCTTATATGCATATGTATCATACTTTATACTTCTGTCTGTAGTATCCGGATAGTCTTGTATATACTCAGCACTTACGTTGCTCTGTCTTGATATTGTACTTGACTCTACATGAGTAATATTTTTGTGTACATATTGTTTATCATTTCCACATACCTATTTTTAGATATTGCTATATTCATGTTTATAATATTGTGGTAGATTTATTCAGACCTGTGGTATATATATCATATTTGCACGCTTCCATATCTATTGCTTGTAATTGGATGATATAATGGCCTTGTGTACTCCAACATTGAGAGTGCATGTCTTTGACGCCTATGCCTTATTGGGACACAAATCGGGCCCACTGGTGTGATTCGGGGCGTCACAGAGTGATATCCGAGCAGCCATTACTTTTATTATTTAAACCATAACTTTATAATTCTGCCACATTCATGCAAGCAATATCCATTTACAATCCCTTATTTCTTATCTTGTTCTATATCCTATATTTTGTTTATGATCCTAATTTTGTCCTTGTCATCTATGAGTAACATATGCTTGTTATTTTATTATTAGGAGCTTGTGAAAGATTATCAGATTTGTCCAAATCCGATGACATATCTTATTAAATAGTTATATATATAAACACCAATATGGTAACATCTAGGATCATAGGGTGGATCTAGGGTAGCACAGGGCCTATAAATGCATTTAATAATCCAATTAAAATAAAGCCATACATATAGGTTATGTTCACTACCTATGGAGTGGAATTTTGCATATATTGTTAGAAACACATACAAAGTTAATATTTTTAGGCTAAAACATGAAATAAGTTATGATAGCGGTAATATGGCTGGGGTAATAATATAATTGAGTTTGGATTCAAGACCATTGATACATATGGCAAAATAATTGAAACATAATATGCTTGTTTCACTATGATATATTGATGATATATATCATAGTTAATTCTATGGACTTATAGTTTAGAAATTATATTAGTTCCTACTGTATACATACAAAAAGTGTATAATTCCATATCATGAGTATTATTGGAACATAATAGTCCTAAAAATTAATTATAATCTATAATTCAAATTTTATTATCAGATCCTAAGTATACCTAAACTTCAAATTTAATTAACAATTCCTGTGAATTTTTATATCTATTGTTTGAGACTAAGTTATGTCTCTGCATTAAAATATCTTGTTTGGTAAACACTTCAAAATATATAGTCCAAGATTTAAATAGGTAATCCATAGGTATCTTATTTGAAATATAGACTTGATATTAATTACAACAAGTCCAATTAAAGTATTGATAAATTCTACATTTAAATTTTCCATATAATCAAACATGATACATTATACCAATGATATCCAAGTAGAAACTTTTGAAATATATAAAAAAAATATTCATTGGGGCGATAATGGATCGGCATACAAAGTCTATATGAGTTAAGTTACTTTAGTATCTATCACATCTGTGATTCTAATGATTTATAGATAGTCCATGATTTAACATATAATTTTAAGTCTTGAGAAATATCGGTTGCTTATCAACTAGGAAGAAATTTGAGATTTGAACATTTGGATCTGAGAAAAATTTAAGATACTGCATATATAATAATAATAAGAAATATTATGTAATCACTATTGTTCTAAATATCAACAACCATGCAATATATTACCCTATATATATATATATATATATATATATATATATATAGAGAGAGAGAGAGAGAGAGAGAGAGAGAGAGAGAACGGGAAATTCACCGGTGGTGAAGGGAGTTCCTTCACCACTGCTTAGGTGGCCCAATAAAATTATTACACATGGCGCTACTAAAGGTAACAAATAAAAGAATTCATTTAACCACTCTTTGAGTGGCGCCACGTATAATAATTTTATTGAGCCACCTAAGTGGCGGTGTAGGAACTCCCTCCACTGCCGGTGAGTTTCCCGTTTGCTCATATATATATATGTTATATATGTATGTATGTGTATATATATGTGTTTATATATATATATATATATATATATATATATATATATATATATATATATATATATATATATATATATATATATATATATATATATATATATATATATATATTATGTATGTGTATATATATATATATATATTATGTATGAATGTATGCATGTATGTATATATATAAATATAAATATATATATATATATATATATATATATATATATATATATATATATATATATATTATGTATGTATGTATATATATATATATATATATATATATATATATATATATATATATATATATATATATATATTATGTATGAATGTATGTATGCATGTATATATATAAATATATATATATATATATATATATATATATATATATATATATATATATATATATATATGTATATATATATATATATATATATATATATATATATATATATATATATATATATATATATATATATATATATATATATATATATATATATATATATATATATATATATATATATATATATATATATATATATATATATATATATATATATATATATATATATATATATATATATATATATATATATTGAAAGGCTATCAATACGATATAAAATCTGATGTTGGCTCATATCCCTGATATAGTTTGATATCCTGCTATGTGATGTAAAAATTGGCCGTCTGTTATGATCCCGATATCCGATACTTAGAATCTGGGTAATCATGATAAAAAGCCTATGCTAGTAACCATTTTGAGAAATTAATAAAGATATTCTAAAAGGTAGATTTGTCAATGTCTTGTGTGAGATACCAAAGATTAATCGATCGACAAATCTTCTTGTTGTTGTTAATCCAGTCCGTAACCATGACCATGGAGTTAGAGTTGTAACCTGATATTTCAGATTATTTTGTGATATGAAATTCCAACTTCTGTTGTGACAAATTATGTAATTCCAGGTTAATAGGATACTCCCATAATAAGCAAATTTCTTCACCAATTAATTTCATCAAACGTTAGCTTTGTACTACATGGGGTTTGAATACTCTGTAGAGATGGTATTGCCACGTTATGCTTAACATGGACTTCCTCTACTTGTCGAGTATTCAAGAGACATGTGGATCATCGTAGGACTTAAACTCATTATTAATCTATCAAGGTTTCACAATCTATGTTATTGTTATCTTTTGCTCTTGATTTAAATTTGAAGGACAAAATTTTTGTTAGGTGGGTAGTCTATAATGACCCTAATTCTTAAGCTCCTGTTTTAGTTTATTCCATACCATCCATATCTACTAGGGAGCCCGGACATTGATACATGTAGATCTTAGTAAATTTAGTTAGATCTTTCTTTCTAGTTTTCAATTTGAAACTCCATAGTGTGGAGATCTCTTATCTTATTATTTTGGACTTTTTTCATATTTTTCTTGAATTATTCCATATCGGCTGATTTTCAGGTAAATACCGGATTAAAATAAATATTTAAATAAAAGATTACAATTTTAACCTCCTCTCTATCTTAGATTTATCTCCAGCACTCATGCAGCCTTTTTTGACCAATTTTGGATTGAATTTGACGCAATGAAAATTTTGTAATTAAGATGAAATTTAAGAGTTTTAATATGGTAGTATAACCATTTTCCAGCAGATGTTTAACTCTTCAAATAAATTTAGAAAATGTAAAAAAATTTGAAATTCATCCTCTTGTATTCCTCTTCATTTTCGCTTTAGACATTTAACCTAATTCATTCTCAAATGTTCTCAAATAATTCACCAAATAATTAGTTTGAGAATGGGCTGAAAATCTACTATTTTGCTCCATGAGTTGTTCTTGAATTTTCCTTCTTCAAATATGCTCTAAACTTCTCCACCAATGTGGAGACATATTCCCCAACATCTGTGCTTTTCCTATTGTGATTCATGGGAGACTTCTCAAATTTTGAAGGGGAAACACATCAATATCGATTTTGTTTTCGATTTGGGTTCAATAGAAGGCAAAAATATACTCTTAAATCCTTTAAACTTACGTTTTCTTTATGTAATCTCCTCATATATGATATCAGATATATTAATAATCCAAATTCAAAATTATACATCCACAAAGTTTCATTTATTATTGTGACGCTCCAAATCACACTAGTGAGCCCGAGTGTGTGTCTCAATAATGGGTAGGGTGATTTTAGCAGGCACTTTCAATACCGGAATACACAAGTAGGGGTGAGCATCGGTCGGTTCGGTTCGGTTTTTTGAAAAAAAAACCCAATCAAAAACCGAACCGAACATATAAAACCAAAACCGAACCGACCGAATAAGAGTGAAAACCGAAAACCGAACCGAATTTTCGGTTCGGTTCGGTTCAGTTCGGTTTTTGGTTTTTAGGGTTTGAAACAAATTATGTGATAAACGCATTTATTTTATAGGAAAAATAATAATTTTCTTTCTATTTTTTTTTTCTACCTATTAAAATAATAATCAC
Organism: Dracaena cambodiana; assembly: GCA_036321105.1. Classification (NCBI taxonomy): domain Eukaryota; kingdom Viridiplantae; phylum Streptophyta; class Magnoliopsida; order Asparagales; family Asparagaceae; genus Dracaena; species Dracaena cambodiana. The sequence goes on along the minus strand of JAYEPQ010000006.1, from coordinate 13,275,440 downwards.
ATATTTTTCATTAAAAATTTAAAAGAAAAACACATTGAAAATAAATAAAAAAAAAAGCTACAATTCCAAAAGTTCGGTTTGTTCGGCCGGTTTCAGTTGGAGCTAAAACCACCGAAACCCGACCCGAAATCCGTAATTAATTTTGATTTTTAAACCGAACCGAATAAACCGAACCGATCGGTTCGGTTCGGTTCAGTTTTGCAGTTCGGTTCGGTTTTTTCGATTTTATGCTCAACCCTATACACAAGGCATTTTTTTTAAATAAGCATAGGCAGGAGATATGGAAGCGCATAAATATGAGATATATATCACATCTCTATCTCTACAACATCTAGTATAAATATAGCAATATCCAAATATATATATATATATATATATATATATATATATATATATATATATATATATATATATATATATATATATATATATATATATATAAATGATAAGCAATATGCACATTTAAATGTTGCTCATGTAAGTCAAGTACAGTATCAAAATAGAGTAATATAAGTATTGAATATATATACAAGAATGTCCAGATACCATAGACAAAGCTAGGAAGTATGATACTTATATACATACAAGCCAAAATAATATATACACAAAAAGAATAGATATCCAGAAGAGGTGGGTTACTAGAGCTTGGCTTGCTCTTTGAAGTGAGAATCCATGAAAATTGGGTCTTCCTCCTCAGGAATCATAATCATAGCTACTAGATTTGAGTTGTGATAATCCCAAAGGTCAAAACCCCCAAAAAAAAAAAACCCAAGCTAGTGCAATTCTATAAAAACTATATAAGAATGTGTATGAAGCATGCTAGTAGGAAACAATATAAAAGATGTTTGCATGTGAATAATGTAATACATGACATGCATAATATAACATGAATTATGAAGTACTTAGTATATATAATATAACATGGTCATGCATATGGTTTATGAAGTACAAGGTATGCATAAGAAAATCTGAATCAGGAAGCAAATGGTATATAAAGTATAACATGATCAAACTATATGATTAAACAAATGGATGCAAATTCTATCCTATTAGTTTGGAACTAAATGGCTAGAGTAGTCACATGTTCTACGAATATATCGTGCATACCAATACCATGGACCCAAGACTGATCACATACGAATCAGATTCCACATTACTAGGTGCACTAGATATCCCATGCATACCCAGGATGACAGCCTCAAGTACCAGCCTCTATTCGAACTGGAAAATGTCCCGCTAAGGACATAAGAACAAAAAAAACCAATATTGCCAGTACATAGATCAGTAGATGGATCTAAATAAGACATGAACTCTCTCAATACATGTTTCATTTCACCATTCATTTCTCGCATATCCATAATATAGTAAATGCTAAGTATCAATGTATCAAAATGTCATATGTAATTAGATGCATGTATTAATAGCATATAAATATGAAACAACACGTACGACAATACTAGTAAGTACAAGAGTGATATTGGTAGGTATATGAGTTACATAATACATTTACGTATATGAGGTATCATTTTCAAGTAAGAATAATATATATAAGTAATAACATATATAAATAAACATGTGTGTATATCATATCTTAAATCAAGTGGTATATGCATGCATATAGCATGTTTGCCTAGACATGAGTTATGACAGGTCTAGACTTACCATGAACATGTAATAGCAAGAGTGATTAAATATGTGTACGTGTGTATCATATTATAAGTCTAAAGGGACATGCCCGCACATAATATATATACTTATGTTGCTGCAATTCAGCAGAAAATTATAATTTCAGATCTTACTTGAATAGGGTAAAAATGGAATTAGTAGCTAAAATTTTATACAGTTGTAGAAAAATCAATTATCTTTCTAATAAATTTTAAATGACCTTAATTTCTAGAGTAAAAGTTATGGTTATTTTACTATGGACATACTGCTCTTGTTATGGACCTACTATAGCTAAGACTTCCAGATTACTTCGACCAAGATAAAATCAAATTTAGAGCTTACGATTTTTATCAATTCTAGATAATTTAATTATCTTTTTAATTAAACTGGAAGCTCAATTGGAGTTCAAGAGCAAAAGTTATTGCTATTTTACCATAAACTTGCTACTACAAAACTACTGACCTGGTTTAGCAACAGTTGATGAATTTCTAGATTATTTTTGGTTAGGTAAATACCTAAATTAGAATCTATTATAGTTGGAAGAATTGTAGTTACTTAATCATTTTTCTAATAGCACTGAAACAAGGCCAATCGGAGTTAAGATGTAAAAGTTATACTATTTCTAAGATGGACTATTGCGTATGTCTATACAATGATATGATATGTGCATATATGACGTGCATGGTGTGACACATGTTATAAAACTAAAATAAATGTAAGTTTGAGTATGTATATTTGAAATTGGGTTAATACTATTTCCTATATTGATGCAATTACGCTTCAAAGTGGGAAAACTTTCCAAGAATCACTCTAGACGATAAGTGCATGTGCTGGAGAAAGTTTTCCCATGTTGAGGGAGGAGAATAGAGCTAATTTGAAGAAGGAAAACTTAAGAATAAAGCTCATATAGCAATGTAGTGGGTTTTTAGCCCATCATCAAACTGATTACTTAGCGATTTATTTGGAGGAATCTAAGAAAACACTAGCTTGGAGGTCCGAAGAGAAAATTGTGAGGAACATGAGAGGAAAAAGCTTAATTTTTCTCAGATTTTTCTGATTTTGTTTGTGGGGTCAAATAGTTGTTGGAAGATAGTTATTCTACCATGTTAAAAACCTTTAAACCATCTTAATTATAAAATTATTATTGGATCAAATTCAATCCAAAATTGGTCAAGGATAGTTGTGACTGTAATTTATACTAAAATATAATACAATAGTATGATCCTAGGCAATGGTGCTACAAAACTTGACTGTGATCTAAATCATACACTTCTAAGTGTAAGAGATTGACTAGTAGTATAAGGATAGTAACCTATGATTGTTCTCTCGAGGATCATTTTGTAATTGTGTGACACTAAGAATAAATTAGGGAACTAAAAATAAAAGAAAGGATTATAATTTTATTAACTAAAAACTAAAACTAAAGATAGAAATAATTAAAACTGTTGGTCAGATGGATGTAACTCCCCTATAAGATAATTTATTGGATATATTTATGCATTTTATCTCACTCGCATAGATCACGTGGTCTTCCTGTAATCAGAAAATAATTCAATAAAGCACAAAATATAAAAGTTGCAAACTTGATACCTTGAATATATTCTCCCAATTAATCCTATCTGAATTTTACGTTTATCTAAGTATGCAATATGAATAATAAAAATAAACATTTAAAGTCTAAGCATACACCATGCCTAAAGAGTTTATGACATACCAAAAATTAAGTAACGAATATATCGTCTAGCAATAAAACATCCAAGGCTCAAAATAATATCTAAATCCCTTCAAAAATAATGGAGAATCAAAAATATTAATTTCACATAAAACAATTGAAATCAATAAACGTATAAAAATAAATACTAGTAAATCACCTAGGGTTCGTTATTCCATCTGATCCAATTCAAAAATTTAGCTACTCATACTCATTATAGTCATGAATAAAGTGAAAAGAACTTTTTTATTGATTTTTATGAACGAGTACAAAAACTAAATCTTGAATCTAAAAACTCTCTAGTAATTAAAAGATATTCAATAACTGTTATTATGCGTTAAAAAACTTGGGCTACAATGGCTATTTATAGCCTTACAAAACTTAATAGGAATTCTATTTATAAGAAACTCTAAATTCTTCTCAAAAATCTCCAGAAAAAGAGACTGCGCTCGCTCCCTGATCCATCAACAGCTGCTCTCGGGTTCGATTTACAGTCGACTGTTGTCGATAACTAGCATATGGCTGTCAACAGCCAGTTCTATTTTTGCACAGATTTGGACTAATACTTGAGATATACTTTGATACTTTGATTTCCTTGCATATAAAACCCTGCAAAAATACTAAAAAACACTAAAAAAATCATTTGAGGAATTTGATTTATAAAAATTATTTTCATTAATTTCTTGTATTAATCAATAAAATTCGGTTACGCTTGCACAAAATAAACCAAAATTATTACACTTTTTAAGTGTAATTGCACCCCACAATTTGAGTTTTACTAGTCTCTAGCAAATTTATAAACTAAAGAAAATAAACTAAAGACCTAATTAAAAAGAAAACAAATCCTAATTTACTTTTGTAGGAATCATAATTGCACTTAACATGTGTAACAAGCCGTTAAACCCATAGGTTACTCTAGTGGATGAGTATTGGATTTTTAGTGTTGTTACCCACAAATATCAATAATATTTGAGATTAAGAAATAGATAAAAATAAAAAAATAAGGATAAGTGTAAAATAAAGAAAATTAAAATTGTTAGTTTCCTATTAACTATCTATACTATTACTATATTTTTTGGTTTTCACTTCTTTTCCATATCAAGCTCAATTAGAAATACATATACAGATATTTATGAAAATGTCTACTTTAATTAATCACTTATAATCTAATACCCCTATGTATCCATCATCATCATTTAAATCATATTGTAAATATACTTTTACTTTCAATTATCCTCTTCTACGCCCTCTTATGAGCTTGTATGTAAGGCTTGTCAAGTTTCAAACTCTAATCAAACTTAGAGGAACCCTTTTTATATGTATGTGTATTTTTGTCTTTTTTTTCTTTTTTCATAGACACTTTTCTTTCATGTGAACATTCATGCTTATAGAGGCACTAAAGCCTAGTTACTTAGCTTATATCTATAATAAAAGTCCTTAAGTATAGTTCGTGTGAATACGCATGCTTACCGAGGCATATGAACTCAACTACTTAACACATAATTTTTTTTATTTATTTACCATATATGTTTTATTTTTATATTTGAAGTATATTGCCTTAAGTACCAGAGTGACTTCTTTTTTTTTCCTTTTTAAATACATATATGATAGGTCTTCCTTTTAAGTTTTCTCTTTGCTATCAACTCATCATGGCTTATCGTGTAAGTATTCAGAGTGCATACTCGATTCAAGCTTTAAGTATCCATATATTTTATTATTAGATTTAAAATCTCAATCAAGACTTCATAAGAACTATTATCATATAAGCATCAAAATTAAGATATCAATCTCATAAATATGCAATACAAAGTACTTCTAATCTTACTTTCTACTTCAAAGAAATGATTTTTTTAAATTATGCTAGTTAACTTTCATACAGTAAAGTACAGTGTATCTATCCCACCCCCAACTTAAATTATGTAATGTCCTCAGTGCATTAAAAATATAACTATGAAAGTAATACACTAAGAAACAATGTAAGAGGTTAAGGTTAGAATATACCTGATTTTGTCAGTTCTCTAAAAGCTCCTCCATTTTTTAATTAATATCAATGACACCTCTGATGAAGACCTTTTTGTCACTTGCGTCTTTTATAATGGCAGAACCCTATGGTCCCCTAGATCACCCCTTCGTCTTCATCAGGAGAAACATGAACATTCTCACCAGCCATTTGTCTAAATACTTTGGTGAGAAGTCTACAATGATGCTGTTGATGGCGCTTAGTTCGGCCTTGTCGTTCCTCAATGATTCTCATTGTTGCAGTGAAGGCGTCTGTTATCCTTATGATCGACTCATTTATAGTATGGAGTGTTACTTCTACTGGTCGGGCCACCGCATCTGTTTAATCTCCTTATTCTTGTCCTTGTTTGTTATGTTCCTGATCTTGTTTTCCATGACTGGCAGGTGGGGCACCAACATGCTGTTACTCTTGTTGCACCAGCTTTTCCTATTGGACGTGTCGGGCACTCATGCTTCTTTGCATAGTGGTATCCATAAATAGTTGTATGGGAGGTTCAATTGTATCGTCTCATGATGGATGGACTCCATAATTCATGAAAATTTGTGTAAACAAAGACGATAGAACTAAGTGAGGATTTTCCATTTTCGGATGCTGGATATACTCATGGGCTTGACCCATGTATTGAACTTTTGCAAAGTACATAATGAATGCGACATCAAATGCGCACCTCTCCAAAATAATATTATCAACACTACGTCCCTTGAATATACTTTAGTTGATGCGGAGGACAGTAGGATGTTATATTTAATATAAAGGCTTATCAAGACGTACTCCCTTCTGACATAGGCCACCTTCAAGAAACTCTCATTGAATATAACATCGCTGAGCTTCTCGCGAAGCTCTTTGAACTGGCGAGAACTGCTTGGCATATTGTTCACAATCTCTACAAAAGAAGATGCTCCTCAGGTGCATTGGGTACAGGGATTGTCCATAAAATTTCTTCCCTTGTGAATGGTCACCATGTCCCTTACACCGGAGTATCCATATTGATCTCCCATTGTGGGTTGCAAATTAGCATTGGATTCATGCACGATCTCATTGCATGCCAATGCGTGTATATGTTTTGTGTATGCTTCCAACTTTGAGGCTTCCATCTGTGCTATGAAGGCTAAATTTCATTTTTTTGAGTAGTTGACTATACGTTCGGGCCAAAGTTTGAAATCTTTGTACTTCTCTAAGATTTTCTTATTTGCCTTTGCAGTTCTTGTCCTCTGTGGAGAAGATGGGCTAGAGGATTCCATCCTCGGCCTCTTTGAAGTTGTCTGCTTCTTATGTCTCATTCTGCAAAAGTTAACAAAAAAGAATACAACTTAATATGATTATTATTATTATTATTATTATTATTTTAAAAAATTATACTAGAATTTCTCACAAAATTATTCTATTATTTTTTCTTTTATTTATTTAATTTCTTTTTCTTTTCCCCCTTTTATTTTTAATTCAATCACATAATTCCATATTTTCCCAATTCCACCTTCAAAAATTATCAAACTCTACTTTAATGTAACTGTTATTACATGAATTTGATATATGACCATTATACAAGCAACCCTGAAATACAATGCTAAAAGGTTGAGATTCTTATTCTTCTACCGTTGATTTTAGCATATAATATCAATAAATTCATGAAATTCATCAAAAATCCTCATATCTTTACTAAACTATCCCAAATCTACCAACAAGTAAGGATCTAAATTCGATTTGCTCAAATTCATCCATATAAATTGTAGATCTAGTTTTGTGAGACAAAAATCTATTTCTTACAAAGAATAAATCAAAGAGAAATCAAAAAGGAGAGAACTTACTTGTTTGAAAATTGATACAAATTTGAAATAAGTTTCCCGGGAAGAGTTTTGGCTATCGAAAGGAGAGATTTTGGGCATGGGGTGTTGTAGAAAGAAGGCTTGGTTTTGTTTGTGGAGGAAAAAAACTCAAAGATATATCTATACGTAGGTATCTCTGGCGACGGCTGTCGACAGCAGCTTCGACAGCCGCTCTCGACCATGCACAATTTTGCCTTTACAGAGCTTGCTGTTGACAGCTGCTTCAATAGCGGCTTTGATAGCGGCTCTCTGTTAAGTCTACTGTCAAGCCAAATTTTTTAAAGTTAATGTTAGTTTTTAAATTATTATTAGTCCTAATATCTAATTGTTAATTTCTAGTTCTAAAATTAGTTCTAAACTAAAAATTAGTTCCTAAATTTATGATTAATATCTACGAAAGAGTAAATTTTGAAAATTTTAAAGAAAAAGAAACGAAAGAAAATCGTTGAAATTATCATAAGTATCAAAACTAAGCTATCTTTATAAGCCATCCATAAGTATCCAAACTAAGTTATCTTTATAAGCCATCTCCCAACTTAAAAAGTACATTATCCCCAATGAATCAATATATCTATTTAATTAATCAAGAACAAGTAAAAATTTAAGAGAGAGAGAGTTTAGAAATTACCTTGATCCAGTACTCATGATTTAACAATTGCAAAACAAAATTGTTAGCACATAGTATACAATAATATACATAGTGTCTTCATTTAGCTCGTATCAATGAGATGTCAGAGGATCCACTACATCATGAGATTCCTTCGAGTGCTTTGGAAATTCCAAGTAGTGCTTCTATCATTTTCCATTTACTTTGAATTTATGACCAATCTTTGGGTTTTTGATATCGATTGCGCCGTGTTGACACAGTTTTAACTATGAATGATCTTGTCCACCATGAAGGCAATTTTTCAGAAAATAGATGAATCGTATAATAGCACCTTGTCAAAAGGATAAAAAAACATGACTTGTGATGTGGTGATCATGCCATATTCTCATTTTCTTCTTTGAAATGCGTGAATTATCATATGCATCACGTCTTATCTCTTCCAACTCATTTATTTGTAGCTTTCGTAATGGGCTAGCGGAATTGAAATCAAGATTTATTTATTTAATTGCCCAATACGCCTTATGTTCTATTTCTATAGGTAGATGATAAGCTTTTCCATATACTATTTTATATTGAGACATGACTAAGGGTGTTATATGCTATACAACAAACCCATAAAGTATTGATCAGTCTAAATGACTAATTTTTGTAAGACAAATTAACTATTTTTTCTAGTATTTGCTTGACTTCCCTATTAGCTAGCTCAACTTGTCCATTTGACTATGGATGATATGGTGTAGAGATCTTGTTCGTGATATGGTATTTCTTCATTAAATTTTCAAAGGTTTTGTTACAAAAATGAGAGCCCCAATCGCTTATTATCACTTTAAAAACTCCAAATCTAGACAATATATATTATTTTAAAAATTTGATAATAATATGTTGATCATTGTTTCTACATGTTGCAGTTTCTACCAATTTAGAGACATAATCGACTGATACGAGGATATAAGCATACCCGTTAGATATAGGAAATGGTCCCATAAAGTTAATGCCCCAGCAATCAATATCTCAATTGTAAGTATAGGTTAGAAGCATGTCATTCTTCTTGGTTAACGCTCATAGTTTCTGACGTGACTAGCATCTTTTGCAAAATTCATATGCATCTCTAAATATAATTGGCCAATAAAAACGACATTGAAGTATTCTGGCTACCATCTTTTTAGTCAAAAAGTGACCCCCACATGCTTCTGTATGATAGAAAGCAACTATACTATGAATCTCACCATTAGGCACACAATATCTAATGATTTAATTTGAGCAATATTTAAACAAGTAAGGATCATCAAAAAAGAAACGACGTGCCTCATATAAGAATCATCAATATTTGTTTTGCACACTCCATTGATTCATCATTTCACCTGCAATAAGGAAATTAATAATGTCAGCATACCAGGAATTATTTATTTGAAATAACTACTAGGGAATGAGTCCCTAATTAATAGCTTATCATTTTCAAAAGTTAGTCTAGAGAGGTAGTCTGCAACCATATTTTTTACTCTCTTTTTGTCTTTAATTTCAAGATTAAACTCTTGGAGCAACAATATCTATTGGATTAGCTGTGGCTTTGTATCTTTTTCGACAAAAAAATATTTGAGCACCGAGTGATCTATAAAAACAACTACATGTGAGCCCAAAATATATGAATGAAATTTGTCAAGAATAAAAACTATAGCTAGAAACTCCTTCTCTGTTGTATAATTTGTTTGAGTATCATTGAGAGTCTTGCTAGCGTAGTATAACATGTAAGGCTTTTTTTATCTCTTCATTGCACTATTATCACTCTAATTGCATAATTGCTTGCATCACACATGATATGGAGTAGGCATGGTTACATTAAAAATGTAAATAAGGAAAGGCGACTAGTAGGGAAAAGGCGAAAGTCATAAAGCCGACAGTGTTCTCCTGTCGTCAATCTTCTCCGTCGTTGTGTCCACGGGATTAAGCTCTACGGGCCAACTTCGTGCTAACTTTCCCTTGCTCAGTTTGACAAACCAATAGACAAGAGAGAAAAGAAAGGATCACCCAAAATAACTCCGTTTGTGATCCCATGAGAAAAGCACTGCAATCGATCGATGGTTCATCTTTAAGAAAACGACTAGTCTGGAGGGCAACAAGAGACGGAAAACCATTGATGGCTGTACATTTCAGCAGCAGAAGAATAGATTGGAGCTGCTCTTACTCAGATCAACGAGGATGGCAAAGAGCATGGCACGGTGATGAGCATCTCCTTGAGAGTTTTGAAAGCTGTTTGGCATGCCAGCGTCCATTCAAATTGCACATCATGAGTAAGAATGTGAGAAAGGTGTTTAGCAATAGCACTAAAATCTTTATGAACCTTCTATACAAGCTTACATGTCCTAAGAATGAACGTATATTTTTCACGATTTTAGGTAGTGGTATTTTGAAAATTGACTCAACCTTAGCCTTATCTACTTCCATCTCTTTAGATAAAACTATATGGCCCAATACAATACCTTTTGTAGCCATGAAGTGGCATTTTCCTAATTTAAGAGTAGATTTTTTGATACCTTTCAAGCACATATCCCAATTAGTTAAACAAGATTCAAAATTATTTCCAAATACAGAGAAATCATCCATAAATATATCTAGATAATCTACAACAATATCGCTAAAAATACCTATCGTATACCTTTAAAATGTTGTGTGTACGTTTCATAATCCAAATGGCATTATTCTAAAATTAAAATTACCAAAAGGACAGTAAAAGTTATCTTTTCCTGATCCTCTAAAACAATATCAATTTGATAATAACCAGAATAACTATTAAGAAAATAATAAAATTCATGCCCAACACCTCTTTTAAGTACTTTGTCAAGAAATGATAATGGAAAGTGATCTTTGCGTGTTACTTGATTTAACTTCCGATAATCAATACTCATACGCCAACTCGTAGTAGTACTAGTGGATACCATCTCTCCATCCTTATTCTTAATTACTATTACCCCACTCTTTTTCGGAACAACTTGGGTTGGACTTACCTACTTATTATCAGCAGTTGATGGATGATATCAGCATCAAGTAGTTTCAGCACTTTAGTTTTGACCACTTCCTTCATGGCAGGGGTTAAGCTTTCATTGCATTTGCATAATAGGCTTGGCTCCATCTTCCAAAGTAATGTGATGTGTGCAAATAAGTGGGTCCATACCTTTGATATTTGCCATATTCCATCCAAGAGCTCCTTTATACTTTCGCAATGTCAATAATAGTCGCTCTTTCTGATTCTCACCTAGATGCACTGAGATGACCACTGAAAAAGTTTTCTTAGGTCACAAAACGCATACTTGAGATATTTTGGTAGCAGTTTTAGCTCAAGTATCAGTACTTCAATGTCAGATTGTATCAATTTCTCTGTAATTTGAGGAAATTCTTCATACACTTCCTTTGTTGGGATCCATCCTGTGATATTCGAACATTGAGGATCAGTTAAGTGTTTTATAATTTCAATGATATTTCGAATTGGACATACTCAAGGAAGACATCATTTATTATTAATACCATCTCCAAAGGATCAGACATGCACATTGATACGATATCTCTTTCATCACAAATTTGTTCAATGTAAGTAACGTCTTGCAATTCATCATTTTCTATATTCGGTTGTTTGCATATATTAAAACGATTAAGTTCAAGAGTCATATTTGTAAATGTAAATTTCACCACACTATTCCTGCAATTTATAATTGCATTAGTCGGAGATATGAATGGATATCCGAGATAACTAGAATATGAAGACGTGAATTCTTTACTAGTGCAGTATCGATAACTATAAAATCCAAAGGAAAATAAAAGTTTTTGATTTGTATTAGAACATCGTCCACAATGCCCTTAGAAAGCCTTTCCGACCTATTGGCTAATTGTAATGTGATCGGTGTAGGTTTAAGTTCTCCTGGATATAGGTGCTTGTAAACCAAAAATGATAAAATTTTACACTAGCCCCCAAAGTTAGAAAAACTTTCTCTATATTATGTAGACTTATCACACAAGAAATAGCAGACATCCAAGATTCTTGTATTTAAGAGGCATTTCAGAATGGAATAATGTACTTACCTTCTCTATGAGAAATACTTTTTTCTGTATGTTGTGATATGTTTTGATGGTGTGAAAGTCCTTCAAGAATTTTACACATGAGAGGACTTGTTTAATTGCTTCCAGGAGTGATATATTGATCTGTACCTATTTGAAAATTCTCAAAATATCAGTATAAGATACATCAATTTTTTTAGATTTTAATCTTTGAGGAAATGGTACAAGTGGTTTATAATATATAGAAGTTGGTTATTTAGAATTATTTTCTTTAAATTGTTGTGCTGAATAATTACCCTATTTCTCCTCAGTATTTCCTTTTGAAATGGGCTCATCAAGCACTTTACTACTTCTCGCATTTATTGCAGTAGTTATCTCAGGTATATCATTATTAATGGAAGAATTAATAATATTTATACCGTCGACTTTACCTGAAGTACTACCTTTGGTTGAGATGGTAATTTATCTTTTTCCTTCATTTGCAACATGGAATTAAGGTGGCTTATCTGTGAGTGGATATTACTGAAGGCCGTCACATTTGACTGTTGATCATTTGCTACGACTGAATAAACTACTGTTGTGCTTGGATCATCTAATCCATTCTCTATTGCATCTGTAAGAAATTATCCTCAAAATTTCTCTGAGGTGAAGGTTGGTATACCAAAGGTTGATTAGTAGATTTGACGTATTGTTGAGGTGGATTACTGGGTGACTTATTTTGATTATAAATTATTATTGAGGATTCTGCTTCCATTAAATATTTGAATGATTCCTCCAATTAGGATTATATGTTTGTGAATATGGGTTATTTGCTGGTTGAGGAGCAGTGTTAAAAGCATTAATTTGTTCATTCAATACTTGTTTAAAAGCAAGAAGTGTTGGACATTCACGAGTCACATGTCCCATCAATTTACAAACAATACAAACTTCCGAAACTTCATCTATTGCCTTAATTATTTCATTTTTCTTTGCAAGCAAATCTTCAAATTTTTTAGTGATGGAAATTAATCGTGTAACTATATCTTCGGTTTCCCCAAATTTAAGAAGTCTGCCTCTATTATGAGGTTTCTCATTTAATTAGTGTCTATCCAAAGTATCCTTAGTTTCCTAGGCTTGTGAATTTTTGGCAAGTGAATCAAGATAGTCCCATGCTTTTTTAGCATCTTTATTTTAAAAATTCACCATTGCACATAGTCTCTACAAACTACCTAGTAATAGTGTTCAACTCTTGATAGAAGGTACTTATAGCCTGCATATCTTGAAACCGTGATGTTGGCATGAGAGAAGCAAATCTTCAAATCTATCCCAATACTCGAATAATAGTTCATCTTGCTATCAAAAGTTGAGAATTTGCTTTCGCAAATAATTTGTTCAATGTGAAGGAAAGAGTTTTTTTTTAAAAAATTCTCTTTGCATCTCATCCCATCTTTCTATTGAATTGGGACGTAATGAATGTAGCATGTCTTTACTTTATCTTTTAGGAAAAATGAAAAGAGTTTAAGTTTAAGTTGCTCCATAGTTATATTTTGAAGATTAATGGTAGAGCAAACTTCTTCAAATTCTTGAAGGTATAAATATGGGTACTCTGAATCCATCCCGTGAAATTTAGGCAAAAATTTAACTACTCCAGATTTAACCTCGAAGTGTCCAAATATGTTATTATTATTATTCATGTTGTTATTAATATTATTAGTTCTCATATCGTAAATGTTTGATGGATTGGAAGTGATTGTGGATCTAAGTACGATTGAATAAGTCTATCGTTTGAAGTTTTCCTCCAACTGGT